>CM053762.1:50358950-50385949 GCA_028658305.1 Pachyuromys duprasi | reverse complement strand
AGGGTGAGAGGGAATGAGGGAGGGGGCTACGCTTGGGATGCAAAGTACCTAACCTGTGATTGATACAAAAATAAATTAATTAATTTTAAAAAATGCCAGCTTTCTCAGAGCTGAGCTAGAGCAGGAGATGAGTTTTCTGGGAAGATGAAGAGACTCAGGGCAGGAAAGGTGCTGCCCATGGCTGATACCCCTGCATGGCTGATACCCCTGGAATTATGGAAGGTCCTGGTGTGAGAAATGAACCCTGAATGTAAGATCCAGGATGGGTTGCTGTCTCATATTCCTGTCCTGAGGTTTGCCATGACCTAGCACCCAACACAGCTTCAGAGACCTCTCCTCAGGCCCCCATGTTTCCTCCCTTTGGCAAACCTCACCCTGCTCTCCGCACTCCTGAGACTTACTCTACCATTAGTACTTTGCTCTTGCTATTTCTGATTGTTGTCCTTGCTCCATCTTCACTTTGGGGGACAATATTCTAATAAATTCATATGCTTTATGTATTGCATTCCATTGTACATTCCAAGTGAGTATATACACTGGCCCATTTTACAGGTTAAGATGATGAAATGTAGGAAGAGAAGAATTAAGTGATCTTCCCAAATCACTCCCTAAATATATTTGGGAGTGTCATTATAGTTCACGTGTCTTTTCTTTTTTTAAAGAAAACTAACAAAAATATTTGTTTTTAAATTTTAACTCATTTTTAAAGTTAGCATACAAAGTAAAGTGTCTCATATATTTATACATGATCATTTAAGTATATTAATATTATATATAAGCATATAATATATTTATTATGCTTTGTTCTAATTAAGTCCCCTCTTCCACTGCCTCATACCCCATGCCCTCTCTTATTGGTCCTCTTCCTTTTTCCCAAATAATCACTCCTCTGCATTCATGTCACGTATATTCTATTATCCTCTCCCTCCCCCTCCTGAACCCTACATTCTTAACCACTGAACTTTGCCTTGGTGTATCACCCAACACTATAGTCACTTGTTCACACAGTCAGTTTACTCTGCCAAGTAAATTATCAGTTCCCAGAGTTGAAAAAAAGTGTCTTTCTCTACTGTTTCATCCTTAGCTAAGAAAGGTCTGAGAAGATATGTGTAGGTGTTTCCAATAACTACACTATATAACAGCAATTTCCTACAGGTAAATCAGAGTCAGGTAATGGCTGGATGTAGCTCTAGAATAATTCAAACCATGTTCCTGTGAACCCTGGGTCTATAACCATTGAGGGCTTAGTTCCAAGCTGCTCTGTGCCTTGCTTTCCCATTTAAATGTCTCATCACTACCTTATGAAAGGTTGTGAACAGCAGGGGATTATATTATATTATTTTATTTTTTTAACCAGCTCCTTCCACTGTTCCCAAACAGGACTTAACACAGTCCATAGCCCACAGCGGGCACTAGAGTGGTGTAATAGCTCTCCACACTGCCTGCCAGCTTCTATTTTTCTTTTTTCAAAGGATTCTGAAAACAATATGACTTAGCTGTTAGGGAGAGACAGCCATAAAGTTTGGCTCTGCTATGCATATAGAAAACTAAACTATTAAGCTGGAAGAGTGACAAAGGATATTGAAAATAGAAATAGGGGTTGGGAATGTAGCAACACTCCATCCATGGAAAATGTGAATGCTCTCTGGAGCCATTCCAACCTTAGAATTTCTATCACAATTCCAATAGGTCTAACTTGGTTTTAACATCCTATTTTCAGGAAGGAAAAAAATAAAAGTGTACGTTATTGGTTCAGAGCTCCAACCATTGGTGGGTTGGCAACTGAGATATTATAATATTTTGAAGGACAGAGTGAAACACACACATTCTCATTAGACTCAAGCTGAGTGGCTGAAACAAGATGTTAACCCACTCAAAGACCCTGGAGGCTCCAGCCTTTCTCCTTGGATAGCTCTGCAAGGCGTCCAGCGAGTTCCAATTTGGGCAGGGGTTTGTTTATTCTGCTTGGTTCAAGTCAGGGTTACAGATCCCTAATGGTTTCAGCGTCCCTAAAGGTTTTCCACATTTGGGCAACATCTATGCTTTATGTCAGTCCCAAGGAGGCTTTGCTCCCAGCTGCTTTGCTGAGCCAGATACAGATATGCTAGAAGCACTCAGATAGCTGGACTCAGGGTAGATGCTCTTTTTTGGCACAGATGTAAAGATTTTTAAAAAAAAACAGCAACAGTTCCATGTTGTAGTAAAAATGCCCCATTCTTAACCAACTGTATTTAGCTGTATTTTTCACTACATTTCATTTTTCTCTCAAGTGATGTTGAATTTTCTAAACTAGTCCTTTTTCTGCAATCACTACTTCATGGCAACCCAAACTAACAGGGCTCATACTGACTCTTGGATCTTTGTTTTGAGTACACCAATTCCTAATGTGTAAGTATTCAGGCTTGCAGCTGCCACTCTTCTCCTCACAGGGGTTGCCTCTCAGGCTCTGGGCCACAGGCCACTCACTGTTGGTAGGACTTTCCTAAAATCCAACCTGCTAAGACCCTGCCTGGGCTCTCTAAAGCATTACGGCCAAGCTTTTACCTCGCTCTCTGACTTGTAGGCACATCAGCCAAATGACTCTTCCCTCTCCCTGTGACACCGGAGCACCTTCTTTTTGTCTCCCAGGCTATGTACACACTCCCCCTCACATCTCTCCCACTTCTCCACCTGCTCCACCTCCTGGCTCTTCAGGGAGCCTGCGTGTGCAAGCCTGCGTCAAGACAGTTTGTCTCCTCTTTGCTCCAACTCCTGGTCTAGCTTCCTTCCTGAATCCTCGAACTGAAACACTCCCAGCACAAGAGAAACCAGAATGTAATATAAGACTCAAAACGTAGGTGCCTACAGGGCCAGGCGGGTATGAAAATGAGGTGTGGCAGGAGTAGGGGGGTGAGGCTGATGTGTTTCATATGTGGGTTAGCGCCTGCTGCCAGGCCAAGGGAGAACAGTGGCGCTAGGTAGCCAGGAACACCGTGACCACAGCAACTCAGGGGAAGAAAGGGTTTATTTCACCTTCCCAACTCTCATGCTCTATCACTCAGGGATGTCAGGGCAGACGGGACCTGGAAGAAGGAAGGGATGCAGAGGCTCTGGAGGGATGTGCTTTCCTGGCTTTCTCCCCACAGCCTCCTCAGCCTGCTTTCTCACGCCACCCAGGGCCATCCACCCGTGGGTGGCACTTCTTGCTGTGGGAAAGACTCTGCCATATCCATCAGCAATCAAGAAAACGCACCACAGGCAGCATTGTGCACGGGACAATCTGCTTATGGGGCACTTCTCACCTGAGGTTCTCTTTTCCCAAAGGGCTCTAGCCTCTAGTCAAGCGGACATAAAAACTAGCCAGCACCGCCCCCAAAGCCAGCAACAGTGAACATGTAGCACACTTTCTACTGTTGTGAGAACAGAGAGAGGCAGTAGAGAATTAAGTAGAAACAAAAAGAGTTCCCTAATGGAAGTCTGAGGTTGCCTTCGCCCTCCCCTCTGTCCCTTGTTAAATCCGTTCACATTCCTTTAGGTTCTTAAGTAGTTTTAGAATCTCCACACTCCACTCAAGACAGTTCATGCATGTACTTTCCTCTGTGCCCCTAGGTGCTATACTTACTTCAGATACAGCCCTTAGCCATGCTAAAGCTGCATGCTTATTTGTTATTTGTCCATCTTTACTGGCAGTGTAGTCCTGGAAAGTAAAGGCCGCTTCTTGTTTACTGCTGTAGTTTTGGCACAGAGAAGATGCTCAGTAAATATTGTTAAGTAAATGCATGAATGAATGAAATGCATGAACTGCATGAAAACTAAGGACAATCTAAGGAAGTTACAAGTGGCTGCCAGAAGCCACAAGTGACTTAATCTTAGGTATTCCCTTAAGTTGCTAGTGCAAGGGCCCACAGCCAGGAAAACCCACACTATGACTGCGTTTATTGGAGAGCTGGTGAATATAGCAGAGGGCTGGCAGGTGGGATTCCTTAATAAAGAATGGGAGCATCATCACCACCACCATCCTCAGGGACTGTCACTGTCTCAAGGCTGATTGAAGACTTATTAGATACTAGGTTCCTTGTATACCTATCCCACACAGTCCTGAAAGCACCCAGAGTTGTTAGTCTGATTTTCATTTTACCGATGCAGAAACTGAAGTTCGGAAGAGTAAAGCTGTTGTAAATAGGAGCTGTTGTAAAGAGTAGAGCTGTTGTAATGTCAAGACTCAAACCCAGGACAGAGTGATGCTCACGTCTAACGCCACCTCAACAACAGCACAAGTCAGAGACTGATTTTCCTAACAGAACCAAGAGAGCCTAAAGTAACACTCATTCATGTTTGGGTACCTCTCATCATCTTACTTCAACAAAGCCTCCATGTCTCCTCTCTTCTGATTTCATTTGAAGGTGTCCCCAAATGGTCTTCATTACAGCCACTGACAACAGGCAGTGAGGGGCCTGAACTCATCAAAGCCTTCACATTGGCCTCTTTTCAAAATTCTAAGTGCAGTGTGTGCTCGTGGAAAGAGTACATCAAGATAGATGATGCACGAATGGCCTTTCTTGGCCATAACCACGCTGATGGGAGCTTTGACCCATTCTCCCAATCATTTTAAGTTGCATTTCCAGCTTTGTTTATCTATTGTTAGTCTTTTCATCGTTAAACACAGTTCTTACGTTCTTTATTTAGCTCTGAGTTCAGAAGCAGTACTTGATTCCCCTGGTGCAATCCAGTTGCTGTGTTCCTTTTCTGATTAGATTTGCCTCTCCCTTATTCTGTTTTTTTTTAATTAACCATTTAATTAGCAACCCTGAAAAGTCATCTTTTAGAGTAGTTTTCACTTTCAATATTTAGCAAGGTTTGGGGTTTAGAATACCTTGGAAACTAGTCACTATTAGATTAGATCTTGGTGTGCATTTCAGATAAGTCTGGCGGATGAATTTCTGGAATATGTAACCAAGACTTGACATTTTAATTTGAAGCCCTGAGTACTTCTCAGGCACTAGAGTTCGCACCAATCACCTTCCTGGATTCACTGATTAGCACTCAAAGGACCCTCAGTTATCTGGCATACTGCCTTCCATCCTTCCCTCACCCCGTGTCAACACTTCCACTGAGATACAGGACAGAATGCTTTCTTTCTGTAAAGTAATTTCTGGGGGCGAAATGAAGATGAATAAGTGTTGAGTGCAATACAGCTACCCAATCAAATTAGGGATCACATCTGATGGCACACTCACTCCTGGGTCACAGCTGGCTGACCAAAAGCTGAGGCTACCCTGTGTGTGGATTCTGTTCTTGCAATGACACCTGACTACCTGGGGCCCCAGAGGCATTTTGTCATGTGCCAGTCAAACTTCCTGATACTGTTCTGTATAGCCCCACTTCAGTTGAGCAGGCCAGTGATTTCTCACTTCAGGTAGTAAGGGCTACTTCAGCTGGCCTGAAACCAAGCATTACGTTTTCTCTGGAATGAGAAACACGGTTCTACAAGCTGCAGATTTCCACACATATCTGCATTCTACCCATAGTTGACATAACTCTACGCCACAGTGGGCGACTAATGAATATTTCTTAATTAATTAACTGCTACAGAAATATACTCAGCATCACATTAAGGTATATTTTTATCCACCAAATAATTTCAAGGTAGCAAAACTAATAAGTCAGGATGTTTCTTTAAACAAACAGAAGCCCTGGAATTGAAGCTATGTGCATTACTTCTCAGCCTGGTAGGCAGGCAAGGGCTAACTGTTTTGATTAGGAGGAAGTCCAGTGAGACAGCCACTATAAACAAAGCTATTTATGAGATATAGTTATGCACTCCAAAGGTGTATGTTTTCCTACGATGATTTCTGGTTTTAGTATTCAAAGCTATTAACTCCTGAGAAAGAGACTGATAGTATATAGTTATTGCAGTAAAAGAAAAATATATAATTTGAAAATGTGTCAGACTTTTCTATCAGAAGCAAAATACCTTTCAATTTCAAATAAGAAGATTGGCACTATGAGACACTATTTGTTCTTATATCACTGTTCTAACTACAGCCTATGAATGATCAATAGCTTGAATAGTTATCCACAGATGTAGAGACACATGCAAACTTGTTAAAAACAAACAGTGGCATTTTCTTCCCTGTTGTACACTTTAAATGTCAGTAACTACACTTTATACTGGTAAAGTGTGATATTTAATCTTGTCATTACAAACTTTACTTAATAATGTTAGAGGGAAAAGTGTGCCTACAGCACTCCCTCTTCTATCAGCTGATGACATGTACACACGTGAGGACACCCACTTGCTTTATTTGAAAAATTCTCATCACCACATCTTTCATTGTTCTCTTTCAGCACCTCATATTTCTATGGATTACCTCACCCTTTTCTCTCCATTTTTACCGTATCTTGCAGGGATTTGTCGCTGTCCTCGTGCTTTGCTTTGGGAGAGACAGGTCTTTTAATACTACCCAGGCTAGCTTCAAAATTGCCATCCTTCTGCCTGGCCTCTCACGGGCTGAGACTGCAGGTGTGTACCCACAGATGCCACCGCACTTGGCTACTTTGTGAGTCTATTAAAGCTGGTGACTCTTTTGACTGCCATTACCACAGTGTTGATCTTGAGATTCTAATGAGGCTAGCGGAGGAGAGGGGAGTAACTGAAAGGACAGTAAGTGAGAGAGGTAACTGTCAAGCTAGCAGAAGTTGCTCCATTAGGAACATAGGCTCTCCACCTGTCCACCTGGAAACATCACACTCTTACAATTAAGGGCATCAATGCTTTATATCAGAGCATGTCTCTTGAGGAGATGGAGAGACAGTCTGACAATTGACAGCAATTATTCTGAAAATTACTTTGCTTTCTGTTACTGTGACAAGCAACTTGCAGAGGAAAGGGTTTATTTCACTTACTCTTCCAGAGCACACACACATTATATCATTGAGGAAGGCCAAGGCAGGAGCCAAGTTCTAGAGTCAGGAACTAAAACAGGAACTGTGGAGAAATGTTGCATACTTGCTTGCTCCCTGTGGCATGCTCAGCTGGCTTCCTTATATAATCCAGGACCATATTCCCAGGGGTGACAGCTTCCACGGTGGATTGCACCCTTCCATATCAAATGACAGTCAAGAAAATGCCCTCTTTTGAGGCTTCCTCCTCACACCTGACTCTAGGCACATAGCAAGTTGACACTAAAACAAACTACCATGTTGTGAAATCATGAGGACTGGAGTTGAGATCCCAGCCACCCATGTAACAATCGGGCAGGAAGAATACAGGAGCTGTCACAGGAGCTCTTCAGAAGAGAAAAGAGTGTTGCTGGGACTTTCTGGTTTCCAGCCTTTCCAAAACATGAAGGACCCAGGTTCAGGGAAAGACTCTGCCTCAATGAAATAAGTGGAGGGTAACAGAAGAGGACATCTGATGCCTTCTTTTGGTCTCTGCACATGCACACAGGTAAGCGCACCTGCACACACATAAGTATAAAGTCATACATAGACACACATGCACGTGCACAAATGAATAAACAAAAAAATCACTAATATCTCTGAATTTAGGAAACTTCCAACTTAATAGACCATTTGCAATAATCCTGAGGACCAAAACAAAAATAAAAAAACAAACAAAAAACACCCCCCCCAAAACCAAACCAAACCAACCAAACAAACAAATAAACTTTGATCACTCTCTGGGTTGTTGGCTGTCTCCATCTTCAGACCATCCCACATGCTATGGCAAAGACAGTTTACCAGAGCCCAGACTCCGGCATGATGATAAGTTGCTGGACAGCCTTTTCCCTTATTTTTTCCAGCAAGTTGTTGCAATCCCCATTTGTAACCAAAGCCACTACCAGGAGGCGAATTCCTCAGATCTTTGTAAATTCATATAGACTTTGGAAGAAAGACCAGCATGGCATGAGCCCTCCTTCCCCATCCCCACTTCAGCTCCCTCTTTAACTGTGGTAAAAGAGGCAAAACATTAGAACTTCTTCCCTAACATTTCTAAACGGGGGTTCATACACATTAAGTACATTCATAAGCTGTGTCCCTACTCATCTCCAGAACTGTCCTCTTGGAAAACTGAAACTGTGCCAACTAACTCCACGTTCCCCATTGCTTCAGCTTCTATAACTGCCATTCCACTTTCTGCCTCCACCACAGAACACATGTGCCTTGCACAAGTGGAATTTTCTGTCTCCTCCTTTGTTTCTACCTCCCCCAGTTCATTTTCACAGGCTTCAAACATGAATTTCCCCTTGGAGAGGTCATCCTTTGACCTTCTTCTTTCCCTTTTCTCTCTGGGGAAATGCTTCTGTGCTTTTCTGTCTCTCCCACTTTGTCCCATTTTTTAAAAAGTAACTCTGGAATGTTCTAGTTCTTCCGTCCAGGTAGGAGCATCAAAGTGCAAGTGACCATCATCAAGAACTAGAGCTGCCACCGTGTATCATCTCAGAACTGGCTGAGAACTCTTCTCAAAGTCCAGTAGAAGTCTTAACTTGTTACTCATCTCCGATGAAAATAATTTCTTCTTGACAGGAAATGCCATTTAACCCACTTCTAACGTTTACCACCCCACACCCTGCTGAAGACCAACTTTCAGCAGCCTGCAGTAGAGTGTGTAGATTTCCATTTATGCTCAGGTTGACAAGATTCTGAGAACTAAAGTCTAGGAACCAAACCACACTTAGTGCCACTTCTCCGACAGTGTCCAAAGGTCCACATAGCTCCTAAGAAGTAAACTTCCAGAACACAGTCTACGTGAGAGCTGAAGACTGAATATGTATTGTGCATTCTTTACAAGTTTCTTCTGCTTTCATGGTTTTCTTTTGATGCAGTCTTGTATGGAGCTGAGGCTGGTCTCAAACTGATTATCCTTGTGACTCAGCCTCCTAAGTGCTATTATACCTGTATCCTTATGGTCAACCTTTAATTAGCAAGTCAAACTTGAAAGCTACCAACCAAATCTATGCCCTATACCACACAACACATAGTGAACAATGAAAGAAGTGGCCAACTGAAGCAGAGCACTCAGCCTCTTTTTCTAGGTTCCCTGGTGGTTCAAGACCTACTACCCAACATGAGAATTCTACAGATTCTGACAGTATCCTGTGCCTTTTAAGCTTCAGGTGTTTGTGTTTTCTTCTTTAAATATTAATTTTTAAATTCAACTAAATACAATTTTTAAGACAGGATATCATTATCACTGGTCTGGAACTCACTTTGGAAATTTAAACTGACAAAAGTCACATGCATCTGCTGTTTACAAAATAATGTTTTTGAAATATACCACAGAATGGCATGTTTGAGCTAGTTAATGCAGGTTTCCTTTGCTTTGTCTGTGTCTGTGTGTGTGTTGAGAGAACCCATTTGGTTGGGGTGTTTTGTTGTACACTTCCCACTGCATATTGAAGAAACATGTATTTAACTGAGGCACTTTGAAAATTTGCAAACCCTATGGGAAGAGAGCACTGGCATTGAAATCAGACTCCAAGCTAAGAAGCTAGAAGCAACAGAAGCAAGCCCAGAGCAAAAATCAACCAGCCAACAGTGTTATTTAGCAGGAACTAATTTGATGGTTACTAGAAACCGTTAAGAAGCTACACATAGAAAATTAAGCTCTAGCTCATGCATAAGATACCAGTTGAAAGCTCGCACATTAGCTGATGGTCTAGTGTGACTCCAGGGAGAAATGAAATATGAGGCATTATTCTGAATAAGGAAGTACAACAGCAATCAAGATCAAGTTAGGATGGCTCACAGCAGCAGGTGCACCGACCAGGGTCTTTCCTCTCACAGGTCTATGGGGCACTGTTAGCGCTCCTGTCTCAATTGCAACCTTAGCTTTCTGGAAGAAGAGGGTCGTGTGTATTCACTTTGCTTTTACTTCAGGCTCAGTCATTTGTCAGATATAACTCCACCTCTGCCCCTTGAGCACAGGGAGTCTTTTACATTTCTTATATGATACTTACCTTGCCACAATTACATATTATTCTTTAATTATTTCATGCATACCAATCTTTCCACCTTGTAAATATAGAGCAAAGAAGCTGACTGGCAACACTGCAGTAGGATCTCCCATAGAACCTTCAGTCCATAGGGTAAAGCATGGGTATGTGTAAGTGTGGGTTGGTGAACGCTCATGAGGGCCTGCCATGCAGTTGCATTCATTGAAACCATGTCAATTCCACATGCTAATCTCAGCTCAATGTCTTGGGAAGAACAACACAGAAAATGTTGTCCTGTTAGTATCTGGGGGTGGGTGAGGCACATAAGAGCAGAGACAATTTCAATCTTGTGGTGGTGCTGGTGGTGGGGATTCCTTACTGTGTAGACAGTTAAAGTTCCAGGAGGGTGGGGATGTATAGCCAGAACCAACTTTCTCCATGTTATTATTTCAGATTAGTATTCCCACATTGTATATTTTCCTTCTATTCCTCATTTGAAGCCAATCCCCACATGTTAAGGTGATAGCAGAAAACCATCCAATATGGTACTCTATATGGAATACCAGGAAGAAGTGGCATTCCTCTTAGGCCTGCCAGTGGTGAATGTGAGAATAGAACAAGAGAGGCCGAAGATCAAGGAGTAAGGTCACTGCCTGGCTAGTCCTGGTCTGAGCGCTCATTGTAGAGGGACAGCGTCTACTCTCTGACTGAGCAGCCGGATGTCAGATGCAGCTCTTGGCAGCCCCTCGGGCAATGGGACACAACCTTGCATGGTCCCTGTCTAGCTCGTAGCTTCCTGCCAGGGAAGGCTGCCAAGAAGTTTGTGACAGCTGTGTAGTGAGCAAGTCTCCGAGGTTCTCTAGTGCACGGCTGCTTGTGACCCGCCTGTCTATGTATCATGGGAAGTCCCAGGGAAGTTTGGATGCTCAGGACCCTATTTTCCACTGGCTTTCATTTCATTTCTCTGTGCTATGCCTGCTTTTCTGGGCCTTTACAATGGGACACATGGAAGAATGGATCTTCCCCTTTCTTGTCAGCAGAAACCTATTGGTTCTATATGTGAAGAATATTTAGGTTTTGCTGTGTTCCTAAGCAGTGCTGACTTTCAATGCAATCATATTTACTTACTAGCATCGTGTCCAAAAAATTGACATCTTTCATAGAGTTTTGCTAGGAGAAACTACCCACCTACATAATTGTGGGGTTTGGTTTTGTTTAAGATTTAAAGATCAGCAAGATGGCTTAGTGGGTAAAGATGCTTGCCATCAAGCCCAAAGACCTGAATCCATTCTCTGGCACCCATATGGTGGAAGGGTAGAACCAATGCCCTATAAGTTTTTTCTTTTATGACCTCCAGATGCACAACTGTAACATATGTGTAATCATCTACCCACTGCTACATGCAAAATAAAAAACAAATGTAAAAGAATTAAAGATAGAATTTTAGCCATTTACTATTTTTGAAAAATGAACTTTAAGCCAGGAGTGATGGTGCACACCTTTAATCCCAGCACTCAGGGAGGCAGAGGCAGGTGGACCTTTGTGAATTCAAGGACAGCCTGGTCTACAAAGCAAGTCCAGGACAGCTAATTTTACACAGAAAAACCCTGCCTCTCTCTCTCACACACAAACAAACAAAAAGAAAAAGAAAAAGAAAAAAAAGAACTTTAAAACATTAATGGTTGTTATTTGTTTAAGTCTTAAGGGACTTAATTTTTCTGTTTACTCAAAACAGCTACTTTTGCTTTGTTTTCTTAAAGTTTCTGACATGTGGACTCAATTTTTTTTTACCAGCAGATAATTATTAAATGATTAAGACTTTCTCTAACGGCAAGTATGAAAAGTTAAGAATGAAATTCTAGACATTACCTTTCAGCATTATTCGTCCAGTGGATACTCCGAAGGTACTGAGAAGGCTACTTCTTGCTCCTAAAGATGTGGTTGCCTCGAGGAGAGAGCCGGTGATATACTGAGCTATGGCTGTCCTTTGGAGGGTGGCACGGTACTCACATTTGGTGTCTGGTCCACATTGCTTTAAGCACGGACCAGCTCTAATCCTTGCATGGGCTGCCTCAGAGCTTGGGAGCTGTGTGGAGCAATGGAGAAGAGATCCAACTGTATCTTCTGTTTCTTCTCTTCTCACTGCACTGTAGATCTGTGAATAGCACAAAGTACAGGAAGTATTCATCTGGTTTCTTAGAAAAGCAAATTAGCTTGTTGACAAAATGCCAAGATGACTTATTAAGAAAGAAGGCTCAGTCGGTCTACGCACAAACACCTTTGAGCTCTGCACGAATGCATTAACCTGAACATTCTACAGACACCATCTATTTGGAGAAGCTCTGTGTAGTTATGAAACAGGCCATTCAAACAACTCTGCCATCAAGCAGAGCACTTAAAGTTGCACCAACCAAAAATACATTCAGCTCAAATTTCTCCTCCTCCACAGGAGAACAATGTTCTGTAGAGCCGCAAGGACAAACCCTTCTCTCATCCGTTTGGGCTCTCCTGCATGACTGTGTCTGCCTGCCTTTCTCCGTGATTCAATCTGACCTCCGCAGGGAATTCTTGCTTCATGAAGAAAGTAAAGCTGAGATGAGGGAGGGTCATGGGGAAGGATTTCTCTCATGCGCATACTCTTCCAGTCTATCAGGTATCATCGAAGTTTTTGGTGTTTTTATTCTCTTCCTCTTTCCTCTTCTCCCACATTCAGAGAGTTAACCCCTGCCCAGTATTTCTTTTTTGTTTTAACATCTTTTTAAAAAATAATTTATTTAACTTTATTTTATGTGCATTGGTGTGAGGGTGTCAGACCCTTGAAACTGGAGTTACAGATAGTTGTGAGCTGCCATGTGGGTGCTGAGAATTGAACCCTGTCCTTTGGAAGAACAGCCAGTGCTCTTAACCTCTGAGCCATCTCTCCAGGCCCCTGCCCAGTATTTCTGCTCTGTAATTTTCTTGAGTCCTTCTTTTTTGATTACTTGTATTCACCAAGAATGATCTGATCAGAACATGTTCTCAGCCTTGTCTTCTTCTGATAGGATGGAATGACTAAAGTAGTCATTCAACATGCATGAACATAGACACCGTGCAGTGTGATTCACTGTGCAGGAAAACATGGGCAAATGCAGAGGGTAAAACATACTGCTTGCACAGTAATGTTTCCACATTTCTTTGAAGAAGAGCCCTGGCTATTACAGAGTTCAACAATACTACAAGGAGGTGTTAGGTTGTGCGAGGTGGAGTCTTTCAGACAATATGTGAACACAAGGAAGAAATTTCACACCAAGGTGCATCTTTGGCTTTGTAAAGGAGGAAGGAAGGGATACTACTTGACAACAAATTCATCATGACACCCTGAAGAGCTTGCTTTAGTTTATTCACAGTTTCTTTGTCAGGTCTGGGCAAATCAAAGAGATCACACACCTGCAATGAGCTTGTGGCAGAGTAGCAATGGATGTGCCTTCATGATGCTGTACACTCCAAATTTTACCTTAACTATGGTTCTTAAGAAGCCCCTGCATTAGGTCCTTATGAAACCCCGGAACAATTCCAACATCCCAACCAACCCCAGCATTCAAACTGGGCTAACCTAGATTCCTACTTTGCTTTTTTTCTGCATACTGATACATCCTTGCCATTTAGAGTCAGAGTGACAATTCTTAGCTTTACTCTCCGTCATTAAACTTCAGCAGACAACTGTGTCTAAGCAAGTGGTGTGTTGGGATTGTATCCAGATTCTGAGATGAGGTATAGGGGATGGATACCTGGTTCTGCCTTGACTGGCCAGAGAGCTAGTCATGAGCATGAGTGAGGGACTTGAGGGTTTTGAGTCAAGTTCCTCCTCTGTAAAGTGGGGCCAATAGTACTGCTTCTTAGGGACACTGTGGGATTCACTAAGGAAACTCACACAGCATACCTGACTTAGTGTTAGGAAACAGCACCCATTACTGTTGGATCACTCTGTAGGACAGAATGCACTCCTCCTCAAGGAATGATGGGAGGTTGTTAACTAGAGAGCACAGTCTATGTTATTCAGCGTGATGTAGTTATTACTGTGCTTCATGTGTGGCTGGACAATGTCATCCTAACCCTATCTGGGCAAATGCAACTCTCAGGCCATGACTTTCTTCTCAATGCCTGTCTTTTCCTAGACACTGATGTTATTAAAGAAGGAGAGCAATCTCCGTTGTTACCCTGTCATACATACCAAACCATAAAGGCAATCTACACCTCAGTAAGTCCCATACAAACCCTTCAGACTAAATGGTCCAGAATATCACAAGCACATTCTTGTGAGGACTAAGAAAGGCTCCACCAGGGAAAGTAGTGTTTGGCTTGAGCCTTAAGAAGCAGTTGTGTGATTATCCTATATTCTGTGTCTAATATCCACTTATAAGTGAGTATATACCATGTGTGTCTTTCTGCTTCTGGGATACCTTACTCAGGATGATCTTTTCTAGTCCCCAACATTTCCCTGCAAATTTCATGATTCCCTTGTTTTTAATAGCTCAGTAGTATTCCATTGTGTAAATATACCACAATTTCTGTGTCCATTCCCCAACCGAGGGACATCTAGGTTGTTTCCAGCTTCTGGCTATTACAAATAAACCTGCTCCGAGCCTGGTTGAGCAAATGTACTCGTTGTATACTTGAGCATCTTTTGGATATATGCCTAGGAGTGGTATAGCTCAATCTTGAGGTAGCACTATTCAATCATACTAAAATCTGTACACCTAAAGAAGCTAATCAAGAAAGAGGACCCAGGGTAAGATGATCAATCCTCATCAGAAAGGCAAATGGGATGGACACTGGAAGAGGGAGAAAACAGGGAACAGGACAGGAGCCTACCACAGAGGGCCTCTGAAGGACTCTACCCAGCAAGGTATCAAAGCAGATGTTGAGACTCATAGCCAAACTTTGGTCAGAGTGCAGGGAATCTTATGAAAGAAGGAGGTGGGATAGAAAGATCTGGAGAGGACAGGAACTCCACAAGGAGAGCAACAGAATCAAATCTTCTGGGCCCTTAGGTCTTTTCTCAGACTGTTACTCACACCAAGGACAATACATGGAGATAGCCTAGAACCCCTGCACAGATGTAGCCCATAGCAGCTCTGTCTCCAAGTGGGTTTCCTAGTAATGGGAACAGGGACTGTCTCTGACATGAACTCAGTGGCTTGCTCTTTGATCACCTCCCCATGATGGGGGTGCAGCCTTAACAGGCCACAGAGGAAGACAATGCAGCCAGTCCTGATGAGACTTGATAGACTCAGAAGGGAGAGGAGGATTTCCCCTATAAGTGGACTGAGGGAGAGGCATGGGTGGAAAAGAGGGAGGGTAGAATTCGAAGGGGATGAGGGAGGGGGCTACAGTTAGGATACAAAGTGAATAAACTGTAATTGATTAAAAATTTTGAAAAAAAAGAAAGCAGTTGTGACTCTAACTGCAGTTAAGTGGGGAAGGTAATTCAGGATAGAACCCAAGTGATGAGGCTGGAAAATGCAGGCTCTGTCCTGTCAATAGCAAATAGAGCAGGGTGTGCATGGAGGAGTGTGTGGAGAGTGTTAACTGTGCAGTGAGGAAGGCTAGACAGCCTGGTAACGGAGAGCCTTAACTGCTAAAGCAAAGAGTCCCAATCCTTTAGAGGGTGCAACCCTTGACATTTGGTATCTGCTTGTTCTTAGAAGAGGAATGAGGCCAAAATGTTTTGTTTAAAAAGATGAACAGACAGTTCTCAGTTACTAATAGGTTGCCTACTTTCTTTTCTTTCCAAGCTGCCCTCAGACTTACTGTGCCCACAATCATTGCTTTATGAACTATACCTATTATAATACTTTCATAGATTCCAAAGGGCCCATTTAGTCCTTTCTCCAGCTTTTCCAGTGAATTTTTTTCAAAATCTTAGATCTGGGAGGTATTGAAAGACATACAGATGTCTTGATCACAGAAACTTGAACACAGTAAATATTCCCCCCACCCCGATACTTGTACTTTAATGGAATATTAAATATAACTATAAATGTTGTAAAGAATCTTATTTTGTTTTGCTTAACTGGATGTGTGAGTGTTTCTCACAATAATTGTTTGCTAAAGGACACTTAGCTCACAGCATGGCACAATATAATTTGCTCAAATCTAATAGACTTCTCTTATTTCAAATTCCTTTATCTTGATGGAATCTCTGAAACACACTCCCCACTCCCACAGCTCTTCTGAAGCCCTTTTTCTTATCACACCACAGTTTCATCTCCACATGTTCTGTTTTTCTTTCACTATGCCTTTAGGATAGTTACAATGCAACAGGGAAATGCCAATAAGTAACTAATACATAGAAGTCACAGAGTCATAGATGTGAGCCAGATTCGGTTTCATCCAACAGTGCACCAATATCAGTGAAGTTTGTATGTCCATGTGAAGCTGAGGCATTCCCTGAGTACCTGGATAGCCTCATAGCACTGAGGTTCCCACAAGATACCACATGGCAGGATTTCTGTACTGTCACATGGAGCAAAAGGTTTTACCTGTTGGAACCAGTCTCTGGCTCTCTTTTGTTATCACATTTGTCCAGTATCTGGTTATTGGTGGTAGAAATTCTGTGGCCCTTCCCTCAGTGATTTATGGAGAAGGGTGTAGATTTATACGGTAAGTATGAACAGAGCCTCCAGTGTGTCCTACCTAAGTTCTTCCTGTGTTAATTGCTGAATGCATGTGGAGAAAGCCACTCTGTACTCTCAGAAGGTTGCACCTCATGCTATGCAAGCGCCAAGTGAGGGAAGCAACCAGTAGTCTTATCTTGCTGTGAAGCTGATGAGCTAACAGTGACCAGCATGGCAAAGTAACTCTCAGGGTGCAATAGTGGCCCTCATATTGTAGCAGTAACCAACAGCTGTCTAATTAGACTTCAGGCTTACTCAGCAGGGGGGAAATCATGCCTGGTACCAGAAACCTAGCCAACTACCTGGGACTAGTGAGGTCATGGATCTAGGAGAAGAACCTACTACGACCACTTTATTAAACCAGCACATTCCTAAATGCATTCTAAATACTTATCCTTAGACCCGCAGATAAACATAGCTTTCATCCCTCATGAAAGAAGCTTCTCTTTGCAACAGACAGAGATAGAAAAACACAACTGGTCAAAATGTAGAGCACAATTTTTTTATCATAAGATGCCCAGCCCTAATGGATACATCTATAACACAAACGTTGCACCAAAGGTTCAGGGCACAGCTTAGAAAAGAGGATGGAAAGATTGTAAAAGCCGGAGAACCAAGAGTCTGTGGTTCTGAGAGATTGTGTAGAGATCACAGGGACGCTTCACCTATGACACCTCAACAATATCCCAACCTAACCAAGACCCAAACAAGGGCAACAGCAATAGACATGCTACTCTGCAAGTGGGAAGTCTCATAGGGCCCACCCTGAGACAAAGAACTACAGGCAACTAAGGAAGACTGTGAGCAGGAGAATTAATTAGTCTTCCTCAGGGATGAGACCCTTAATTGGTCATCCAACACCAAGCAGTCAGCTTTGGGATCAAATGCATACAAGTAAATGAACTCAGCAGGTTGTGTTTGTATATTTATGTTTTGTGTGTGTGTGTGTACACAACGAAAAAGAGGCCATGAATTTGAGAGGGAGCAAAGAGATACAGAAAGGGCTGGAAGAGAGAAATTATGTAATTATATTTAATTAAAAAATAAAATACAATAAAAGGTTGCACCTCACTTTAAACTTGAACAAAGACATAGAAGGTAAAGAGCTCTAAGAACGAATGTCAATGTCTCTATCACCTCTTCCAGCAAAGCCCAGAAAGAGAATCTGAGTTAACAAGCCCAAGTCATACCAATTTTTGACAAACCCAAAACATTTTTAGAAAAATGCTGAGCTGTGGACAGAATGGTAGTAGATACGGTAATAATCAGGGAACAGGCCAAAACTAGTGACCAGCTCTCACCAGATCACTTCCTTATAAAAAGGAAGGAGCCTTGGCCATCTGGTATGCACACAGCAGGAAGAGCAGTCTCATTACTCACCAAGGCTCTGGAGCATAGCTCTGCCTCCTAGCTCCCTCTCCTGCTTTTCAGCTGTGTGATCTTCCTTGGGTGAACCATTGCTATGCCATGCTGAACTGCAGTTATTTTCCCAGTGACAGATGGACATACCTGCCTCATAAAGTTGAGGCTAGAATTACAGTCTCTGATACAGATAGTGCGTTACAAGAGCATCCAGAGCTCAATAAACAGCGGCGGTGCTGCCTGTACTGACTGCGGCAGCTGTGGAACTTGCTGTGCATTCGCTCCTACTAACTCATCACTTGCTTTCCCAGTGGGAACTTACTCAAGCAGAACCTAACAAAGATAGTTTTATAGTGGGGTCTGCTCCCTGTTGTTGCTTTAGGCTTTGCAATAGCTACAATGGGAGGAAACCCCGGTTGGCCAGTTAGCAGGTGAGACCCTGGCTTAGTTGCTCCTGTCATGGCAGCTGATGGTCTGCCAAGATCCAGCCTCACAGTGAAGCCACCTTGGTTCCCAGGTCCTCCATTGCTGCCACAGGTGCACAAGGAAGCCACATAGATACTAGTAGATGATACTAGTAGATCCAGGCTAGCACAGCCAGGCAGTATAGAATCAGGGAGCAGGTAAATGACTGCTGTGGAAAGCCACTGGAATAGACATCAGTGAGGTGTTGGGGATATCGGTGTTGACCCCACATTATTTAGATTGATTTTATTTTGCAGGTGAGAAACATAGTTAACCTTACATAGCTAATGGCTAACCCTAGATTAAGAGTCATGATTATCCTGCTCCTTTACCTAGCTTTATCTATTGTCCTATATGCATGGTCACACAGCTCAATTGTGTGACTCAAGGTCCCATTATTCTTAGGCAAGGGGTCTCAGCGACACTAACACTGATGTTGTTTATATTCATGCTCTTCCTTCTCATGTTAAATTACTTTTTAAAATAGTCAAGTTGTGACTAATGAATGACCAAAAGTGTTTCCTTTATATGGAGATTTATAGTTTTAAAATCACAAATGAAAAACCATATAAACTTTATCCCATTTGATTAATGTGGTAAGAGAATTGCTGAAAAGACGACGGACTGCTGCCCTGCATGGGTCAATATTATTTTTGAGATAAAACGAACATGTCAAAATATAGCCACCAAGCTTGCTAAACAGCCATGTGTTCATTCTCTCCTTCAATTGTTTAACAATCCACTTGTATTTGCTGAGCACATACACCATGCCTAGTTAAACTACTCAATCCATAGAGAAGTGCCATGTCAATGGGGGGTGATGACAGTAAGCAAGCAAACCAAATACATTAATTAAAACTTGGCAAATGATAAGCATGATCGTCTGAGTTCAAATCCAAAGCACCCAGATAGAGATAGACGCATATCTCTATGGCAAGACTGTAGGCAGAGACAAGAAAATAATTGAAGCTCATAGGCCAGCTACCTTGGTCTATACAGTGGCAAACAGCAAAAGAATCTTGTCTGTTTTAAACAAAGCAAAGGGTAAGAACCAAATTCAAGGTTGTTCTCTGACCTCCACACACATACACTATTGCATGTATGAGCCTGCACTCGCAAATATGAACAAGTGTACACATATAAACACATATACACACAAGTTTAACTCACTATGTAGACCAGATTGACCTCAAACTCACAGAGAGACACCAGTCTCTGTCTCTCAAGTACTAGGATTAAAGGTCATCACACTCAGTACCACAACTATATATCTATATCTATCTATCTACACACACACACACACACACACATATATATATATATTTAAATATATATATTTAAATTATAGACTCACAGTAGAGCAATGGCCTAGCATGTAAAAGCCCTGTACTCAAATCTCAGTACTAATAACAAAAGCATAGTGTTCTATATAGTCAAGACATATTTTGAATGGATCATCTCTGTAAAACAAAACAAAACATAACAAAATAGGGAATTAACACAGAATCTACATTTAGCCATTGTTAAGTTTTTAGTGATTTAAGATTTATATAGTAAGATCAATGCTGTACTCAGTGCCCCTCAGGCCTCCTCAGTTTAGCAATTGTGGCCAGCTATGGTGGCACACACCGGTAGGAGTTTAGCAATTGTGAATGATCCTCTCCACGGAATTACACTTATCCCATTGTAACATCGTGCTGGGGGTGACATGGCCAGGAGTGTTTGGAACAAAATAACCTTCACATTTTAAGGTCACTTTCTGTGTGACTTTGCTAATGCTTAGGCAACATCTGTAGAAATATAGCAACACGTGAAGTTCTTTGTAATCCTAGAAGGGATGCCTTGAAGGAACCAGTACCGGGACATGAAGTCCAGATCCAAAATAGAATAAAAACAAGTATAGTGAAGGTGAGAGTGCACCATGATGCAGGTGAGAACAAAGCCAAGGGCTGCAGAGCCCAGGGAGGCACAAAGTAGCCACAACATGTCACATTAGCAGCCCTTATCAGGAAGAAAGCCTGTTCCTCTATACAGTGAGAAGGGACTTTGCATTCACTTGAAGGAATGGTCAAGGGGAGTCAACGTTGCACAGTTTTGTTTCCAATACTGTCTTTCTGGGATCAGAGTCATGGGAAAGAATGTCTTAGGTCCTGTGACACACCTTCAGAAATCTTCAGATAGAAAGAACGCCTTTACTTAGGGGCTCACTGACTTGTGATGCTTGTCATCACCTCAACATCTATGGGATGCACAAATGAACCAGGCACTGAGCAGCTGAAATATGATTCTATGGAGGACTCAGAGAAGCTCAAACAAGAGATCCTGCTACAATGAGCATTTAAAAATAAGGTACACATGCCTAGGACTTAGTGTCAGGATCCTGAAACTCCGCACAGTGTTACTAATTACCGAGCTAAATCCCTGGCCAGTCCACTACAGATGAAAAAGCAAGAGCTGTCAAGAGAGAAACAAGCCCCTAACACCTCCCCTTTGTTTATTCCTAGCAGAAGCTCAGCCCATGTGCATTTTGTTTGTCCTTGCTCTATGTCCAGAGCAGTGGTAGGTATTATAGTATCTCAATAAACACCTCCAGATTAATGAATGAGTCTCTCTATAATACATCTTCAACACACACTTCCTGAGAATCTTTCAACTTTTGGGGTCATGGATCCACTGAACTCATCTGAAACACAGATGACATGGATCAAGAGCATTTGGTGAACATTACACACACACACATATATACACACACACACACACACACACACACATTAAATTATATCAAATCCTCACAAAGTATTCAGAACAGCTATTGTCAAAAGAGGTTGTCACTGTTACTAACAAAATGTGGCCCATCCTGAAAATTTTACTTATAGTCTTCAGTACTTCATTATCATATGCTGATTGATTGGTTCAGGGTCAAGAATACTAATCTTATCTGTCTTTAATTATAAAGTTCATAAAAATGATCATTTGGAAGGACCAAAGAGACTCATTAAACCCAGAATAGGGATGTATGAATTGACTTCCCTAAGTCAAATTAGTCCAATAAACATTGTTAGACTTAACAAACTTTATGATGAATGACTGAGATAGGTGATTTAAAAAAATAATGGTAAGACTGCCCTAGAGTCTCCATCACTGCCCTAGAGTCTCCATCACTGCCCCTCTCAAGACAGGGTCTCATTAGGCAGAGCTAGCTGACATGAAGCCTGCTATGTAGACCAGAGCTCACCGAGATCCACCTGCCTCTGCCTCCCCAATGTTGAGTTAAATGTGTGTGCTATCACACCTGGCCCAATATTTTTATCGTTGACATGAGAAGGCAGACCAGACAGTCAACACGGTCCTTTAAAAGTTTCTGTTCTCAGACATGCTCATCTTAAGCTGGGAAGGGGGATATTAACTGACCTTAATACTGCTTTTAAAAACTTTTAAAAGATTTATTTTACATGTATGGGTGTTTGTACATCTGTGTGCCACATGTACACAGTACCTGCAGATGTCCATAGAGGGCATTGTATCCCCTAGAACTAGAGTTACAGATGGTAGTGAGCCATTATGTGAGTGCTAGGAATCAAACCCAGGTCCCCAGGAAGAGCAGCCAGAGCTCTTAACCATTGAGCCATCCCTCCAGCCCCAATACTTACTATTTTGATGACCCTTATTCTCTAATCCAGGTCAATTCTTGTACTTCCTCCCTTCTTATCAGTGTTCTTCAACATCAGCAATCACTTCAGTAGTGACTGCACATCTACTTCCAACAGCACTCCTGTCCTTCCCTATAAGATGCTTTTTAGAGCATCTTGGGCTAGAGAGTCAAATAAGGTTGTTTGAACTCTGTTCACAAGTTAATAGGTAAAATAAAAGTTGTGTATGGTGTATTGGTTTAGAATCCCCTTTTATTGGCCTAATAAAATCTTCTCTTAAAGGCTGAAATCTAAAAGCAATGTCTAGAAGGTTCTAGAAAAATTTTCAAAGGTTGAAGGCAGTTTCTCATGGATTTTCACATGTAAATCAAAGGCAATGATTAAAGAGAACTATCGAATTGCCTAGGGGTAAAGAAAAACAGGAATGGCTTGGAGACCTAATGAAAAGGATGGGGAGTCACATTTTGGCAGTAGTCTGTGTTTCCTCTGCTCCTGATTCCACATTCCATTCCAGAGTCTGTATGGAGAATTCCATTCTCCTGAGAGTACTGAGACCATGCACAAGGCACTGACCAAACACAATTCCAAAGATCCCAAAATAGAGACTTTGTGAGCACCGTGCCAATTAGCTGGAGAGGCAACACCGACTTCTACAGGAAACAAGCTGAACCTTTATTACCAGGGAGCATCTCAGGAGTAAAAGAGGGCGTCCCACTGGTGACTAACTGGGGATTTCACAACAACAAATACCCTTCCCCACAACTTCTTCCAGTCCACACGGCTTCCTTTGTCTGGTCATCAGCAAGAAATAAGCATTTTCTTTCTGGTACTCCAACCACATTCAAAGCAAAGCCTTACAGTGGCGTTTCTTATGAGCCACAAAGGCCACTGCTTGCTCCTTTGCCATGCTGTGGGGACCGTCTCTTAGTGAACCCCTTGCTTCCAGCACAGGGACAAACTATAAACAGTAGAGGTGGGGTAGAATGGAGAATTGGAGACTTATAGTCTTGGATCTCAAAATAAGGGCAGCAGACCATCAGTGGTAGTATGTACCACCTGGGGAACTTGTTAGAATTGCAATCCACAGATGTGCTCAATCGAAAACCTGAGCTCCCTTCCTCAGGAGGAAATATGTGCCTGGTACAGTACACATAGCTGAGAGCCCACAGTGGAGGGCCTCATGGACCACACCGGTGAATCAATCACTATTATTCTGCTAAATAGACACGGTAACAAACTGCCCTCTGAGTTTACGTCTAGTATCTGTAGACGGCTGCAGCTCTCATCAGAGAAGTTTCTTTATGCAGTGGATGGCAGGCAGTTAACACAGAAACTCACACACACACAAAAGTGCAGGAAAGAAGTATCTATACAGTGCTCAGCAACAAATGGGACATCCGTATTGCCTTCTCCCTGCAAAGTTCACAAACCATCTCAGAAGAGCTGAAGATTGGAGAGCACCCAAAGGAAAAGGTGTCTTCTGGACTTGTGAACTCACTCACAGACACTGTGGTACAGTGCTCATGATCAAGCCAGTCAACATTCCAGCGGGGCTGGGGGCTGGGGAAAGGGGGCTGGGGGCTGTGGGGGTGGGGACAAGGGGCTGGGGGCTGGGGGGAAGGGGAAGGGGGCTGGGGGGAAGGGGAAGGGGGCTGGGGGCTGTGGGGGTGGGGACAAGGGGCAGGGGGCTGGGGGCTGTGGGGGTGGGGACAAAGGGCAGGGGGCTGGGGGCTGGGGGGCTGGGGGGAAGGGGAAGGGGGCTGGGGGCTGGGGGCTCGGGGTGGGACTCCTGAATCCCCTCCCCTGGCTGAGAAGTTGCTCATTGCTAGCTGCCTGGGTTGGGAGAGTCAGTTTTCTCTAAGGCTGTGGCTTGCAGTAGGCTGACCACATTCCAGTGGGTGGCCTCACACCCATATGTATGTGTGCAGCACAAACTGAAACAAGAAAAAAAAAGGACATAAAAGTTTGGAAGAGGTTAGGGGGAGGGGTGGTGGATGAGTGCATGAAGAAATTATCAATCAGTTTATCAATTAAAATATCATATTTAAAAAACAAAAAACAAACATTAAAAACATCCCTCTGGAACCAGAGCCCAGGAATCTGTGTTATCTGTGTTTAACCAGCTCTCTACTGGATTCTGATCCCTGCCAGAATTTCAGATCTGCTACCATGAACTTGAAGGAGATTCTTTTTTTTTTTAATTTATTTATTTTTATATCAACCACAGGTTAGGTACTTTGAATCCCAGGCTTTGCCCCCTCCCTCAGTCCCTCCTACCCTCCCACTCCCTCCCTCATCTCCCTCCTCCCCACCCCCTCCAAGTCCACCAACAGGGGAGGACCTCTTGAAGGAGATTCTTACATTAGCTTTAATCTCTGATTGTGCTCCTCTGACGAGCCTTCCCGTCCACACCATCCTTCTAGAAAGAGACACAGACGGCACTGCTGAAATCCTATTCAGCTCCCATGCTTCAAAGCATGGGTTTAAATCGAGCATGGGCAAACTAACAAGTGCCAGCTAGAGGGTGGGGCATCTCTCGTCGAAGTTACTCATGGCTGTGAATGTAATGGACGGTTATAACGGAAACTTCCAGTTTAATATCTGCTGAGATGAATCACGCCTGAGATACTTATTCTAATGGGAATTACCACAGGGATGAATCATGTCATAATGAGAAAACCTAGCTGCCAAGGAAGCCTGAGGAAAAGAAAAAAAAAAAACCAAATTAGAACAAATGGATTATGTTGTTAGGTTTTCAATGTCAGGCGGTGAATTAGGCCTACAGAAGAGACTTAAAGGCTTGACCTGCCAGGCTCCTTGTAGCTCTGAAGAGTAGTAGGTCATTCTAGTGAAACACACAAGGACAAATCCCCTGCACGATAAAAACAAACTACCACAAAGCGCTGTAGTCCTGTTCCCTGGCTCAGAATCTGAAGCCTCATTCTTGCTAAGCTGTACACATGGAAAACGGTGAGGGACAGAAAGTTCTGGAAGTCCCACTGCTAAGGGATGCTGCAGGTTCTGAATTGGAAGAAAGGGGATCAAAGTCAATCATGGAACCAGGCTACTGGCTTTCTGTGTGTTACTCCTTTCATGGACAGGAACCTTGCTGCCCTTGCTCCATCTTTTAGCCCTCCTCCCTCTGGCCACCTGGAAAGAGCCATTGTTGCCTCTGTCTTCATAGTTCACAGGGCCCTCTGCCTCTGTCACTGCTTTTGGACCAACACCTCATTTCTCTTCTCAACTTTTTTGATCATGATACTTGCTTAATTTTTTCTTTTGTAATTAACATAATTATACATGTATAATAAACATATATATTTATACATAATAAACTCCAGTATGTGTATATAGCATGTAAAAATCAAACCAGGGTAAACAGCATGGCTGTCTCCTTGTCAGTGGTGTTCTTGGAGCTCCTCTCTCCTAATTCATCTCAAAGTACGTGAGAGATTACTGTAGTCCCTCGACTCGGCCACAGCACACAGTCCTTATTCCTCCTACCCAAATGAGTTTTGGAACCTATTATTCAACTCTGCTGAATTCCTTCTTCACTCTTCCCTTCCAAACATTTTCTATTGGCTTTTGGTTTCTAATGTATTTCAGATATGAATTCCTTGCTAGATGAGTACTTTGAAAAATCCATTCCCCCAGCCTATTTCTGCTGATTGTTTACTTTGCCATGCAGCCATTATTACTCCACAAGGCCATTTTAACACAATATCTAAAAGGTCCTTGCCCATAAGGGATAGTATTTCCTCTGGGTTTTTTTTCTAGTATTTTTATGGTTCCCAGTATATATATATGCTTTTTGCATATGGCAAGAAGGAGAGAAGTTCCATGTTTATGAATATGGATGTCAAGTTTCCCCAGGACCATTCATGTCTGGAGTACCTTTGCAGACTATTGGCTGGCTTGGCTGTGTGTGTTGATGTCAGGGATTTTCATCATGTCTGTTGCTCTGTTTTTAGGTTTTATGTGTGTGTGTGTGTGTGTGTGTGCGCGTGTGCCAGTGCTGTGGTCCTGCTTTGTCATAGTTCCTTCTGAGTTTTTAATCCTGTTCTGCCTGAAGATGGCCTGAGGTTGAAGTGGACCTACTAGAACATACTGTTTTGACATTCAGAGACAGCTAAGTAAGAAGAGGCCTTAGTGTGGGCAGTAGGAATGTGATCTTTGCATCTTATTGACCATATTAGACCCTTAAGTGCCACCATCTAATTAGAACAGGTAAGTTGTCTCTTTAACAGAGATGGTCAAGATTCAAAGAGAGTAATTATCTGTAAATTCTGTGTCTCCAGTTTTGTATCTGAGTAGTCACAATAACATTAATACCTAAATCATTTGTGTATGTGTGAGGGGAAGAGAGAGAGCGCGCAAACTTTTTTATTCAGAGGCTTAAAGGTAGGCAGCTGATCATGACTTGACCCCAGAAGACATCCTAGGGCTTTGCAGGCAGAGGACAACTCTACAGCAGTACACTTAGGCCAGACTGTAGTGCCTGTCTAGTGATTTTTCTGTAGAAGCTCTGACTGCATGCAGTGTAGACATGGATGAAGAAGAAATCTATGCCTAAGAATGTCTTCTCTGACTGGACTCTGTTCACTCATCCACAATGATTTACTGGATGTATATTTTGTGTCTAATAACCTGCCAGGAGCTACTGACAAAATGCTCACTAAAAGTTTTTTGTTTACACAATGGAATACTACTCAGCAATTAAAAAGGAGGAAATCATGAAATTCGCAGGCAAATGGTGGGACCTGGAAACGATCATCCTGAGTGAGGTATCCCAAAAGCAGAAAGAAACATATGGTATATACTCACTTATATAGACCTGTAGGATAGGAAGGTCAAGCTGAAATCTACACACCTAGAGAGGATATACAGGAAGGAGGACTCAGGTTGGTATGATCAATGCTTGTTTGGATGACAAATGAGATGGACATTGA
>CM053762.1:50299421-50358450 GCA_028658305.1 Pachyuromys duprasi | reverse complement strand
AAAAAAAAGTTTTTTTGTTCATTTGTTTTTTTGGTCTTCAGGAAAACTACTAAGTATCAGGGAAGCTGGGAAGTTTCTGGACAGTTACAAAGTAGTATGTATGATATATCCTGCACAGTTCTATCCTGAGTGAGCACAGCAAGCTTCAGAAACAGGAGGGTCTTAGCCAACCACAGAAGACTTCTAAGAGAACACTTTAGCACAGTTTGAAAGTAAAAACAAAAACTGGGGGAAGTCAGGAGAGGCAGAAATGCCCTAAGGAGAGAAAAAGTATATGAAAAACAGTTCCATGTGGTTGAAACCTTCTGAACTCTTACAAGTGGATGCAGTTTGAGTCAAGAACCACTCATTCTCATATTTTCTTTTTTATCAGAAAAAATACATTTTATTGTAAAAGAAATGTCTTTTTAAAAAAGTTTTCTGAGAGTTTTGTACATGTTTTGATCATATCTACCCATTCCTGTCCCAACTTTTCCCACATCCAGCCCCCTTCCCCAATCATTCAATTTTAGATCCTTCCTTCCTTCCTTCTTTTCTTTTTCTTTCTTTCTTTCTTTCTTCTTTCTTTCTTTCTTTCTTTCTTTCTTTCTTTCTTTCTTTCTTTCTTTCTTCCTTCCTTCCTTCCTTCCTTCCCTTCAAGATGGGTTTGTCTTGGGTGTGAAGCTTTCCACTAGAGCACAGTCAACTTGCCAGCAGCAACACTCTTCTCCAAAACTGTTCCCCCATCCCAGCAGCTAACAATTTCTAATATCGTGTCATAGAGGTTCTCAGCTCTAGTGTGTGTGAGAGCACATGAGCTCTGGATTAATATACTGAGAGACCAAAGGTCAAAAGCAACATACTTGACCTTGAGAGGGCACAAGGGTATGAGAAAGCTATTATCTCTCACATCATCTGTCCTCATAATGTAGTCAGATAAGAAAAATATGCCCACCCTCCAAAGACCTCCATAGACTTCACACACTCAAATACCCTACAAAACCCGAAAACTGAACTACACTTGTTTCTTTTTTAAACTGAAACAATTTACTAATTAACAAAACTTAAATATTTGTCTAATTTACATTCCCTAAATAGAGCATCTTAGCTCTTACACTTTGTAATTTTAAGAGCCTGTTGTGTTGTCTCAGTGAGTTTAAGGTTTTTCTTGGTTCTCAAAACAAAGAGGTCTTTTGTTGAAAGAATCAGGCGACAGTGTTTGGTATAAAGAATTATAGTGTGAAATGTGGATGTGTAAAAAGCAGACAAGAATTCTTTGTCTCCAGATTCTTTGAATTTCTTGCAACAAATTAAAATACTATTGTCCTTTGCTTTGAGGCAGCTCTAAATAGTTATGTATTGTCATGTTTTCTAAGACCGTATAGAGGACAACATGCAGGTGTGATCAGTGCTCAATCAGAGCTTGTGGGTATTCCAAAGCTCTCTCCCCTCTATGCCCTCGCAGATCCAGTGATATGACATATTATATTGCATACAGTTGGAACTCATGAAATATCCCTTAGCTTTTAGCTGGCCTGTGGCATCTGCATTAACTAGGCAGAACCATCATGCCAGAGGCAGGGAGCAAACAAACTCAGTGCAGCCAGCCTTTGGCATGAGTTCCTGGGCTGTGTGGGCAGATGGCACACAGGCCACCAGGACTTACTCTAAGCAGAGTGGGTAAGAACCAGTCAAGATACAGTGCTAAGCTCAGAACAGAGGTTTTTTGTTTACTTGTTTGTTGTTTTATTGTGTTACATTTCTGTTCAAATCCCAATAATTGAGAAGCTGCGCTGGATACGAACAGATGTTGTTTCAGAAGCTAATGCAGCTCAGGTGGAAGGTTCTACCATCACTCAAGACCTAGGAGTGGGAACACCTTTTGTACTACAGGTAATATAACACTTTCTTCTTTCAAACCTTTCTACAATCACTACAAGAACTCTGACCTTGGTTCTTGCTTGGCCAGTCACTTCATGAGCATGGAGCAGAGAGAAAAGGAGCTTGATGTGTTGCATTTGGGATAGAGGGGTAGTTAAATAATGAACACACCTCCACCTTGCTTATATGTGTCTCAGGGGTGAAGATGCTATGCTACAGAATAGGAGGAAATGGAGGGGAGCATTTGGAATGCTGTGCAGGGGTGATGCTGGGGGCTCTTTCTGGAGAAGGGAAAAGAATGGAGGACAAGCACACCTGACTGCTGTGCTTCGGGGATTCCTGCTGCTCAACCCCCAGGAGGCAGGCTGTTGGACATCAACACAATTATCACCCTTTATCCCTGCCTCAGGAAGCACTCCTTGATTAATCAATGACTCACACTTGTCTCATCTAGCATCTTTTGCATGACAGGGTGGTGAGGAAAGCAGGTGAGAGGAAAAGTCAACTAATGGAACAAACAGGAGGTAATTAGTGAGAAGAGGCTTAGAGAAAGATTTAAGCAACTAGAGCTCAGGAGTTCAGAGGAGGTCAAAGAAGGGAATGGGCTGGCTTCACTAGGAGGAAGGACTACTGCAATGGCAAACTAGCGAGACAGGATATAATAGAGCTGACCAAGGGTTGGGTACAGAGGAAAAGAAATAGGGAATGAATAGATACACTGTAGAGTCTTGATTGGAGGTGATACGAAGACAATAATGCTGAGCCACAAGTGAGGCACTGACGCTTGGTATAAAAATCCAAGGCAAACGGAAAGTCACAACAGGAAGAGATGTTGGAAAAATTCTCATGAATGAACTGGCTTGTGATAGAGCAAGCTAAGAGAGTGGAGGGGACTGAGTTCACAGGGATTAAAAGCTACTGCGCCTGACACTCAAGAGCTGATCTGAAACTGAGCCATCAGCTTGAGACTCTGGATGGACACAAACTTGTCTATCCTCCCCTTCTCCATCCCCATGGGTAGATATCCCGTGGAGGAGGAAGGGAAAAGCTGGAACTCTATTTGCTCCTCTTTAGGGGAGGTGAAACAGGCATTTCTCCCCCACTTCCCAACAAGATTCACTGGCTGTTAATGGTCAAGAGCATTTGGCATTTTGCTCAGATGTTCCCCTCAGCCACCACAAGAAATGGAGAATTGCAAGGCAGCTCCTAGGGAGACTTTGCAGCTGCCTCAGGCTTGCCTTCTTGTTTGGTGGCTGTCTCCAGAAGTCATGTCACAGAACTAAATAGGATGGCAGGTCCTGTGATTATTCTCAGCCACATACCAGTTGAGATACTGAAACCGATCCAGATAAACACTCTTGGATAGGTACATGTCTGCACACTTAGAACACTGTGCATGGCTTTCTGAAGCCCAGCTTTGACCTAGCTGTTTTCAGTGATGCATTTGCATTCCTTAGAATAGTCCAGAGAGCTCAGAAGCTTTCACTGTGCATTCCTGTAGCCACAGCCTTCACTACTAAAGGAGCCAAGCCCACTGTTGTGCACTGTCTGTCTTGCTGGCACACTCGTGTTTCCTTGTCCATAGTCACTTCACATCCACTTATCTTCACACTCCCATGAGTCCTCTCCACTCTTTAAGTTGCTCACATGCCACCACCACTTAACTCACACCATGGCTTTGAGCCAGATCGCTTCTGGGTGCCTTAGTTTCAATTTGGCAAAATGGAGATGGCTGTGTGATGACTGAATGAATGAGTCTAATGGAGATGGCTTCCTGAAGTGCCTGGGGTAGTGAGCTCCCTGAAAATTCTTGTCCTTTTCTCTCTTATGACATCTATGCCTTCTGGGCCCTCCTATCCCTCTGACCGCTCAGAAGCTATTTGGAATATAGGTGGTGGTACTAACTGTCTCCAAGTAGGATATACTTCGTTTGGCTTCAGTGACTATCTGTTCTAAGCTCCACAACTCTTGAAAGGAGTGAGTTACTATGCACAGCATCTCCTTTGCTTTTCCTAAGTAATTTATTTAAGAGTCTGAACTCACCAGAAAAGACAACTTTTGGCTCAAGAAAATAGGAGCATTAGTAAGATATAACTAGCATTCCATATAGTCCACTCACATCGTACAAGTTAGAGGTATTTAATATAATCAGAGAGTTGAGCAACCATCCCCACACCATACAGACTGCAATCACTCCACATGTCCACACTCCTCATCAGTCCACACCAGCCCTACATAGCCACTAATCTGATTTGTATCTTTATAGATTTGTCTCTGGTAATCGCGCTTAATCGCCTGACTATTTAAGGAGGCCAAACTTCTCTCTAGACTGTCATGATTTTCCAAATATACTCAGCCATGGGATCAACTTCTAGTAGCTGCTCGATCAATATTCTATTGAATGAAAACCAAAACAGGAGCTGACCAAGTTAAGCTTATGTTACATTATGTTGTTTTTGGGTCTTTTGGGTTCAAAGTACAATAGGGAAATAGGAGGTGAGGTGGCATGGGGAAGTAATGCAGACAATTCTCAAAGTGGAATCTCAAAGTGGAATCCTAGCACAGTAGTTCTCAAGCCTGGCTGCACCATTGTGCCATGTACAGAGCAAAACCTGACGAGGCTGAGTCCTGCTCTACCACATACCAACCCCAGAGGACTGACTTGTCAGCCTAGGGTAGGATCAGTATTCTGAGGGTTCCCTGGGGATTCTGTGAGCAGCCAGGGTTGAGAACTCTTGTTCCAATGGAAACAAGATTCTAAGCAAAAATAATATGTTGAATTCCAGCCATGCCCAACATGATGCACAGCCAAAGTTTTTGACTGTCTTCGGAGAAAGGAGCCTCTGAAAAAAAAATTTTTAAGCAATAAAAAAATAAGAATATTCACTTCACAAAAATTTTCTTTATAACCAATATTAGTATTTGGCTGGCCATGTGAAATTGCTGCTGCTTGACTTGTCTTGACATATAAAATGGAAATTTTATATCATTCAGCCTAATTAATTTATTTCATGAAATATATATTGCTCATTATAAGCCATTATCTTGATAATCTCCTATTCATATTTCCTGTACTCTACACATTATTTAAAAGAGAACACTTCAAGATTTATTACTAGAAAAGGATAAAAAATAAATTAGCCATTGGCCATGGAGGAAGACAAAGGTACGAAAATCCATGCATAGTGAAAGCAAACCCCAACTATATAGGGAGTCTTTTTCCACACATTATTTCTGGAAAAGTCATCATAAAGGACACTGCAGTAAAGCAAGATATATTTTCCCATAGGAAAAAAGATCTCATGATTAGTGTTTTGTTCCTAGACGAGGTAACATAGAAATCACAGATATGATCAGCAGTAGTGTCATGAAAGCTATTGACAGCCAGAAGCCTCTATAAACACTGACGATCACAAATATGTTATAAAGTGCTCAAAGCCCATTTTTCTCCATTGATCATGTTGAAAATACCATTTACTTCTCCAGATCGTCCCTAGAGGAAAGACAGCTCTCTTTCCGTCCTCCCTTCCACACCAGGTATACGTGTCTTGGTCTTAATCCAAGCCTCCACAATGCTGTTTAGGTGCTTTCCAGCTCCCCATCCAGCCACCTCCTCACCTGAGCTCCTGCTTCTTCCAGCCACATGCTGAGAGCTGCCCCCAGCTCTGAGGACAAGCCTGTTCCCGGACAAGAGGAATTTAAGGAGCTTTAGTTCTCTGGGACAGGCTCCACAGTGTCTAGTCAACAGCACTTCTGCTTTCATTCTTCTCTCAGGCTGGGAATTTGGCTTCCACCTCCTGTGAACCATACTGCTGGCGTCTCTGTCACTCACCAGACCCCTTCCTCATTAGACTTTTGCCTACAAGTAGCTAAATTCCTCCTAGGGCATCCCACCCCGCAGAGGGAAGGTCTAAGGCTATCTACTGTCCCATCTTTCTCAGACCAGACACTTCTCTGGTGAAGAAGTGTTCTATGGACAGGTGAATGATTTTCATAGACTTCATTATGGTGCATATTGAACAGTTCCTGTGCCTGTGTGGGGTTCCCAGGGTTGAGTCCTTGGGAACACATCAGCACATGATTCCGGAACAGTGGTTCTCAGAGAAGGGGGTCACCTCAGAGGACACGTGGCCTTGTGTGAAGAAATTTTGGGTTGTCACAGTTAAGGACAAGCTATTGGCATCTCATTACATAGAGGACACAATTTATGTGCATTACATAAGAGGTTAAACATGCTGCAGTGCAGAAAGGTGCTCCCTCAGCTAGCCAAGGCTGAAAAACACTGTTTCTGGAGAAGTATCAAGAGCCAGAGACAGCATTAAAAGCAGAACTGAAAATTACCGACAAAGGTGACACTTCTGTTTTCAACACACCCAGTATCTGACGATTAAAATCTATGCTCCTTACAGAAAAGTTAAAAAATAAAGATGAGTAAAAGAAAACAGCTAATATCTCCATCACTGCATTTTTACACAGTGGTGGTGATATATAAATTTTATATTCTCCTTTTTTTTATATACAATGTGCTAATCAGCTTTTCTTCAGGTTCCTAGCAGCTCTCAAAACTTCACTTGGCTTTCTGTGTGATGAACCATTCTCACGGGGATTTGAACTCAAGTCCTCATGCTTGCTCAGCAACAACTCCTGATTTAATTTTGAAAGGCATATACAACTCTCCAACAGATTCTATATATCCTTAAAGTCTGTGTGAAAGATCTCCCTGACTCGAGTTCTGTTCTAATGTAAAAACCCATGACACCCACCATGACAGCCTTGAGCATAACAAACTAAGGCACATCAAAGAAGCCAGGAAAAAAAAAATCCCAGAACTTTCTGAATAGAGCATTGCATGGAGCATGAGAACAAGAATGAAAGGTCTTGTGATTTTTGGCAAAGAGAGGCAAGTCTAGTATGTCCTTAAGATGGCAGGGTTTATTGGTCACAAAAGCAAATAATTTTATTTAAAATGTCTTTTTTTCAATCTATTTTCTGTTCATTCATGTAGTTGATTTCCTAAATTTTATTTGTTTATTTTTGGTCATATTTTCTCCCTCTGTATTTATTTTGGTCTGTGGGAATGCATTAAATTCAACAAATACCATGTGTTCATTGAGATCAACTTAATAACTTTGAATCAAGAGTAAGTCAAAAGTTCTCTCCACCAGCACCCAGACAGCTTTGTCACGTTTCAGCACCTTGTTAAGAATTTCAAAGGAGAAGTTAGGTTCTTTCTTCCTGACTCAGATTCTCAGGAGCAAGCAAAACAGTACATCCTGAGATGTAAACCGAAAGCAGTAGGCGACAGTAATATAAAAAGCAAGTGACCCGGTTTCTGCTTGTCTGTACCACTGTGTGCCTACTGTGGAGGGAAGCCACAGACATTTCCATACTTCAACTGCAACTGTCAAATGAGACAACAAATGGACCTGATCTTACTAGGAAATACATAAAAAAGACAATATGATGCTCTAAAGGCTAATTTGTACAAGGGGGTGAGGTCACAGTAAGAAATATATAAAAAAACACAATATGATTTTCTAAAGGCTAATGTATACAAGGGGTGGGGGGGTCACTGAAGTATGTGACTAGGAATTCCACACCGTCCTCTGTGATATGAGCTCCTCTGTGGGCAAGGAAGGCACACCATCCACCATCACTGATCAGGTAGCAGTGTGAGTGAAGAGGAGCAGGCAGATGCCCAATTAGGGGATCAGAGCAGGCATGATAACAGCAGTCAAAGATCCATTCTAATCCATGACTGGGAACAGGCTATCCGCTACAACATGGGGAGGAATGGCAAGGACCTCCTACCAGAAGCAGCGACAAAAGCTGATGCACTCTGTGGAATGCCTTCAGCCCAATATAGGCACAGACAAGACAGAGGTTTACAATGACATGCAGAATGCTGTAGCATCCTACAACCGTGGAAAGTGACTAAGTAGCATCTTCAATTAATGCAATGATTTGTAGAATTTTTTTTAAATAACAGAACCTCCACCCACCCAAGGGAAATGTCATATTAAATCCAAGAACTTAACAAGGCTAAGAAGTAGAGAGATTGCAGTTCAAATAGATGAAAGGAGCCCAAAGTACTACATCCCTTTCTTCTTCCCAACATCTTCATGGGCTCTGGGGCTGGAAGCATGGGCGGTTCAAGGCATCAACACAAATAATGAAGACCTCAAGCATTCTAACCCCCTTCAGTGATCCAATGGCAATACTTTGCTGCCTTTCTGAACTATCAACATTTCTAAAAAGTTAACTAAACTATATATATGTGTCAGACTTCCAACTATAGCCACAATTTAGAAGTAACACTTTAAACCCTTCCTCTTTCCCAGGACTCACTGTTCTAGTGTGAAATGTCTTTTAGATAGTTACACTATAACAATTTATGGCTTTAGGAACTTTGTTCCTGTCCCTGTCCTTGCTTTCATACAGAACATTCTTGATCTGTTTAATATGTCCCCACAAAATCACATGTGGAAAGACCTAGCAAGTTGGGGAGGGCACAAAGGAAGAGCTCAGAAGCATGCTACAAAGTGCTTCCTCATTAATTTTCTTCATCTCTCAGAGACCCACCCCAAGATGGACATGCGGATACACGCTTATATCCCAGTACCTGGAAAGCTGAGGCAGGAGGGTCCTGAATTCAAAGTTACCCTGGACTACACAGCAAAACTGTTTCAAAGAGAAAGAAGGCCCTATTTAAATTCACCCCTGCCATCATAATCCTTTGTTCCTTTATCAGTTCCGCTCATTGTTGTGTGGAGGCAAGGTGGGCCATCTTTACCAACACATACAAACATTGGCATTGCAAGCACCAGCTTGAACTGGAACTGTGTAAAACAGCATCCCAGCCAGGTGCACATGGTTTGTACACCTCTGTGTAGCACGTAAGTTCTCTCAATATGAATGCTGGTTCTACATTATGGTTTTATATAAAGAAGGAAGGAAGGGAAAGGGGAAGAAAGACGGAGGAAAAAGAGAGGAAAGGTGAAAGAAGAGACAAAGAATACTAAATCAAGAAAGGGGCACTGAAGATCTGACGCAGCAAAGCATCATGGGAAAAGAAAGTAAAAGTACTCTAAAAAGGGGAGGACAAGCTGAGAACATGAGTTTGTACAAACTACAATAAATAACTGGAAACTGCCACAAACTATGAAAGAACACAGTGATAAAGGCCTTGACCGTGATGCTAAGGAATGAGAGTTGATCAATTCAGTAGGAAAAGAGAGACTTTTATTCATCAGATAGATGTTGTGTGCCTTCCAAACAACATTCTAGGTGGTTGGAATTCATCAGTGAACAAAATGGATAGCAACAGCATTTTCAAGGACTAAGGTAACCAACAGTGGCTTTGGGGGCCAAGGTATGTATGTCCTACAATTGCTGTGGTGGGGGAGGACCAGCAGCTACCATACAGTTCAAAGGAACACTGGTGAGGTCCCAATACACAGGAAACTCGAGCCTGAAGCTCAGAACAGAGGTCTATGAGGTGAGGTCACAGAGCGGGGCACTGGTATCTCGGTAGTGGCGGAGGCTGGAGGAGAGAAGAGAGGTGCTTTGATGGGTTGGAGAGCTTCTACACACCAGCATTTCACAGCTCACCAGGCATCAGTCACTTCAGTTGGCCTAAGTCAGGTGACCTGCTGCTGGTGCCACGTTCAGCATCATGCCTTGAGGGGCACTGGGGACCTTAGAAATCTCTGGTAAAATGAGAGGGTCACTGGGATGATGTCTAGGGAACTTGGGGTCTAGCTTCCTACAGTCCCTGTCACCAAAAAGACAAGAAAGTGATTTCCTTTCCCATGGCTAACAGAGTATATGGCAGGTCAAAGAGAAACCATTAAAACACAGAATTCCGATGTACAGGGTAATGTATGAGATTGTTTATATTCACTTCCTTCTGGAGAAAGTGCGTGCTGAAGTTTCAGCCAAATGTCTGTGTCAAGATCTGAAAATAGGTCACTGGAATGATTTTGCTCCATACATGCAGCTGTTGTGAAGCATAAGCCACACTCCGCTAGTAAACCCGCCATCTGTCCTGTGAGGAATCCACACGTTCATCCCACCCTTATTTTTAGTATATGGGGTCAAATGCAAAAGAGGTGAACGTAGTTGACTCCACCGTCCCAGACGCAGAAGTGAGGCTAGTGAAGGTAGAAATGGTAATATGTGTATTTGTGGGTAGTGAAATGAAATGACCTAGAGTATCAAACAAAATAAGTCATGGCATCAAAGTGGAAAATAGAAGCTGCAAACAGCCATGGTTCGTGTGTTCCCTCACTGGACGAATCTCCCTCACAAAGTAAATCATCAACATAAATGGGCTCTGACTCATTTCCCATCGCTTACAGTGGTTTGGTTGGGTTCTTTCTTATCCTCAAGGTCACTCAGGATACATGACCTGCAGGATCAGTGTCTGTGGGAGAAAAGTGTTTCCAACATGGAAACAATGAACTCTATGGTAGAAGAAATTGCAACTTTCCTCTACTCATCAGTAACACGTAGGGGCCAGGCTACCTGAATCCTAAGCCCATTGCTTCTGCTGGCCGGCTGTGTCCCTTCGCACAAGCTCACTCAGAACCTCTTATCTCAGTTTCCCATGTGGGTTTGAAGAAGGAGGGTAGACACTATTTGCACATTATTTTGGGCAGTGCCTGCTGTAGAGTGGCTGGTGAATATATGTTTATAAAATAAACCTTAGTTGCTACAGGCAACACAAGGCAGATAAGCAGTCATACACAAATTCTCTTAAATGATAATCGTCAGCTCACCAAGGAAAGCCACACATTAAGAAAGACAAAGATTAGCTAGCTTTTCTCTTTTACTTAGGGAGATCCAAAAGAAATCGACACTGAAAGGTCTCCTGCTGCTATTGCTGAAAAGAAAATGCCTCTTCTCCTTTTAAAAACGAGATACCAGTCTGCTGGCAGAGATGGAATTAGAATGTCCTGGCCTTGTGCCCACCAGCCTTGGAGTCTGTAATTTCAGCCAACTGTTAGCTTGAGCTATTTGAACTCATCTTATTCTTAGCTGTTTTGCATGTGTGAGGTATAGTGTGTCCAGTGGTTGTCCACGATCATGGTTCTATGAGTGTGTGTGTGTGTATGTGTGTGTGTTTACTTTGGGGAGAGGAAATAGCCCAAGAGAGGACAATATGCTTGACTTTGGATCATTTCAGCTGATTTCTTGCATCTTGACTAGTAGAGTAGAAAAGTACTGTTGCTCTTCATCACAAAGAGGGACCTAAACAAGGAACCTTTGAATGTCTTCTCCAGATGAAGACCTCTTTTTCAAATGCCCCCATGGTCAAATGGCTACAGCCTCTGCCCTTGACATGGCCCACAGCCTTGGCATCCACAGCAGCAATGAGAATAAAGCACTGTCACCGAGCCCAGGTTCAAGGCCAGCCTCGCCATGTACTGTATGACAGCCTTATTCAGTCTCAGTCTGCCATTCACACTGTAGCGATGATGACAACGGTGAATCCATCTTATCAGGCAGTAATAAGGCCTAGAGTGAATACTCAAGGAAGCAGTGTGATGTCTAGAGGTGCACACTAAACTACACTTGTGCAACATGGCTGCTGTAAGTGCTTCGGGGAGATCTTGGGTGTAGCAGGGAGTTTATTAGCTGTTTTTTATACTGTTTTTTAGAAATCTCCAGTGACAACTCTTTCAAAAACTACCACCTGCCTCCTCTGCTGTTTTCCTCCTTTGCTTTTTTTAAATTTCAAAACAAACCAGCCATTTTAAAGTATGTCTGAGTGGATAGCTATTATTCACAGAAGAGATTCCAAGGCTGTGTGCAGAAAAGACTCCATGTGTAGATGCTCCGGACAACTTTGTCTTTTTCTCCTGGACAGCCCAGGGAAAAAAGGACATTTTCATATCCGCAGTATGGGAAGAGCTGGGTGTCTGGCTCAGGGTGGCAGTGTGGGGATAGTCAGGAGAGCTGAGAGGGTCATGCTGGCTCTTCAGTTCTCGCCTTGGCCCTTCTCCTAACTAACTACCTGTGTGACCTTGGATAGGTCACTTAAATATATTGGACTGCCTTGTTTTCCTTTGTGACATCAGAGGCTGGACATTCCCTTGAGAGCACCATTAGCAAACATAGTCTACACCTTCACTAGTTATCAAAGAAATGCAAATTAAATATAAGAGAAATATCATTTTTAAAGTTACTAAAGTAAAAAAAAAAATTACATAGTACTTGGAGTTGCTATGTTCTTCATTACCATAGGCATGGCAAAGTGGAGCACCCACTGTGGACTAGGGAAGGATCCATGCTGTGTCATGTGAAAGAAGTTAAGGAAAACTTGGTATGACTCTTTATCTTTGCAATTTACTACTAGTTTTGAGTCTTAACCCTGTCAGGCTCCCTGGAATATATGGTAAAATGGGGAATAAATATATAGTGAAGCCTTGATGATTTTTCTGAGATCTGTGGCCAAGCAGTTAATGGGCCTGGTCTGATGTCTGGCACACAACAGATACCGTTATTGCTGCTGTGACTAGGAAGAGAGTGACCGACTGCATCTGGCTCATGTTTGAAGCCACAGGAGAGAAGACCCATTCCATTCTCCATTCCGGGAGTTCTCAGGGACCACTGCTCATCTGTAGCCTAGCTCTTCCAGTTTCCTAAGTGAGTCTATCTCTTAGCCACAAGGGTCTTCAGGCAACTGTAGTGCCCCATACAAACATTTACTGTCATAAACCAATACACACACAGACTCAGATATGCACAACACACACCCATACAGACAGACACACAGAAACATATAGACATGTACACACACATACACAGTTATGCACACATATAGAGACATACAGACATGTGTGTGTATACACGCATGCACATACACACACAGGTAGATACACATGCACATATATACAGAGCCACACAGACATATGCACAAATACAAACACACAGACATGCCCACACAGAGACACCCAGACAAGCACATACATTCACACAGAGACACATGCATAATACAGAGACACACAGTCATGCACACAGAGAAACATACATACATGGAGACACACAGATACATTCAGACCCACATGGGGGGGGGGCACTCACACATCACTTCTGCCCAGCGGCTAAAATTCACACAGTGCCTCAGTTGGCCTTCTGGGCTGGAGAGCCAACCTCCTCCAGTGCCCCCACCCAGAACAGAGAGCAGCAGCCTCCATGCTTCATCACTGTGGCCTATGTTTGCAGGGGGGGTCAGCACATGTGTCAGCCAACACAATCACCATGGCATAATCTCGATTGACAGTGACTGGTCACCGAAATTCCAAGCAACTTCTCCCTCCCAGAAGAGGCCTCAGGAGCTTGTTTTCAAATGCCCTTTGCCCTTAGGGGGACTATTCTCCTCTTCCTTGGATTTCTCCTATGATTCATGTCTTGTTCATTGGTAGCTCAGGCTTGGCACTGACTAGAATTGCCATGGGTCTTCCTATTCAATATCAAAGCTGTCTCTTCTCAAATACTTCTCTGAATTCCTTCTCAATACCAGGTTCTGTCTCTGTTTCCATTCTGCAACCTAATAAGGACTGAAATCTGGTCTCAGTAGTTGCTTAATTCTTTCCCCCCTCAACTTTAAAAATAATTTCAGAGACCCATAGACCTGAGGGACAAAAAGTACGTTGTGAAGTCCTCACTTCATTCATGAGAAAATAGTACAGTGAGCTGTGTGCCGCTCACACAGGTTGGATGAGCAAGCAACACACTCCTGGAGCTTCTTCTGTGTCATCTGTCCCATACCCTATTTCATCACCAGGCCAAGGCCACATTCCCAGGCCATCTCTTCTATGGAGAGTTCTGAGAGCCTGGCAATGTTGCAAAAATAGCTCCCATGGGGTCCCAACATCAAATCTTTTGTCTTAATTCTAGAAAGTTTGATTTTTTATAGTGATTTCTTTTTAAAATTTATTTATTTTTTATATTAATTACAGTTTATTCACTTTGTATCCCAGCTGTAGCCCCCTCCTTCTTCCTCTCCCAATCCCACATTCCTGCCCTCATCTCTTCCCATGCCCCTCTCCAAGTTCACTAATAGGGAAGTTTCATCTGACCCTAGCCTATCAGATCTCATTAGGACTGGCTGCATTGTCTTCCTCTGTGGCCTGGTAAGGCTGCTCCCCCCCACCCTCAGGGGGTGTTGACTTTTTATTAACATATTAATTACACAAATAATGAGTTTCATTATGACATGTTTATATATGTATAATAGTGTATTTTGTTCATATTCACCCTTCAGTACCCCCTTTTGTCCTCTTTCCACTCCCACTAATCACTTTCTCTTCCTAGCCAGTCCCCTTCTACTTTCTGGTTGGACTTTTGCTGTTTTGTGACCCAGCAGGGTTAATTACAGTTGCCTACAGACATATGAGTCAGAGCTTATTTACAGGAGAATGGCAAGGTACTGGAGGCTACAACACTGGAGAAAATGTTCCTCCCTCACCAGCGAACGTTAACTGCTGAAAGTTTGACAGCGCAAGAGCCATGTCATGCCTAGAAGACAGTGTTCTACAGTACTCTGCCTCTAATGCTATTTCTGCCCTCTCTTTAATAATGTTCCCCAAGCCTTGGAGGGTGTGATTTGGAGGTCCATTTAGGAGTGAGCATTTACCAGTTACATATTTTTACACATGCTATTTCCTCTCTTTGGTCAGTACTGTAGTCTCCCTCAGTCTCTGGGGCTTTCATCTGAGCCTCCAGTTCCACAAGGGAAGCCTCTCATGGGACACATTATGTGCCTTCCCTAGCTGGCATTCCTTATCTGCCTGGCCACAGACCGTTCTCATGTATACCTATCTCCCTAGTGGCCTGTATATGGCTTGAGAAAAGAGTTCACACAAGAAACACACCACACCATGTTGGTGGCTTTGAACATCTCTCCTGCCCGCAGAAGCTCAAACACTAAGCATTGGACTCCTGAAAAAAAGGAGCCAGAAGCCCTACCACTGAAGGCTTCATCCCTTCAACAAAATGGCCTTCTAAAATGTTCAAGACATCGGAGAAAAGGTCCTGACTCAAGGAAATATGGGCAGCAAGAGTAACTACCTGGACCAGATGGGCAAATGCAACACCCTCTCCCTTGATTTCTTTCTTTTGTTACTCGGGGTCCTAATCTGTGGAAGGAGTACCTTGAAATATGCCCACCCTGCTGCCTTCGTGGTTCCCAGGGTCCTGACTGCCTTGTGAGGCACAGGGTAGTGAGACTGTAATCCTGACACACATAAGGCATCCTAGAGGTGGGATTCAGTCACTGCCTTCTCTTTGGTACTGCCCTAGGTCTTCATTATCTCATGCAGTTCACGAGACAATCTTAAGAGTTACGTCCTTTATGACCACCCTTTACCTGGGAATAAACACTGAGAAGCAAAGCTCAGCAGCATGCTGAGTCTGCAGAAGCAGGCAGGGGCTGTGCGGAGTTATCCTGAGTACTTGAACTGGGTCAGGGACACATTTTTTATGATTTTTTTTACATAGTCTAATTAAAAAAGAGGTCAGGGACACATCCCTCTTCTCTCTGGTCACCTGAACATTCACCGTATTAACAGGATCATCAGGAGGTCTTGTGTGGAACCCCTCCTCCACCTCCTAGGGAATGATGTTAGCTTTCCTTATGGCCCAAGACCTACTGGATTCTACCTACCCTCCCTCACCATAAAGGCTTCACTGTGTTTTAATTTAGCCACTTCCCATATTCTTGTCAGGTTTTTATTTGGCTCTCAGCAATTTAATAATTACACAGAATTGTCTAACAATTTGTATAATAATTCATTATTTTATAACAATCATAAAACAAGTACTTTTGATCACTTACTATCTGAACATGTATTATTAATTTTCCTGATTATTCTACCAAATAGATAACAATTTACAAGGACACAAACAATGCTTATTAATCTATCTGGAAAAGCAACTGGGTCTAACAGTTAAACATGTGAGCACTCAGCTCTGAATCAGCCTACCTAGGCTGGAATCCTAACTCACTTTATAGGTCACTGTGCACAAAGTGGCCCTCCAAGCCTCAGTGTATGCACACATGTATAGAACAGAGCCGCTGAGAAGACTCAAATGAGGCAACCTATCTGGCATACTAAGCCCTGGACTAGCGTTCAGTCATGCTGGTGGGTATGGGTACACACTGTCAGGAGAAAGCAGCTCTCTTGGGGCTACAGCCAGCTACACTGTCTAATGTCAGTGGAATACATAAGCCTGAAGCCAGCAGAGTTTTTCTCCTTCTTTTAAAACTGAGGAATTAGGCTCGGCAATGCAGAGCAACTCGCTCAGGACCACACAGCTGTTAAATGTCAAAGCTGGGCTTAGAGCCAAGCGGGGTTTGAGCTGTACCTGACGTCCCGCCTGCACTGCTTGTGGGAATCTGTTAGTCTCTGTTAGTTCCTTCCAAATAATTGATAAACTCCGCGGAGTCAAACAAAGACATTTCCACTTCCCCCGTGTCTTTTAGGTGGCTAGGCACAGCATCACACATGCTGTCCCCTGGATGCAGTGCTGGTAAGGAAACTTCATGTTGTCTATAGGATTGTAGTTTGTGCTTGTTTGTTTGCTTGCTTGCTTGTTTGAGGAAAAGTCTCATGTAGTCTAGGCTAGACTCCAACTTGCTACATAGCCAGAGCTGGCATTGGACTCCTGATATTGTCTCTGCCTCCCAAATGCTAAAATTATTGCTGTGACTACCGCACTAATGTCTATGATTTTCTTGGGTAGCCTGGCACCCAGTCTCTTCTTAGAACTCTGCACAGGATCAACTATGATGACAGAGAAGCCAGGACAGAAGAGATAAAAGAAAGATAACTTCAAGTCACGTGTGGCAATGCACACTGTGATCCCAACTACACAGGAAACTGAGGCAGGAGTATTAACAATTCCAGGTCAGGATTTATGGATGAAGTAACTGGAGTTTGCTTTAAGTATCCCAGCAGAAATGAAAGGCTCAGTAGAGGGTGCTGGTGAGACAAGATGGCCAACACTGACAAATGCTGATGCAAAGTGAAGGACCTATGGGATCTGCATTTTTACTTTATGCTTGAAAATTGATATAATAATGAGTTTCTACTTAAAAGAAACAAAGCTGGGGCTAACAGCAAAGCCCTGTGATTCTAGCACTTGGGAGGTGGAGGGTGGACTGTCGGGAGTTCAAATCATGCTTGACTGCAGAGTTTGAAGTCTTCTTGGGCTACATGAGATCTTGTCTCAAAACAAACAAACAAATGTGAGGCCCAGCAGTGCCCTGTTTTATTCTGTGCGTCTTGTACTCCAGTCAGTTTTAGTGTCCTGACGGCTTGAATGTTGTCTTCTTCCTCTGTCTCCAGGTGAGAGCTGAATACCTGTTGAGCAGTTGTTCTCCTAACTCTCTGCTATTCCGGGAAGACCTGCCTGCTCCAAACTGACCTATCTCCTTCCATCAAGCAAGCTCACTGTCTCTGCTATCATAGACTGGCCACTGCTATCTCCCAACCACTTAAGGCCAAACAACCCCAACATCACTTTTGTTTCTTTCCCCTTTAGCATCTAGAGATGTAATAAGCTTTTCTGGGAGACTATATCTAGGTTATTTGAAGAGCTAAATGAAAAGTATCCCAGAGCTACCCTTTTCCAATGTACGCAGTCCAAGCAACCTTCCATGACTTGTCAAACCCTCTCAGCTTCACTCTGCTTGCATAAGAATCAGCCTCTGTTTCATCATCAAAGGAAGAACATGAATTGGTTAGATCTTTCCATTATTTTTATTTCTTTGATGGTTTATGGTGGTTATACATAAACCAAAGCCTTGCACACATAGGTAGTTATTCTATAATTGAACCCTGCTCCCCACAGCCTTATAAAAGATACTTTTTTATAGCAACCATAGTATTTGCACACAAAATGCCACAGATCACCCCTTTACTATTGTTTCCAGCAGCTTGCCTGACAGGAAAATTAGATTTACTCACTCACAGAGTCATATTCACTCTTTTCTTCACCAAACGTGCTTTCTAGTTTGTTTTGTTTTCCTTATTGCTGAGATGGTACCTGTTAGTATTCTGAAACAGAACCTGCTTCTGGATTACCTAGCAATTTATGACATCATCTTGTATCGTCCAGCCAGGTGGCCACACCTGGGGGGCATGGTTAGTGGTTACCTGACCTTAAAAGGGACAACCCGAGACGTGGTCGCTCTCTTGCTCTCTTACTCTCTCTCTCTTTCTCTCTATCAGGTGCCCCCCCTTTCCTCTTCTCTCTCTCTCTCTTTCCCCCATCATGTCCTGCTCTCCCTGTTCTCCCTCTCTCCATATCCACCTAATAAACCTCTTTTATAGAAGACCTGTTAAAAGCCTCCTTTGTTTATAAATTAGTCCTAATAGTACCTCCTTCCAACTGTACATCACACATCTTTGTGCCATGCCTTTCTAGCCAATATTCTATTTCATGCCCTTCGGCAACCTGTAGAAAAGGTCAAGTAGGGCTCATGAATGGTGTATCATTTTGTAAATATATCAGCAACACAGTCAAAACCAAACAGTAAGTGAAAGGCTATGGAACCCAGAAACCTGAGCTTTTGAATACTGCCCTGGATTCCTCAGCTTCACTCCATACTTCCCAGAGAGCAGAAAGCTGGAGAACTCTGAGGACAGGAGGAACAAGAGTGCTTGCAGTAAGTTGAGAAGGAGGCAATGATGTGAATGAGCCAGAAAAGATGCTTCCGAGTACCTTGAAGCCCACAGAGCACATGGGGATTTCCTCACTTTTACACCTGGAGGTTACCCAAGTCCAGACCTGCCGTTTAGACAGACAACACCCACAGTGACTATTAGTATTCTGAAACAGAACCTGCTTCTGGGTTACCTAGCAACTTATGATGTCATCTTGTGTCCTAACAGTGACCCTGTCCTAATGGCAGAGGAATTGGGGCTTATCAGACATAGAAGTCTTGATGGGTGATTCATCTATAGAAGTAGAAGAAACATAGGGCTACAGAGTCCTGCACATTAGTGGGCTCCAACTGCACATACTCCTTAGCTACCTGAGGTCAAATATGGTTCTTATCCATAAGGTGGGGTACTGCTGCCGGATCAGAGGTATTAAATGAGATACCTTACACAGAAGCAGCTAGTGTGATCTTAGGGCCAGTTCTTCACCTCCTCCCACCTTTTATTGCTTCTCCCTCTTTTTGTACTTCCACTCCTGGGACACAGAGGTGCCCAGTGCCGCTTACTATTTCTTGTCATGAACTGAAGAGTCATGGAAGTAATCAAAGAGACCATAGGAGAGATCGGAGAAGATGCTGGGCAGACACAAGATGGACCTGCCCCAGAGGGACAGTCAGGTTACTGTTCTAAGAGCTTCTGAGCAAATGCACACAGGCCTCTCTGTCAGCAGAAGTCCAAACCGATTGCCCTCTAAGTCAGTGGCTCTCAACCTGTCGGTCATGGCCCTTTTACAGGGATCACCTGAGACCATCCTGCCTGTCAGATATTTACATTCTGATTCATAGCAGTAGGAAAATTACAATTATGAAGTAGCAACGAAATAATTTTATTGTTGGGGGAGGGTAGCCACCACAACATGAAGTCCCATATTAAAGTGTCACAGCTTAGGAAGGTTGAAGACCACTGCTCTAAAAGGAGCCAGTTATGGGAGTAGTGGAGAGAGAAAGGGAGGGAGTTCTAGGGATGTGAAAAAGGTGCTTTGATGAGCCATTGCCAAAACGAAGTGTGGTCATCAGCAATCAGACCCAAGGTGTAGTAAGCCAAGAAAAGGTTTGTGTTAACAAAGTTTTGAATCTTCGTCTAACTTCATTTCACTAACCAAGAGTCCACATCTTAGCTAACATGGGTAGTTTGTTTAGTCAGAATTATATGGAGAATTCAGTAAAAAGAGGGCTGGAATGTCATCGTTTCTTCCCTTAGGCACCAAGAACGAGAGACCTAAACACCTCTTACAGCACATCACTCATCTCTACCTGTGTAGCTCCTGAAGGCTGCTAACCTGTTGCTGGATGCTGAACTGGGGATAGATAAGGTTGGGCTCAAAAATAACAGTCCACCACCCCTAAAAATAACTCCCCCAGGCTGGCCCAGAACTTCCCCCTCCCTCTAAATCTCCAAGCCTAGCTGGTTTTTCCTCCTTGAGCTCTAAGGCTTCTCACACTACAGGTGCCCTCCAGGACATGACCTCCTCCAGCAAACCTAGGCCTGGGCTAGATTAGAGGCACCTCCTGAGAGCCAGGCACCCCCCCCCCACAGTGGTTTAGCCAGCAGGGGAACCAAAAAAAAAAACGGAGACATTTTTGGTTGTTACATCTATGGGGGGGGGGGAGGCACTGTTCTTGTGCAAGCTGGAGATGCTCTTACACATCCTCCAAAGCACAGCACTGCACCCCTTAACATGCAGTTACTGGGCTCAAAATGTCATATGTGCTGAGGTTGAGACAGCCTGCTCTACTGTAATTGTTTACGTATTTCTCATTCTCAGAGAGGCTGTCTCGCTCGTATTTATAACCCCAGCGGATTCTCCACCCCTAGGAGCTCAAAAAATATCTGTTCAATGACTGAGTGAGTTTTGGGAGTACAGGTCACAGCCCTTGTTTACCCTTGCTAGCTTTAGATGGGGACCAGCTCCTGAGCATTTGTCTTCTTTCTTTCTTTCTTTCTTTCTTTCTTTCTTTCTTTCTTTCTTTCTTTCTTTCTTTCTTTCTTTCTTTCTTTCTTTCTTTCTTTCTTTCTTTCGTACTGCCCAGCACAAATTTTAAACCCACTGACTCTGTTTGGGCTTTTTCCCAATTATTCCTGCTATACACTACAGGTCACAGGCAGTAGAGAATTAGAACTACATGCAGCAAAGCAAGATGCAGGGCACCTGGGCTGTAGAACTAAGAGCAAAAATGACCGGAACAGAGACAAGTGGGAGCAGGGCCTGGCCACTGGGCAAATGCAGGAGGGAGACGGCATAGCGCTCAAACACTGAGATCTTTCAACACGGGCCGTTTATTAACTTACTTGACAGGGAACGTCCACCCCTGAGCCCACAGAAGTCCCCTTCCCCCCTTATGAAGTAGCCCTGGATGATGAATACAGACTACTGATCATTCACTTCTCTGTGCTTCTGCTCCTCAGTCCACATGAATTATGATAAGCTTATTTTACATGACTGTAGGGGGCGGATCACTCTGCAATTTCGAGAATGAAATGTTCAGAGAGTCATCCAACAGAGTGAAATACAGGGCTTGGTAATTCAAAACCACTGCTATCTAAAATATATTACTCTATCTATTATATTTTACACATATAATCTTATTTATGTCCACAGAAATGGAGCCAGGCAGTTTTACTCGGCAACTAAGGCTGAGGGGGATGCTGGGACTGAGGAAGTAAAACTCAGTTGCTTTTACCAACAGTCCCATGAATTCACTCTGCAATGCCTTTATAACTCTTGGAAGAAGGCCAACCTGTCCTTGTGATTTATTCAGATCCAGTCTGTCAGCTAGGTCTAGAACATTCTGTACATCTATTACAACTTGATCTGGTATCTCTGCTCCTAAAGAAGATTTGAGATTGGCATTCATTTTGACATCGTCTGCTGAAAAGGGTGTAGATCTATGGTGCCTGTTGGCTCTGTTTTACATCCTCCAACATCTACTCTGTATCTACAAAGATTCCATCAGGATTGGGGCTGGTTCCTCTAGATCAATTCCTCTAAACGGCCTGGTAAATGTTAGTTTTGCTCCAATATCAGTGTCTCGTGGAATGCTCTTTAAATTGAGTATGAAACTTTTCTTGGGCTTCCTACTTGGGTTTCTCAGCTGAGTTGTTTATTTCTTTTTAAAATGTCTCTTTCTTGTGGAACATCTCTGCCTTGAGCTACAGCTGTAAATGGCAATTATTCCAGCTAATAATCCTATTTGCAGAGTTATAAGGATACAATAAATTAAGACACAAAGGGGTTTCACATGAGGTTTGGAATAAAGACGGTACTGAGCAAAGAGTTTTTCTATTGGACAAAGTGTAGAAAAAGGAATGTAGTTCTCAACCAAAACTCCCTAAAGGATTTTTAAGTCTCACCATACTTTCTGCTTCCTATAGTTAACGTTTTAAAATAATTAGTTGGTCAGACTTGAAATCTCCTGATGTTTTCATAGCCACTCTTTTACCACATATGCACTATTTTGGATTTCTGTTCTTGCTGTAGACTGTTAACCCAATCCTCAGCAGTCATTAAATCACAGAGGTTCACACACAGATACCGTGCACCTTCTATGACGTTGCTCTTGCTTTTCCCATGTAAAAGCATTAGCACAGGAAATGGCCATTTGTTCTAATTCAGCCTGGGGAGTTGTTTTGCAAACCAGTAAGTGAGTAAACACCCTCATTATTACTAATTGGCCTAATTCTCTAACTCAGCCAGCGTGATTCTAGTTTCTAGCTCAATCTCATTATCCTTGTCAGGTGGCCCATAAACCACCTCTGCTGGCTTATTTTCATTAACTTTTGACTATTTCCACCTGCTGGACATTTCCTGTTAGCATTTGTCTAATGAGTACCCACAGGTCTAGCATCGACTTCATGACCCTGTCTTCTTACGCTTCTTTGTCATCTGCCTCAAGAAAGACTTCAATTTCTGAGAAACTCAAATGACTTCCCTTTGTTCCTCTGTCTCTGGGTCTTACTAGGACACTCAAGTTCTACCAATCTCATAAAGGTTATAGACAGGAGATCTTCCTATCTATTTATCTATCATCTGTCTATCACATACCTATCTATTTATCCATTTGAGGCAAAGCCCAGGCAGCTTATGTTTTAGTCAACTCTGCTGTGTTGCTGATATATACTAAAGGTGGACAAATAACCTTTCAAAAGTACTGTTTATGTCTTTACAAGACTGTCTCATGGAAGAGACTTTCCATGGCTCACTGTTTTCTAGTTGTATTATTTTTCAGTCCAGTGCCTGCCTTACTATTTTAATAGAAATAAAACAACAAACAGAACCTTTACCAAGAAAGTATTAAGAAGAAAAACAGAAAACTAAGAGCAATCATCCCTGGATGTTGCTGGCAATTGTTCCTTGTGTTTTTTTTTTTAAACCCGAACACTTTCTCCCTTTCCTTGAGGAGAGCTGAGGAAAAAGAGGGTAGAATGGGGGAGGATATGGTGCTATCCTCAGCAGGGACATTTACACTTTGTTTCTGTCTTCTAGAATAATTGAGAACTAAAGATATTTCTTAAGATGTTATCAAAACAAAGCAACATCAAGATTTACCACTCACTTCTACACTCAACACATGTCTTTATAAAGTTCAGTTATGAAAATCATTTTCTATGTAGATTCTCCAATAATAAAAAAGAATGGACACATCACAATTAAGTTAGCCTGTTTTAATTCTTCCTCAAAGATTAAAGCTCTTCTCACATCTTCTCAGATTAAGACTTAAATCTACCTTATTACCAGCCATCCCACAAAATTCCCCAAACTTTCAGTAGCAGCCATTCTACTAAATAAAAAATACTCACAGTGGTTAAAATGCTTAAGTAGCGTAAAATGCAAGAGACTATATGGCTTCTTGGGTTCTCACGAGAAAGAGGATTTCATGAACTAAAAGAGCTCATCAAAGAAAAACAATAAAAATAAACGGATGTGCTGACATCCTCCCGCAACCAGAGCTGTAACTGGTCCTCTGCATTTAATGAGAACATCCACTTATTTCCAATAAATTACCATGATCAAGAGTCCCTGCATCTTTCCACCCGACACTGGACCACAGACATCCCTCCTATCAAGTCACTATACACATTCACTGGACTGAGATCTGCCAGACGCCCCCTTCCCATATGGCTTTGGACACAGGCTTGTGTCAGGAAATGAACATGATTTCTCAAGCCATTTTCTTAGGGTTGTTTCCCTTCTTCTAGAGCTGCAGAAAGGAGTGCTTAACTGATAATTGTAATCCTAACAACCATAAAACATACACTCTCACAGAAACTTATGGACACTTGCAGATGGACTCCTGAGAGCCGATCTGAGAGCAGTCTTCATAACTCAAATTCTTCACACACAGCTCTTTGAAACGAAATTAGCCAAATACAGAGAAACAAAACAGTTTTCAAGTTTTATCCTAGGGTTATTTTTAACTTCTTAAAAAAAAAAAAAGAAAAGAAACAGCATTTGGAATGGAGTTGGTACTGAACATAAAACTACTCTTGTAAAGATCCATTACTAAGCTAATCTTACCAAGAAGATCTATAAAGTTTTTAGTGCATATGGATAAATATCTTAACTCATCAGATAAACTTTTTCCACAAACCATGAATATTTACACTAAAATTTTGAAAAATGTAGTCTGTGTGAATCACTAAAAAGCATGTTACTCAGTTTGACGAGGAAAGCCAGCAGATGTATTTGAAATGAGCTCTTCAGTGTAGATCTTTCTTCTTAAAACTGCTTAGATTTCAGGATACGCTTTACCAATATCACATTTTCAAAACACTCACAAATCTCACAAGGTATTTAAAAATCAAATCTGCATAAAACAACCACCTATTCAAAACTAATTTGCTAGAGAACATAATGAATTAGACATTTTCACTGAACTAAGTGATGTAGAACACACTACAGGCATCTGTAAAAGCAAAATAAAACCCTCCAAACACATACCTCACAAACCTTCAAGATTTTTTTTTCAAGATCTTATAGACGAAAAAGAAAGAAAGAAAAAAGAATGGCAGTCTCAAGGTTGCGATTTCAGGAAAAGAAGCTTGCACCTCTACAATGAAGCATTTTGGGTTAAAAACATTCTAGAAACTTTCTTAACAGAAAGAAACTCTGATGATTTTCTCTGCAAAGTGTCTCAGAGGAATTATATTTGTCTAATACTGCAACAGAGAAGGAGCAGTCGGCCTGATTCCAGTCATTAAGAACCCCAGGAGACTTTAGATAATGAGAATGCTTACCTGGTCTTCTTTAGAACTCCAGCATCCAGATCCATCCTTTAATAGGGTAAATCTGGGTACCTCAGAGAAAGACAGAGAGAGAGAGAAAGCGAGAGAAGAGCCAACCACCCTTCAAGGCCGGCTGGGAGTGTGCAAAGCCCCAGCTGACACTCTGCTTCCCTCTCCTGGGGCTCTCCCGCCTAAGAGACTGCATAGAAACCCAGCCTGGTGCCAAATCAGAATCCTTTTGCAGAATCTCAAATGGGGCTGCTTCACCTCTTCCATCGCTGCAAGGCCGTTTTCTGCTGTACTTCTTTCTGAAACCATTCATCACCACAACAACAGAGCGAATGAGGCTCTTTCTCAAGCCATAGAGAAGGATCCTGCAACATGCAGGGTGATGAGTGTTTACATTAGCCAAAATGAAATGATGTAATATTCAGAATCGAGGGAGAGCGGAGATCCAGAGTCAAGGCATGCAAGACCTGCTGGGAAATACAACTTCTCCGCTGGTGCTGGGGTGGAGGTGGGGAATTACCCTTGAGTTATATTAATTTGGCCTCTAATATTTTGGGTCATTTAAATTGTTCTGGTCTCATTGAGTATATCATTATTTCTAAATCAAAATTTAAAACTCCTCAACTAATCATACTTTCAGTCAAATGATAATAAGAAAAGGCAGGAAGCAGAACCTAGTATATTGGTGTGCAAAGAACACAGTATGAAAAGAGTGGTGATATGGCAGAATATCAGAGTCTCCGTAAGGTAATGCCTTCAAAGAAGAGGCACCTTCTAGGAATGGCAGTGCTTGTTAAAGCTGGTGTTCTACTTTCCTTTCTGTACCTGTTAATACCAAGAAAACTTAGGCACAGAGTTCTTAACGCTGTTTCTTTCTTGGGGGCGGGAGGGAGTAGGCGATGGTGGCAGGGTTTACAAATGTGTATGCAGAAGTGTGGAGGCCAGAGGTTAACTTCAAGTATTGTTTGTCAGAGGTTATGCAGATCCTGTTTCTTGGGACAGGATCTCTCACTGGGGCCTGGAGCTTGACCCAAGGATCTTAGGCTAGGCCCAAGGATCTGCCTCTCTCTGCCTCCCCAACACTAGGGTTGCAAGTGTATACCACCATGCCTGGCTTTTCATGTGTGTGCTGGGGAGCAAACGCAGATTCTCATGCCTTCACCAAACTTCACTGACTTCTAGCTCCCTCACTCTACAGGTCTTATTCTGATGGACAACTTCTATCCATCCCTTCAGGATTTTATGGTCCCTGAGTACGGCAGAACATCAGAGGTGAAAGGTCACATGCTTCTGGATGAGGAGGGGCTCTAAGAGGGTAGGGGAGAGCTGGTTAATAGCATCTGCTTGGGAGACCACCTAAGGTTTCACAGCCAGTGAGAGGTTAGCTTTAGATGATGGGGAAGTCATAGGGAGACTTTTTTTTAAAAAATGTATTATTGATCATAACATTCAGTTTTGGAAAATGCCTAGCACATGCCAGGCACCATCACTTTTGTGTATTGCCATTGCCTTTAAGCTTTACAATGACAGAAGGAGGTGGACACTGTTGTTCATATCCAACAGGTTGAAGAAGTCACAACTCAGAGAAGTTAGGTATGGTAAACTGTCATGCGGTGGGACCAAGTTTGACTGTCTCCTTGGCTACCACCCTATATTGTTCCAGCCAGCTAAGTGAGCTACACAACCACTGTGTGCTTTGCTGCAAAGTGACAGTGTTGCTTCACAAAAGTGTGGCAAGCATGTGCTTACTTCTCTCCAAATGCAGATCTCAAGTTCTTTGCTGTTATTCAGGAGCTCATCCTGGCTCTGTGTTCCTACATGCAAGGAAAGCGCAGTCTCCAAAGGTAGAGAAATCAAAAGCCACATAAAATGTTCTACCCCTGCTCTACAGTCACAGACTAACCAGCTGTATGACCTTGGTCAATCCACTTCTCTTCCTGGGTCTCAGTGACATCGGGATAGACGCTAGAATTTCTTCAGCATAAACTTCTCCTGGCCCTCTCTCGCTCCTTTCCATCCCATGTTTCTCCTCCTCCTCTTTTGGTACTAGGGACTGAAACCAGGGCCTTGCACAATCTAAGCACACACACTACTGCTGAGCTAAACCCTCTGTCTTTCAGCTTGCATTTTTGGCAGTACATGATTTCAAAAGAAGTGACTATTAAAAAAGAAAAAAAGAAAAGAAAAAAAGAAGTGACTGCTGAGTAAATTCTTATATTTTTGATAAAATGTATGCATCATATGAGGTTTCAATCCAACGTGACAATAATAATAACTGCTTCCATTAGGATTTGCATTTAGAAGATGGGAAATTGTCATCTGGTCAGAAACTGTTACTGTCCCTGTTATAAAGATGAGGAAATTGAGGGTCAGGGAAATAATTGACTACATAGGGTTAAACACTTGGGAAAAGAGAGATTGGAACCAGGCCTGGCAGTTTATAGAACCTACTACATTTCCCATTGTCTCAAAAAAAAAATCTTGTTAGAACAATTCTGAGAGACCAACTTGGAAAATTTCTTCAGAAACTATATGTTCAATTTTAGTAATATACATTTTTGGACATGTGTACTTATGATCCTGCCCTCTCAAGGATTCTAAACTATCAAGGAAGAGAGAGGCAGGAAGTTGAAGAGAGATTGGACACAGTGTTACCACAAAGAGAAAGCACCGTGAGAGTCAGTCAGAAATTACTTCAAAAGGATCCAAATTACTGATAATTGGCTCAGCAGTTGTAAACATCCAACCTCAAAGAGTTGGTGTAGTTCTGGCTCACAGGCCAGTCAATCAGAGCCAATTCTGGAGAACAAAGTGGGTCACCAAGCTGGTGATACCATTTTTGGTCACAAAGCTAGGTGTGGCTATAAAACAACACAGTGATATGGGTTTTCCTGTGTGGCTCAGAGCCGCAATTCCTAAAGGGCAAGCCCCAAAAATGTTTCCAGCAAGGACATGATCTCCAGGCTGAAGGTGGAGCCAGCCAGTGAGATGTGGAAGGACCAGGCTTCCCCAGCATAGCACCTGCCCACGCTGGAAGCAGAGGCCCACACACACTCACCCTCCCTCCTAAGCATCCTATTAGCAGGTCTGATCAACTTGCTCAGGGCTACATTCCCACTACCTGCCAGGGAACTTGGCATGAGGGTGGGTGCTGAGAGGTCCTCAACAAATATTTTTCCACAGAGATAATTTGAAAGTGAACATTCTAGGTTTCTTTTTTAATTTGTCATGTTATTTAGTCACTGAGACATTTGCTTGTTGAATCTGAGTATCTTTGCAGCGAGGTGTTAGGACTGAATTAAGATCGCACCTAACGGCTTGTCCTCAGCCATACCACAGGTGATGAGCCTGGCCATGACTGTCCATTACAGTGTCCTACATACCTACAGGGACAGTTCTGCATGCAGAGTTAAGAAGGACAAACACAGGGAACCTAAGTTATTACGACATAGGATCTGGTTAAGACTTGTAACCGAAGGGGTTCCAATACTGCCAACCTTGAAACCCAAGTACCCCCTGGGGAATGTTTCCGCATGTCAATAGACACATAAAGTTTCTTGTAGCCAGCATCGCCTCCTAAGATGCCTAAGTCTGCAAGAGCTTGGGATACCCCAGCAAGCATGGGCCTACCACATACATACCACAAAGTGGGATGATGTCTCCGGAAACCCAAACACACCTCAGGCCAGCAGAACCACATCAGCAGTTCAGAGAAGCCTCAGGACAGCCAGGACAGCAAGGGTCCTCCGGACCTCTGCAGGCATTGGTCCACTGTTTCTTTCTCCTCTTTGTTCTTGGTTGTCAGCTTGTAGTTGGCTTTTCAATTAGACATGAAACAAGTCCATGCCTTCCTGTTACTAAGATCCCAAAGAATAAGGAAATTGGGATATCTCAAGTGTGTTTCCCCCTCCTATCTGCCTCTTCTGAAAGAAGATGTTACTCGCTGGCTCATCCTTGCTGAGCTCCTTAAGCTGCCTCACTTTCTTCATGTTTAAGTAAAAGCAATTACAGAACTCCCAGGCATAAAGCTGGTGAATGTAAACATGTACATAAAAAGCTTAGCACCATGCCTGGCACAGGCTAGGCCCCTAGTAATCTAGTTGTTATTGTAACCTTCCCAGAAATAGAGAGGTGAGTTCCTGAATGTTTGTGCTGATTTACAGTGTCATTCTGAAGGTATGATTTATCCCATTTATGCCATGAAAGAATCTGCTGTGGCATCTATCTTAAGGTACATAAACAGCATCTATTTCTAAGACAGATTTTGAAGCCTGAGTTGTTTGAGAGAACCCACAATTAGGGACCACTGTGTTTAGCCCTCAAGGTGCTTAGCAGATGGAATGCTAAGCTAAACAATCCAAGGTGTATCATGGATACTGTCCAGCTGGAAACAACGTTGGGACTCACACAGAACTGCTGACGTTTCTCTCTGCACCAGATTTATAAGGTGAGAGTCTCCAGACCAGGACACACAATGAACGACATGAGCCGCCCCCAAACCCATCTTTGGTAGAAGACACTGAACCACGTTTCCCTTGGCCTAGATTAACACATGGGGTACTCACATTAAAATAGTAAAGGGTGTCTATTATGCCAGTTACCTGTTCTTGAAGTAGAATAGCCTGCAGTCCAAGGGGACAGTTGTCTGAGGACAGCTAATTGTCCAGTGTTTGTCCTCTGGGTTTTGTTTTGTTGAGGCAAAGTCTCTCTACATGACTCTGGAATTCTCTTTATTTACCAGGCTGGTCTTGAAGTTAAGAGATTTTCCTGCCTCTGCTTCTTCAGTGCTAGGTTAAAGGCATGCACCACCACTCACTGCTCTGCACTATGGATGGTGGAGGCTGCTTGTGCAAAATACACTTCTTACCTAAAGTCCAACTTTACAAGGTTGTGTATTTCACCTGCTTCTAGTCTTAAAATCCTCCTCCATACCCCATAAAGGTCTGAGCACCTTGGCCGATAGGCTCCACCTTTCAAATGTGCTACAGTTCTGTTACAAAGCCTGGGCTTGAACCCCACTGATGGACTCTTAGCCCAGTGTTGTAACAGACCCTCAGCTCCCTGGGCACACTGAAAGTCTGCCAGGTAGTAACAAGGCCCACCAACATGATTGGTTTTTTAAGTAATACGTTTCTGGGGCCAACATTGGGCAAATATCTTACAAACTGTACTTAGGTTTTATTTTTGTTTGATTTTTGAGACATAACCCAAGGAGATTAAAGTGGGTGCCACCACATCTACTGTGTATGTGATCATTCTGAAGTGCTAAGGCGGCCACCTGGAAAAATGATCTTAAAATGGGGACAGTTGTTTAATTGTTGTATCATGATGATGGCATCAAAAAAGACCCCCCCCTCCAAATAGATCCTTTTTCCATATTCATGAGCCAAATGCTCCTAGCTTGTCATTGGATTTGCCAGGACAAGGTCAGAAAGAAGAACAAGGGAGGAGAGTGGAGAACACATGGACTGCCCAGGCCCCATGCTTAGTCCTGTTTCTGGGTCTTTCTTCTGCTAGAGACTAACCCTGGGCAAAAGCTTAACTTCCCTGGCCCTGTGGGGCATTAAATGAAATTAATGTTGATAGAGCTGCTCAGAAGTATGACAAGTACATGGTATAAACTCAATAAAAATTAGCTTACAATGATAGCAGACAACCTATTTTAGATAGGAGAATATTGATCCATGGGATATCAGAATACAGATTTACAGGAAATCAGTAATGCTGAATATTCTTAATATAAATTACACACTGTTGTAGTAAGTTCTCTGTATAACATGATTCTATTTTATCCAATGCACATTTTTCTGGGCTGGGAGAGAAACTCAGTGGGAACAGGTACTTTCCAGGCATGCCCAGGGCTCTTGGTTTGATCCCAAGGCTGCCAAGAAGCAGTATGTATGTGTTCGTGTATTTATAATTTCATCCTTAAATGTATTTTATGTATATGAGTGTTTTTGACTGTATGCTTATTTGTGCAACAGGGACCCAGAAGATGTTAGATCCCCTGGAAGTGGAGCTACAGAAAATTGTAAGCTGGCAATCAAACCCATGTCCTTTTTAAGAGTAGCCAATGATCATAACTGCTGAGCTATCTCTTCAGTCCCTCTTCTTACATTATTAAATTCTAGACCCCAATCAGGTCAGAGAATCAAAAGGCCACCGACCCAAAATTTCAGCCTTTTTATTTCACATGGAATTGTTGTTGTATATTTTTTCCCCTAGTTTCCCACAGCTTTCCCACAGTGGTCTGTAGTTTCCGGTGGATAAACTACGCCCTACTTTTGCTAAATTTATTCCTAAGTATTTAATTATTTTTGATGATGTTGTTCATGGAACTAAAACATACCTTCTAGAATGTCATTTCTAGGTAGCTCATTTATAGCATCTAGAACTGTAACTGTTATAAACTTTACTCTGGTCAGTGGTTTTTTATTATAAATAACATTCATTCCCCAAACACATTGTGAGCACCTATTATATCGGGTACTGTTTGGGATAAAGAAAAATCTTTCCCTCAAGGAACTGAAGTTTGAGTAGAACAATGCAGTCCATGCAAAATCACTTCCCACCACTGGGAAGACCCTGGTGAGCACAGCCCACCTGTAGCCCAACACCCCAAAGATTCTCTCCAGTCTCTGGATCAGGACATGTTGGGCATTCCCTTAACAGCTATTAAATTTCTATCTCATGCCAACTGTGAGATATGCAGCTGGACAGATTTTCTTTGCTTCAGTTGTTAAGAAGCTTAAGGCCACGTTGTAGTCAAACTCCAAAAACTACTTTAAGGAGGAATCATTAATTTACCACATTTGTTTTCCTTTGCTCTGATTTTACCGTCTCCACGGTCTGCCTTGTTTTATCTTTATAATCCACCTCAGCTTTTTTTATGAACAGAAGCTGGAAAAGATATGAAGGAGGAACAGAGGGAGGGACAGAGGAAGGGAAGGGAGGAGGGACAGAGGGAAGGAAGGAAGGAAGACACTTTCTCAAAATGTTAACCTCTGTGAAGATGCATTGTTTCTGAGTTTCCACTGGGATGTGATTACATTACCTGAGTGAATGCTTACACCATCTGGAATAAGAACTGTTCCATACTTACAAGGTTCTCTGGTGGACTCTTGGCAGGTCTGAATTAAACAAGGTCTATTAGTTTTGTTCAGACTTACTGGAAGTGCTTCTCTGGCATCACTCCAATAACATTTCCTTTCCCTTTAGCAACAGAGAATCTGGGCACAAGCAGCAAGGTGGGAAGGGTTAGCTCTTCCCATGTGAACAGTGACCAAGAGGCAGAAGCAGCTAAATTCTGACATCACTCAGATGGGTTTTTATTAAGATTCTGTTACTGATACACTAGCTGTGTGGCTCTGCAATGTGGTCCCCGTCACATCATCCATAAAGCTGAGGTAACATCCACATTGCTGTGATTGATGAGGTCTGATTAGTGAGAGTTAACACATGGGTGTATATTTAATATTGGTGTTAGAGATGCTGGGCAGTGCAATAAGACAAGAAAAAGGAACAACCAAGTTGTTCAAATACAGCAAAGGCAGAAATACAGCCAATCAATTTGGAAATCAAGGTTAAAATAAATCATGTTTCTACCCAAATGAATGAAAAATTGAGATATGAAAAGGAAAAATTTTTAAATGTTCTTAGAATACCTTTCTTGCTGTAGGATAAGGCAGAAATTCTTCAGTCAGTCAGATATGTGTAAAACAAATACCATAAAGAAAAGTAAATTAATTAGATCACATTTCAATTTTAAATATCTATGTAACAGGTGTGTATATGTTAAATATAATATAAACAAAGATAGGAAATAAGTTATGGTATGGAAGTAGCTACCTGAAGCACATATAGCAGGCAAAGGAACACTTGAAGCATACTTTTATAAACCGTAGAGTAAAAACAATCAAATAGATGATGCATAAAAATTTGCTGAAGCAGATCCTGTAGCCAATAAATATGGAAAATGTTCAACCTTACTAGTAATCAGGGGAAAACAAACAATCAAAAAAACAAAAAGAAGATTGTATTTCCTACCTGCAAGCATAGTAAAAATGTTATTTTCTACTGCTATCTACTTATGGACATAACAATAACCCAACCAGCAACTTTCTGGTAGTAGTTTCCTCTGATGGGAGAGAGGGGGTAAGGAATGGGCCTTCTGTCAACTCTGTATCATTGTTATTTCCTTAAAAGTTGTGTTTGTTTGTTTGTTTGTTTGTTTTTGACAAACATGAAAAACACTGACACTTGCAAGTGTAAGTGTAAGGGAGAGGGGAAGGAAGGGAGATGAAAGAAGGTAGAGAGGGAGGAAAGGTGGGAAGAAAGTGATACTTGGCTGTTTGTCCTAAGTTTCTCGTTTTCCCAATAGGCTCAAAACTTCACAACGAGCAAGCACAAGCAAACCACCACAACAAAACCAAAGTGGCAACCTTGTGTCTGGAGAAGAGCCTGTAAATGTCAGTTTTGTTTTGGTAGTGTTGCTTTTCTTTTCTTTTTAATTTGAGTGAGCTTGCTAGGGCAAGGATGAGAAGAGCCAGAGTGCTCTGGAGAACAGTGATTTGGCCAGCAGAAGGGACAGGAGAGTAATGTGAGGAAACACTTCAGAGAAATCTTTGGTTATTATTATCATTAAGAGAAAGTCTAAAGGAAGAGGAGAAAGTTGAGAATCCAGAGATATGCCGTGCTTTCTTATTCACTCCTCACACAAAGACTCACTGGAACTTCAGAATGTTGGGATCTTTTCTGTCTAGATTTAACAGCATGTCTACTCCCACAGGAAGAGAGACTCATGGACAGCCAATGGTCAGTCTCAATGAAGGGAGGAGATGGCTGGTCTGGGGAGCCTTCTCTTATGGGTGTGAACCAAAGTGAAGCACCAGGTTAAAGAGGTGCTTACCAGGGAGGGAATTTTATGAAGGGGTCAGAGGCAGTGTGTTTATGTCTTCCTTAAAGACCAAGGAGCCCAACATGACTCACAAGGCTGCAGGACCCATGGTAAGAAATTTATACTAAGTAAGCAAAGAGAGAACAGAACTGAGCTAGCCTGTACACACTTCGTACCTGGTATTCCCGGTCACTGAGGTAAGGTCAATGGTTGTTTGAAACACATGTTTGAGAACACATCAGTAGACTGAGTTTCAAGACATAGCAGAGGTGAGACATTGAAGACTGCTGAAGATAGGAATGTCCCTTGCTGTGGTGTCTGAAGAAACCTCTAGAGCTGGGAGGCAGCAGAACACATGATGCTAGGGGCAACTCAGAACCAACCTAGGAACATTTTTCTTGGACACTACTTTAGTCCAGGTCTACACAAACCTTACACATGCAGAGAGAGAGACAGAACTAAAAATTAGAGATTACAGTTGACCTGGACACACAATTTTGAATTTCTCTGGAAAGTTCTTGGACCAGCTCTACTATATACAACTGAAGACAATATTTTTTACACATGCAGCTTTCATAATGGAAACTGACAGTTCCAACAGCTTCTTGGGACTAAACCAAGAGGAATAAATATATCTGGAAGCTTTCCATAATATCACATCAAATGCAGGCTCCAGGGGGAGACATCGATGTTTCTTCATTTCAAATAGCGCTCAGCACTGCATTCCTTGGTGGCGGAGGTTTGTGACCTCAGGTTTGCGCCAGTGACTTTTAGTATTATGATAAAAGTATCTATTCCACTCAAGTAAAATTGGCTGATTTCTCTCAAGTTCAAATACAATCTCTTGAAAAAAAAAACCTAACTTGAAATAATTTTTATTTTCTAAAAAAAAAAAAAGAGCCAATAGCCATCAACATAGAAATACGGAAACTGCCTACCAGGTAGGAATGCAGCCCACAGAACTACAGGTTGGGATTCTGACTTATCCCAGGCAGATTACTTATCCAAGTCTATTCCCCAAAGCTAATTTTCTTAAAAATAAAAAGACTACCTCCTGGAGAAGTGAGAAAGTTGTGAAGGCTAGATTTGGTGGCTTTTATTAGATATGAAAAATGATAAGTTCTCAATATGTCCTAGGCCTTGCCACCATTTTAGATAAGGTGTTTTTCAAGATGTCAATTGTGGAGTTGGGGGGGTGCTAATTTGCATGGAAAACCACAAGACAAGGAGACCTGAAAGACTACCATCAACTCCTGAATGTTGGATTAAACCCATCTTCAGAGAGAGAGAGAGAGAGAGAGAGTGAGTATTCTATTTTGCTTATAGCGCTGGGGACCTAATCCATGGCCTTGCACATGCTAAGTGGGTGCTCTGCTACTGAGCTAGATTCCCAGCTTAAAGGGGTGAGGGTTAAATGCTGAGAAGGAAATTGCTGAAGCCACCAGTGTGTGCTCATTTCAGCATGTGAGGATTCTAGGGACTAAATCGGGAATACTACTGCAATAGATCCCTGGAATAAGAGTTTCAATGTAAATTGGTTTATCCGACAGTAGCATTTATCAAAATCTTCAAAATCTCTAAGATTTGCTTTTCAGATTTAAAAAAAAAACAGCAAGGGAGTGATTTCATATATTGTCTAACATTCCTATGAAAGAAAGAGGTGGCACCCCATGGCCAAACACATTAACGTCTTAAATTATGTTTAAATTTCCTTAAATTAATTAAGCACACCTGTAAGCTTGCACATTAAATGGAAAAGGTTATATCAGTTCCAGTTAAGGTCTACCACCATGACCCGTGTTTACTGTGAACTTTAAACACCTCTGTTTCTAGTTCTTTTGATTTTGGAAACGGGATGAGAGATCCAGGATGTAAATGTATTTTATCACTCTTATTGTTATTATTGTTGTGTATATGTGTGTGCACATGTGCATACACTGCAGAGTGTATGTGAAGGTCAGGGACAATGTTTTGGAATGGTCACACTCGGGAGGTGAGCTTGTGCAATAAGTGCCTCTGTCCGCCGGGCCACTCAACAGCCCAAGCGTTCTGTTTTCCCACTTAAAATGAAGTCTTTGTTCACAGACAATTTATCTTTGCATCTTCATCTTCCAGAAACAAAGTCTCAAAGGGCACAAAGATGTGATGTCGTGTTCATAACAACATTGGTTTGGCTGTCGCTGTCTTGGAAACAATATCATCACACAACCAGTCTCAAAGCAGATGAATGTGGGACATGAAATCCACACCATCAAATTCTGCATACCTTGGAAAGAGTGGGGCTCCCAGGCAAAGGCTCTTCAACCTCTGCAGTAGGGATCAAGGCTGGAAATCCTTAGTTGTAGGGAACTGACCTGCACATTGTAGCATGATTAGCAACTGGCGTCTGCTCACTAGATAGTAAATAGCACCTGCCTGCCCCATTGTGATGACTAAAAATGTCTCCAGATGTCTCCAAGTGTCAAGCTAGGGATAAAACCACCTGAGCTGATAGGAGCTTGCTAGCACTAATAACAGTCATGGGTAGATCAAACACACTTGTAGGCAGTAAGCAAAATGCAGTTTAGCAGTTCCAGTGTGGTTTAAACAAAGCAGTTTATGATAAATGCATGTGGATAGGAAGAATTTGAATATTTACACAGAGTACTATTCAGGAATACATCTGGACAGTGAGGAGAGATCATGAAGACCCAGTGTCCCTTTATTCTTTATCTACTATTTTCACAACCATACTTTCTAGAAATGAACATGCGATATAAACTAATGGTAAGAGCAATGGCTTAAGCCTGAGGGGAAAGCCTTTGAAAATGATGGTGTTCAGAAAGAAAGCCCCCTCTTGGCAGTGTCCAGCAAAGCCTATAAGTCCACAGCTGACAAAGGCTGCTCAGGACAGGCTGGCCTCTAAGAGGTTAAAACCATCATCAGACCAGGAGGCTGGGGGAGATCTGTTCAGGTTTGACTGTGATGCTCTGACTGTAGCTCTGGCCTTCTGAGGACATTCTTTCTCTTCTTCTCTCCCTCCTTTTACCCTTATGGAGAGACTAAAGCAATCCTTCTAGGATTCAGCTGAAATATTCAGTTCTATTTCCACCTACTGGTAGGAAAAAAGACAACAGTGCACTGAGCTTCAGCGGGAACCTTAGATATGCAGTTCCTGTTGGTGCCTCTTTTATGGGGGCTCTCCTAGGCAGGAACTGTAGCAGTTTAGCATGTAGGTAGAGAAATACAGGCCCTGGTCTGAAAGAGGCAAATCCCACTCTCAGATTTTACCGCTAACCACCCCATGCACCCTCCCAGAACAGCTGTTTCCTCTCCCATAGAGCCAGGTCCTAATTCCTAATGCCTCCATCTCTAGCACTGCTGGGGCGGGGGGGGGGGGGGAGCTCAATAAGTGAGTGTTCAGCTTGACTCGGGAAATGCACAGCAGTCCTTGTTGTTGCACAGTAAGTGCACTGACCTCCACCCAGTTACAGTGTGGAGCCATGAGGCAAAAGGTGATGCTGCAGAGGGAAAGAACTCTGACAGCAGGATACAGGCTCGGCGTGGCCCCTCACCAGGTCACGATGCAGGCCCCTTTACATGCCCAGCCTCTCCCACTTCACTCAGGAAGAGGATATCACCTGCTATCCCGACAGAAATGCTGGCATATTTTTCCCATGACATGCATGTTTCCAGACGGAGGCTCCAAATACTTCTTTACTCAAATGAAGATAGGTTCTTCTGGAAACAGCTGGACACCAATGCTGTTGTCACTTCAAGGGACGGAACCAGCATTACAGTCAGAATGAGTGGCTCGTTCACATGAATGGCTCCCCAAATCCACCTACTTTTACACCAGTTATATTTTCTCAAGCAGAGCAGCATGAACAGCAATACTGGGGAGAGGAGGAAACCTCTAGCAGCCCAGTGCTGAAAGGACAATTTGCTGCTGTTATGTGTCATTAGCGCCTGACACTTGGAAAGGACACAACTGGTGCCTACAGTGTGATGGGCAATGGTAGACCAGGCTCAGGCTGCCCGGAAGGGGTTCTGAGTCTAGCAGGAGAGGAGGACAGGTCCCTAACTCATCAGCATCCTTAAAAGGTATGAAACAACACCAACACGCACCTGGGGGAAAGGCAGACCTCTGTGAGCTGACGAGGGTGTTTGGGAATAATCCTGTGAAGAAGATTCTGCTATAGCTTTTTTTATTAATGTTTTCTAAGTTCTTTTTAACATTATTTAGTGAAAGAGAGAGAAAGAGAAAAAGAGTTGGTGGCTCAGGCAAGCATATGCCACAGCGCATATGCAAAGGTCAGAGGACAGCTTAAGAGACTCAGTTGTCTCCTTCCACCATCTGAGTCTGGGTGTCAAACTCAACTGCACGAACCCACTGAGCCATCTTGCCAGCCTTGTCCCACTTCTTGAAAGATAATAATTAATCCAGGAGAAGAAGACAAGAAAAACAGAGACTCACAGGGGACAAGAACAGAGGCAGAGAACTAGCAATCATACTGACCTAAAGGAAAGGCAGTATGTATAACAGAACCCATGCTGTCAAGGGATAAATTTTCTACTTGATAATAAAGGACTAGAAGTCCTTAATATAATTGCCTCGCTTGGTATTCTGAAAAGTATTCTTCAGAAAAATCAATGCTAAGCTCTGAAAAATGGAGCTGATCGATGCAAAATTGTGGTCTGAGGAAGCGAAGCAATAAGCCTTGAGTAAATGGGCCAAATGCTGTCTTCTAAAGAAGAGCGTTGTGAAGCAGACATACTAGAAAGATGGAATTATACTGTAGTTGAACAATTATATTAATGCTGTTATAATGCTCACTTCAATTTTTCATTCAATAAAATGGCACATGAAACGGCTTCACTTCAAGCAAAACATGACCAGGATGACTAAAGCCAGGACATAAACAACACAGGGACCTTGTACTGTGTGTGAGCTCTGGTGAGTCAGTAAAACTATTAGTGATGCTGCATGATGAAGGACTTTTAGGTCACATCTGAACTCATCAAGACAATGGTGTTATGATTCATTATACTAATATCTGCTGTGGGTGAGGTGGGCGGACCTCAGATGTGCCCAGTGTGACACCCCTGACTTTAAACCTTCAATGAAGTGAGCAAGAAGAGTAGATGAATTAAAACAGTTAGCTGGCTTGTCATTATTGAGTACTGGAAATTTCTGACTTTTTTCCCTCCTCCTGGTCCCTTGTCCATTCTTTCTGTATCTCATTCTTCCCTAGACACATCTCCCTTTCTGACTTCCTTCTGTCCATCATCCAAACACTAACACAAGACCTATCTTTCTTGAAGCACCAGAACAAGCTCTGCTTGACTTCAGACACACCAAGTACACACCTACAGGTCAGTTATATGTAAATGAGACCATATTTGCTCATAGATAATGTAATATAAATATTTGTTGGTATCCTTGGCTAGTTCATAAAAATAAAAAAATGCTATGAGAAAAATCATACTGTGCATTTGAAGATAAACTATGATGAACTGCTTGAAGCTAAAGGGAGTTCCACTCAGAAAATGCTCTGTTGTGAGTAGAACCAGACTAGGAGGGAAGAAAATACAGCCAGGAAGGTTGGGTGTTCCCTGGAACAGTAGGTACAGAGAGGAAGGTTCTCTTGGTGCCACCTAACAGAAGACACTCTGTACCTGGAAATGTTCGAATGGTTTGGGGCTGCATCCTGAGGGAAGGTGATGTTTGCCTCTCCTGAAGTATCTCATGGGCTGTCACCATGTCCATACTGCTACCCAGTGTTCCTGTGCAGGGAGAGGAGCACCTTTATGGCAAGCTCAAAGAGAAGGGCCACCCAGGTCACATTTACCTAGCCCTTGTTACCACATAAGAAATGGAGGGGAAAAAAAACCTACTGCAAGTCTAGAAATTCAATATAACAAAAAACAATACAAATGAGTGTCACTGTTTATGCTGCAGAGAAAATATTTATAATTTTTAATATGATAAAATTTCACTTATTTATTCATGACCCAAAAGTAACAAATGGAAATGCAGGGAGACATCTGAAGAGTTCCTAAGCCTCCTTCTCAAACTCAGACATCTGTAGAATATGAAGGGAAATTGTGGAGATGAAGGGTCCTATCAAGTTCAAGAACAAACGTGAATGACAGCGTTGAGATCAAAGGAGCAAGCAGCATGCTTTAGTCTCAGAACCCATTCTGCAGTGAGGAAATCGAGGAAGAGAGTTTTAGCCACATGGCCAAGGGATGAAAGCAGGAGTGTCACGCCCGGACAGGAGCTCCCATGCTCTGATCGGCCCTGGGGTATAGTTGTCTGTCTCAACCACATTCCAAGGATTTTTTTCTTTCCCCTTAGCTCTTCAATGAAATAAAATGGATGAAAGAGACAGGAGGCAGAAACAGAAAGGCAGGAGTTAGCGTGCTGGAGAGAGGATGGAGGCAGCACCAGTGATAACAAATAAAAGAGTGAGCAGTCAGGTGGCCAAGACATAAGACAACAAGATTCTGGGTCTGGAGTCACAAGTGAGAGAAAGAGAAGGATCAGACTTTAGCCATGGAAGCCATTTTAGCCACTGCTGGCCCTGTTGGTCGGTGTATAGGCTTATCCCACCATATGCTGGCTTGGCATGTAATACGTACAAGGTCGCCATCATGAGGAAAGGACTGCTGTTAGCCAGTGTGATCAAAGAAGGCTTTACAGAGAGAGGAGGTTGTAGAGACAGGGAGGAGCACATTTAAAAAGAGAAAGGGAATTGAGGGTAAGGAGGGGATGGAGACAGCACTTAGCAGCACTGAAGCAATACACGGCCCTAACTCTCCACATGTGAAGACTGAGGTGGAAGCCTCCGCAGTCAGAGCAAGTAGCAGCAGAAGGTGGGGAAAGTGCTTCTGGTTGCAGAGGGTTTGGAAGTTTTGTTTAAGAAAGTATTTATCTGTGCTATGAGAGGCATGACTAAGAGAAAGAGGAAAATGTCGGCTGTGATGCATTTCTCTGTCAAGATGGGCATCTCACCACGTAGCCCAGGGTGGTCTCAAGATCAATGGTCCTCCTGCTTAGTCTTCAGTGCTCTGGCTTATCATAGTATGTAACCAGGCCTGGCTTCACTGGTATTCTTTTTTTGGGGGGGAGGGGAGGGAAGGGAGTGTCAGGGGATTAAGACAGGGTTTCTCTGTGTAGCCCTGGCTGTCTTGGAACTTACTCTGTAGACTAGGCTAGCCTCAAACTCAGAGATTCACCTGCCTCTGCCTCCTGAATGTTTGCCACCACCACTAGGCTGGTAGTCAATTAGCATGCATTTGTTGGAGCAAAGAGAGAAACTGACACTCCACTAACAACAAAATAAGCACCTCACACTTTATGTTTAAAAATAAGAGCAACCTTTTTTTTTCTCCCTTCCTGCCTTCCTTCCTTTTTTCCAAGGGAAGGTCATGTAGCCCAGGCTAGCCTCAAACTGGATATACTCACAAGGCTGGCTTTGAATGCAGTCTTCTGCCCACCACTTTTCAAGTGCTGGTTTTACAGATGAGCCCTACCATACTCAGGACTGGGATTAAAGGTGTGCCCACCACACTCAATTCAAAAATAAGAGACTTCTGATTAATTTTATGTCGTGGGTTTTCCACCCAGATAATCTGGTTGTTTGAAAATTAGGTAAAGGGCCTGAGGACATCACTATGTTTACAGAGTTCTTATCTAGCATTCACAAACCCTGTGTTTGATCCTGGAACCATATATATCTGGTGCATATGTCTATAATCCCAGAATTTAATAGATGACTACAGGAAAATCAGAAGTTTGGGACTGTCTTCTGCTACATAATGAGTTTTGGGCCATCTTGGAATATATAAGACCCTATCTCAAAAAAAAAAATTCAGTTAGAGAAGATAAATTGTTATCTTACAATACCCAAAATATCATAAATTATCATATTTCAGTTTCACAAGTACATACTGGCGTCATAGGACCATTTGCTGGATTGGTGCTGAAGCCTATGATTTGCTCTGGTAGACATGCTCTTATATAGTTCTTACTTGAAAGAAGAAGTCTTATATGACAAAAAACAGATTTCCCCCTTCCTAGTCATTTCAGGATTGCTCATGGAATGCTGAATTAAGCAGAGCTTTGTTTCCAGTACATTTGGTCAACGTTTAGCATCCTTTATGGAACTGAACCCCAGATATGGTTTCTGCTCTGGTTTTGATTAGGTCCCATTATACACTTTGAAGGACATACTCCCTCATCATGGTAATCTGAATAAATGGACCTTTGGGAGGACATTAAACATCCAAAGAATAGCATAGTTGGGTTTTGCAGAAAGTTTGACAGTTGTTGGGTGAAGAAGAGCAGAATGGGCATTCCACGCACAGGAGGCTGTTGGAGCAAAGAGATAGAACAAAGCTGTAAGCAAAGAGCCATCCCAGGACTACAAGAGCCCCGGAAGCCTGCACAGAAGCTACAGTGGAGGGTCCAGGTGGGGGAAGCCCTGCTGAGAAACCATATTATATAACTTCTGTTTGTACATCCTCCCTCCTCCAAGAATCACCCCCTTCTGCTGTTCCATGAGCTAGCGACTGACAGGGGAGCCTTCACAAAGCCCCTTTGCCCTCACAGGTGGGGGCACTGGCAGAAGTTTAGAGGGAGGAAGCAGTGGAGGAGAATTTTATTTCCTCTGCCCTTTCCGACTACTGGCTGTAAGTTTCATGTCTCTCTGCACAAATTATAGGTCAGCTATCTCTCTAGAAAGGAAATCATTCCGCTTCAGTCCCCCCCCCCATGGTGCCAGCTTTGGGACACAGCCCTAGTCTTCATTTGTGTCTTACATACTTCCACATCCCCGTAAATATCTCCTTCATTAAATACTCTTCAAATCATCCATTTTGATGTTCCACATGTGCCCTACCTTGAACATTTAACAAGGAATTATGGGAACACTTTAGAGAGTTCTTTCTGACTCATAGTTGGAGGACAATTGAGGGAAAGAAAGATAAAAGGCAGATCTTTATAAATAATACTTCCCAAATGGCAAGGGGTCTTGTTCAATATATTTATATTCCAAAGACTGACTGCCAAAGACTGATTTAGTAGGCTTGGAATCAGACCATCTTTTAAATCAGAACTGTGGAATCTCACAGTTGTCTGAGAATACTGAGCAGTATTTTGTCAAGATCCAGACAATATGTGAAGGATGTGGAATGACACTGATGCAAAGAGAGGTAATTTTGTTTCAAGACCAAAGAACAACTTTTCTTTGCAGGTAGACCAAGCATGAGTGTAAAAAGGTAATTAAAGGAATTCTGACCATGTAAACTTCAGTTTCCCAATGGAAGTAAGAGGCAGAGCCACATACTGAAACTGAAGGTGAAAACTAAGGGAAGCAGGGCTAGAGTGACACAGGTTTAAAATAGTCACTGTTGGGCTTGAAGTAGAGAATGATGGCAATGGGCTTTTTCAGATTTCTTGGTGGAACTGAGACAAGACTTTGGAACTGTGTGACATCTAAGGACTTCCGTTATTTTTCTCCAACAGTGCTCTGCAGCACTTGTACAGAACTGGAAAAGAAAGCTGTGGAGTCCTTATAGGAAGGTTGCCGAGCAGGTACAATGCAAAGAGGACCCAGGGTGTTGACAAGAGCATGGGAGTCGCAGCATGGGAAATGAGAGGGGCCTCCAGGGGTGGTGGTGCTGTCCTTGGTCCTGAATCAGAGTTGCGCACAAGAGCATGGCCATTGGACTGTGGAGTTAGGAGAAGGGTGGGAGGTACTTCCCAGCCTTCCCATAATACTTCCACCATCCTAGAGTGAGGATGTTCAAAGATCATTCTCCAAGACCTACAGTATGAAAAATAGTCTAAATATGGGACCTTCAAGCTGCATATAATCATTTGTAAGGATATAATTCCAATGGTTACAACTATTACTTAGGAAATTAATTCAGTAAGTATTCTCTGAGAGTCTTTAACATGCTGAAGATTGTGCTAGTTGCAAAGAGTAAAGACTTTTTGTAAAGACAGAGAAAATCGATTGCTAAGTTAGATCTTTATTTTCTTTCAAACAGAACACCAGAAGGTCCCATACATCATCCCTTCCTGAGCCTCTCCAAATCCTGTTCACCTTGTAGATGCTCTTTGTACAATGACTTTCCCCAGGTTCACACTGTCTATATTGGCCTTTGAGGCTTCTTTTCTTCTCTTCTCCCTCTTTGTCATTATGCAACAGATGAACTTGGATTCTCTATCAGCTAACTAGAGTATTACCCCTTTCAAAAAAGATAGAAAACAGAATACTGAAATGTAGACACATGCTTCAGTAGGTCAAAAGCAGAGGAAAAGCTGCACACATTAGTTTTTATGTCGCAGTGTATATAGAAAGTCCTCCCCAGGCAGAGAGGGAGACTGCCTCAAAGACTCTGGCAGCTGATGGAGCCACTGGATTGGTCCATAGTTTCCATAGAAGCCAACTATCCTTCCTGTGGTTCAGAGTGGCTGGTCTTTTCTCGAAGGATCACAAACTCTAATTAAATTTAAAAAGCATTGATTCATTAAAGGCCTTCTTATATCTTGTAAGGCCCTAACAAAGTTCTGATTCAGAGGGATAATTAATTATGGTTGGCTGCTTTTGAAGAATGCACAGTATTATGAGGAATGCAAACAGTGCAGCAAGTTCTATGCCTGCCATCTGACCAAAGCACACAGAAAGGCCAGATACGGTTGCTCACACCTGCAATCCCAGTACTTGGGAGGCTGGGACATGGCTGCTATGAGTTCCAAAGGCTGGTCTGGGCTATAAAAGGAGTTCCAAGCCAGCCTGAGCTATGATGTGAGACCTTGTCTTAAAACAGCAACAGCGAAAGCATGCAGTGGAGCATGGGGATGGAAATCTTGTTTTGATATGTTAATCTAGAACTGGAGGTGGGAACTCAAGGGCCATGCCTGTTATCCAAAAAGAAATGAAAGCAGTGATAGCATAGGGTTCAACATGTAATGCATAAGGCCAAGAGAAGGCCAGGCATGAGTATGGATCTTGGATTAGAAAAGAAAGTTGTTACCCCAGCTAGCAAGTGTCAGAAATGAAGAGTGGTCCCAGACCGAGAGGTCATAGAGATGGGGAAGGTTACATGCGCCAGGAATTCAGTGCAACCCAAGAATCTGGGGTGTGAGTCGCAGATAATAAAACAGAAAATCAGATTTCAGTGACCAAAGGAGACAAAGTTCCGGAATTCACATCAAATGAAGATAGGGATTGAGTGAGAAATGGGTAACAAATAAAATCATGACAACTGACCTTAAGAGGTCAGTTGCAAGATTAGGTCTTCTTGCAAACTAGAAGACCTAAGAATGAGAGGCTTCACTAAGGAATGCTGGATGGGGACTGCAGACATGGGTGTCATATGCTCTCAGGAAAGAACAAGGGATAAAGAAAAACTTTCAGATCATTGTTTAAGGAATTTACAGACTAGATCATGAAAATCACTGCCCTCTCACCTCAAGCAATGCTTGGGACTCTGTCAAGAAAGATCAAGAAGCAGCTGAAGAGCTCTTTGTTTCCAGCTTGGCGGTCTTCAAAGCTCCTCCACTTTAAAGAAGCAAGGGCATGCCACAAGCAAGTCGCACAGGCATGGGCCGCACTCAGCACTCCTGCTACATTCACTTAGTTTTTTAATCTCTACCTGATTTTCATTTTCATTTGTGGAAGCTTTCTTTTGGGGTAGAAGTCCAGACCAAAGGTAAGTCGCTTGTCCAAGATCATTCCTCAAGAAGACGATGAAGCCAGGACTAGCCACTGTTTCCAAAGTCAAAGGCAAGGAGAGGATGAATGCATGTATGCTTACTGCTCAGCTCACTTTCTCCAATCTTGTATATTTCAGGATCCAAACCAAGGAATGGTGCTGTGTCCACAATAGGTTGGGTCCTTCCACATGAAATAACTTAGTCTAAATAGCACCCCCATATGTGCCCACAGAACAATATGATCTAGACAATCCCTCATGAAGGCTCTTGTCTTCCTAGGAGATTCTATATTGTTGAGTGGACAATTAAAATGAGTTATAAAATAAATGGTTTCTGATCTCATTGATATTATCACTCTAAGTTAGAGACCAAGCAACAATAATTTTTTAGGGACATAAATGTATGATGTATAGAAACACACAGGGCAAGAAGACATTGGTACAGGCAAAGCCAATAGCATTGATGTAAAGAAAGATCAAGGTTCAATCAAATGAATGCTGAAGCCTCCAGCTGGGTCCTCATTCCCCCAATTCCTTCACTGACCTCCCCACTCCTATTCCTATACCTTTGTTTTTTGCTCAGCCCATGCTGTCCATCTCAGGACCTTTGCACATGATATTCTGCCTGGAATACATCATCCTCTTCCAATACCCCTTGACTCAAAAGCTGCCGCTGATATTCCTAATACTACAGAATCCTTACTACTACTTCTCCTCCCTTTTCTCCTTCTTCTGCTTCTTTGTCTTCTTCATTTGTTTGTTTGTTGTTGTTGTTTGAGGTAGAATCTCTCTCTGTACCCCTGGCTGGCCTGGAACTTGCTGTGTAGAGCAGTCTGACTTTGAACTCACCGAGATCTGTCTGCCTCTGTATACTAAGTACTGGAATTAAAGGCATGCGCCACCTATGTATCAGGCTCTATACTAAGTATTTGTCTAGGATAACAGCAATGGGATATGGCAATTTTACAGAAAGGATTTTATCCTGAGACAGATATAGGGAAGCAGCCACACAGTTATCTATTCCCAGGAAGCCAAACAGCCTCCTTTCCCAGAGTAGGTAGAACTTCCACAGAGAGAGACAGTGGGACTTAAGATGGCTACAGTTAAGAACAAAAGTGCCACACAAGAAAGGAGAAAAGTAGGAGGAAGTGATGAAGGAGGCAGACATGCAGAGTGCAGCCAGCAGAGCAAGCACCTGAAGAAAAGGGGCGGAGGCAGAGGGGAAATAGAAGAAGGCAAGGTGGGAAGGGACTGAACCTGTTTGGGGTCTGGGCTGAAGGGAGAAGAGGTCTGTAGAGACCAGGGAAGGAAGAAGAATGACATAGAGAGGGAGGAAGAGGGAAATGGGAAATGAAAGGAAGCGAGGACACCGGGGAAGATGGGCATCAGGAGATCTGGTAACAACATTGCATGATTTTATGAGGTTCAGAAGTGCAGAGTCGGGAGTCCTGTGGTGATTCATGTACTTTCCTGGAACCTGATGTGTTGCCAAGATCTGCTGCAGAACACCGTGGTCTGGAGAGTGAATTCATAAATGACTGACTGTGTTGTTCGGCAGCCAGCTCAAAATCTGGGAAGCATCTTCCAGAGGTGGAAGGTAGACACCAGGCCCCCAAAGCCCACAACACTCAAATTTTCCAACTTTCTACTTAAGGTCTAAGAAAGATGTCATTGCAATCTAAAGAAAAGCCAAGAAACCAGTAGCCAACACATATTTATTTACTCTTTCATATCTACCAGGCACAGTAGGAATTAAGATGAGCTCTGCAAATTCTCATTAAATTCTCCCATCAGTCTGATTAGGTAGGTGCAAGATGTGTAACTACTCAATAAAATACTCACAGAAGTCAGCTCACAAGCAAGACATTTTGAGATCCAAACTCAAGGCATATAATCAGTGCCTGCACCCTGAACCCACAACTCAAAATGACAAAAGCTAACCTACAAGCACCCTGTATATTAAGTACCATCACAACTTTATGTATTTGTTAGCTGTTTATTGCTTACAACTCTGAGACCTGTTCCTCCAAGGTCAAGAAATCTACACAAAGGCACATGGCTTTGAGGAGGCTGAGCCTGGGTTCCAGCCTAAATGGCCTACCTCAAGAGTCTGCTTTTAGCCGGATGGTGGTGGTACATGCCTTTAATCCCAGAACTCAGGAGGCAGAGGCGGACAGATCTCTCTAAGTTCAAGGCCAGCCTACTCTACAGAGCTAGTTCCAAGATAGCCAGGGCTACAAAGAGAAACCCTATGTCAAAAAAAACAAAACAAAACAAAGCTTGGGGTGGTGACACATGCTTTTAATCCCAGCACTCAGGAGGCAGAAGTAGGTTAATCTCTGTAAATTCAAGGCCAGCCTGGCCTATACACTGAGTTTCGGGACAGTCAAGGCCACAGGGTAAACTGTCTCCAAAAAAAAAAAAAAAAAAAAAGACTCTGCTTCTAATTCTAAGACTAACTTTTTCACATGACTGTCCCTCCACATGATGATAACATGGAAGTCATGTAAAACTAAGAATTACCCTCTGCAATCTAGTTTTTAATGTGCTACAATTTAGATACCACTGGGGGTTGGAGATGCAGCTTACCGGGTGGGGCCCTTGCCTCTTGTGTACTGGGCGATGTGGGCCATTTCTCTGAAATACCCATCTTCCCCTGTGTCCTCACTTTCATCTTCCCTGTTACCTCTTTACAGTATTCTCCTCCCTTTCCTTGTCACCATGTCTAGGCAGTCTTTTCTAGTTAGCCTACTATCCAATTTTTCAGCACCAGAAAAACAAATAAGCAAATAAATAAGCAAGATATATAACACAAAACCAGGTAAAACTTTCACTCCTTTACTCACTTGAACAAAAATAATAATAATCTTGAGACTATTCTCATCCTTAAATTTTATGTATTTATTTTATGTGTGTAGGTGTGTTGTCTACATGTGCATCTGTGTACCATGTTCGTGCTTAGTGCCCTCAGATCCCATGGGACTGGGGTTACAGATGGCTGTGAATTGTCATATGGGTTCTAGGAATCCTATCCAGGTCCTCAGGAAGAAGTAGTGTTCTTAACTCCAGAGCTACCTCCAACCCCAGGACTGTCTTCTTGATAGTAACTATAAAAATTCACTTCTGATTGGCTAATGACTTTCTTCCAACAGAAGAAAACACAGCTATGTTATCTCTAGATGAGGGGCCTCAACTGGTTTCTTGAGCTTGTCTCAGGGATTAACAAGACTAGGTAAGGTTGGTTGGCCCAAAACAAGACAAGAAAACAGGTTTTGCTTGTTCGGTGCCACCCAAATACCTAGCACCCTCTCCCATGCTTCCATTCCACCAGAACTTCAGAGGCAAGTTCTCCACCTCCGTCAGTCACAAAGCAAAGAACAGAAATTTTATAAAATGCTGAGAAGGAGCAGGAAAAAAAATAGTCTAAATCCGGTAATTGTGCCCAGGTTCATGCTAGCATTAATGCATCCCAGCTGCAAAAAAATATTTCCTACTTTGCAATCAGAGAGTCCAAGAGTTCAATATAAATTCACTAATCCTTGTAATTTTCTTGTAATGCAAACCACAGAGTACTCATTTCTTCAAGGAGCAAGGAAATGAAATCTTACCAAGTTCACAAAACTAAGACACAGACGTTTGAAGTGAGGGCATCTTATTTCTGATGTTCTTTTTTTATTCTTTGTGCTTATTATTTTCCAAATAACTACAACTTCATATTTCTGTCTGTTGACTTTATCTAGCTGTGTTTCCAAAGATGATGTTGACAACGATGGTGATGTAATCTCCCTTCACTGAGCACTTAATGGGTGACAAGTGTTAAACTCATATACATATCACCACTTAAGACTTATAACCACATTAGGAAAGAAAGACCATGATTACCTCCACTGCACTGGCCTGAAAGTTAGGCAAGCAATGTAACCTGACCAGACTGAAACACACTCAGCCTTGATTTCAAAGCTATACAGCCTCTTACACATACCCAAGCCCTGACCTACATACTTCATGCAGTCATTAAGAGCATGAAAATAAGAGAAGCGACCACAAGGACATTGGTTTTCAGTTGTCTTTTTCAAAAAGGCAGACAAAATCCACAAACAGCCTTTGCACTACAACTCAGTGTAGCTTAATCAAACCCAGTCACTTTCTTCAAAATCCACAAAGAAGGCACATAGAAGTCACCAAGGAGCAAAACATGAACACTTGAGTGCTTGAGTTAAAACAGACTGCTTATTGTACTCACACACAAAATAAATAAATAAATAAATGGAGCCAGGAAAGCAGCATAAAGTCAAACATTCTGACAATATGATAAATCCACCCTTGAACAAGATGAATGTGTTGTTAAATGATGCACAGAGACATCTGTCCACCCAGTACAATAGCACTTGAGTGTATAAGATTAGCATCCCATGCAAACAGTTTCAAAACACATGTCATTGTCTCAGTCCTAGGTCCCAAAGGTGCTCACCCAGCCAGCTCCATCAGGCTTTTCACTATCATGCTAGACTTTTGTGTGTCATTTTACCTCTGCATTCCTCTATTGCGCCACAAAACCACACCATTTACCTCTCTGAGACCTTCACCCTGGAACACTGCAGATTCGTTCTTCTCTCTTCCACAAACAAACCTCATGAATCACAAGATGCCACAACCCTTCCTCTACATTTCTACAGACACCAAGCTGGTACTGCTGATCTCTTTCTACCTCTGGCTATCTGGACCGCAGTCCCAGGCTCTGAAGCAATTCTCTCCAGTGTACTATTGCACAGAGGGATGCAAACCATGCCTTTCTTATGATTTCTACACTCATGAACTGATGCATTAGCCCCATGCATTCCAAGCTCACTACTCTTGCCTTTTCTCATGTCTGTTTTCCTCTCTCTTCACCATGTCTGTGTATCTATTCAAACCTCTTTCACCTCTTTCTTTTCCCTTGCATATTGTCACCAGCCTTGGAGACTTGTGTTATGATTTGTATCTGAATTGCCCTCCACAAACTCTTGTTTCAAACACTTGGTCTCTACCTAAATGACATTATTGGGGAAGGATTCTGAAGCTTCAAAAGGTAAGACCTTGCTGGAAGAGATACGTCACAGGCAGTGGGTTCTAAAGGGCATTGGCTTTGTCTTCATCCATGGCTTTCTCTCACACCTGACTCTGAGCTCCCTGGTCCGCTATGATGTGAACAGCATTGGCCACATGCTACAGCCACCATGACTTGTGGCTCCCTCCCATATTTCTGGAACCCTCTGAAGACAAAAATAAATCTGTAGTCCTTTCAGTTGTTTCTCTCAGTTAGTTCCAGAGTGGTGTGGAGAGAATATGACACACAGTGTTTCCACACTTAATTATCCTGGGATATTTAGCCTGAAAAGATCTTCCATGGCTAGAGTTCCACAGAACATGTATAGGAGAGGTTGGTATGGCTACTGACATCTCCATTGGTGAAGTTGTCAGTTATAGAAGCAGGGCTAGATACTCCTGAGACCACATTCCACTCCTCCCCAAAGGATCAACAGCTAATGTCTATGTGGTGCCTGACAATTTTGGAAAGTGTTTTAATATGTAGTAGCAAGCAATAAGAGGGTTAAATCTTCATTTAAAACTGTTTCTCTGTTGCCAGTGACAGTAACAGTGGAGATTCTCCTGTCCTGCTGTGAACACTATAATTAGACATACAACCAGCTTTACCTGGGTTCTGGGAATTTAAACTCCTTGTACTTGGGAGCAAAGGCCTTATTCAATGAGCCATCTCTCTAGCCCATCTAGTATTCGGAAAGTTCTGAATATATGATTTCAATTTCCAAAGAAGATGATCAATCTTCCCTGATGCCTCCACTTTATCATGGTGAAACCAAAGCAGAAAATACAGCCACACCATGTAAGATCACTAAAGAAGGACACAGCAAATTCACACTGATAAGATGACCACACTTGTAGTAACTTGTTACAAAGCAATAGACAGCTAACATAGCTAACAAAGCAATTGACAGCTAGTTTTTGTTAGGGTCTCACTTGAAAGGACAAGATAGAGGCCATGAATAACACTTAGCAGAAGGCTAGCTGCTAACTGTCACTGTTTGAATGTAAATCCCCCACAGGCTCCTATGATCAAACACTTGTTCCCCAGCTGCTGAAACCCTTAGAAAATGGAGCCCAGCTAAACAAAGTGGCTCACTGGGTCTGGAGTTGGAGTCAGTGTGAGCACAAAGGATTGTAGCCCAGCCCGCTTCCTGCCCCAGGTTCTTTGTTTCCCAGTCAGTACCATGCTCCAAGCAGCTGCCTCAAGCTCCAACCCTGCTGGAGAGCCTCAGCTGCCATGCCTTGCCTGCCACGATGGACTATGTTCTCTCAAACTGTGAGCCAAAATAAATCTATCCTCCCGAAGTTGTTCCTTTCAGATATTGTATCACAGAGGTGAGAAAAATAACTAATACACAAATCCTTCTCAGAGGTAAATGTGACATTCGCTATCAAGGATCTTAAAATGCATCTATACCTTTAGATCAGTTAGCCGCTCGACCATTAGTCCTTTGGAAGAAATAACTACAGGTGCATAGAAAAACCTGAGTTTGGGAGAAATGCAGACATTGAGGACACAATAGGGGTGATCTGGGATAAAGACAGCAATTGACAGAGAAGGGGACAACTGAAGGCTGAATTTAATGTTGGTTCCTCTTCCTGGAGCAGAGCTTAGAAAGGAGGGTCTAGCAGCTTTTCCTTCACAAAACTTTCCAGGGTACTTGCATCTGTTGGCTTGCCTGGGCTTGGTTTAATTCTCTTTAGGGTAGATCAGCGGTACTATGGCCATCCACAGCTGAAGCTAGGAGCTGACTGTCTCTTTTTGTCTTGTAAGACTTCATTCATTGTGTCCCCAGACTCTGAGACTTGCTGATTCCTTAGAAGAAGCAAATATTTGTACTGACAGTGGGAATCTACTGTTTCTTCAACCTGGATTCAAGAAGTTTGAAACTCTGAATCTCAGGTTCTGAATACAGAATTTGAAATATTTACTAGATGGGGCTAGAGAGGTGGCTTATTGAATAAGGCCTTTGCTCCCTAAGTACAAGGAGTTTAAGTTCCCAGAACCCAGGTAAAGCTGTACATATGTCTAATCATTGTGCTCACAGCAGAACAGGAGAATCTCCTGTTGCACAAACAGAAAGAGACCCTGACTCAAGATGGAAGGTAAGCACTCACACTCAAGGCTGTCCTCTGACCTCCACATAAACACCATAGTGCAGGTACACTCTCCTTCTCACCCACAAATATTTAAAATAAAGTCGTGAAAATGGCCACTTGGTAAAGTAGACTCCCTCTGTTGACCAAGAATCCTTGTCATTTCAACCTCATTCAGACACCAGAAGAGTGTCTGAGACTACTGTGGCTAGCACCAACAGCTCCTATTCTTGGTTGAAACATCCCCCCACTCCCTTCCTCAGTCTGCAACTCTGAGCACAGCTCTAAGAAGAGCCCTCACCATGGACCCAAGCTTCCACCTGTCCATTTCCAGTGCTGTCCTATTAGTCTTTCTTGAGGACCTGCTATCTGAAAGGCATGCTGGGAGCCGAAAAGCTAATGTTAAGAACTGTTTTTTCTGGCCAGAGGCTTACAGTCTAAAAGAGGCAACCTACTTAAATAAGTACCGTGCGGCAGGGTAATGATACCCCACCGCTGGAGAGCATTCACTCCCTCAGAGTACACATTCCCTTCACCTCCAGCACAGTCCTCATTCCTTAAAGCACTGGCAGAAAGCACACTGATGAGAGCAGCGGCTAAATTTTGCAAGGGGATGTCTACGTGCCATGTGTGCAGTTTTTGCTGCTATCCATTCCTCGCGGTTCTCTGAATGAGGTGTGATTTTCATCATTCTCTATTTTCAGGTGTGAAAACCAGAGGCTTAGGGAGATCAAGAACACGGCTGCTGGTGTGGCTACCCTGCTACTAGTTACGACGACAGCCAGGAGCCATGGCGAGCCTGCCTCCCAAGAGCTTGCTGGACAGCTTGTGTGACGCGTGCCGTCACATATGAAAACACCAAGAAAGGAAGGTCCTCCCTTTAGAAAGGTCCCTGAGACCGTCCACTTCAGGTTCAGTGGAAGATTTAAAAACCTACCCAGGGCAACTCATGGGTACTGGCAAGCAGCTCCTTCTAGTCCAGCCTGTTTCAATTTGCAAGCACCAAATAAACGTTTAGTCATGGAGTCAGAGCATAATAAAATAAAAATGAAAATGAATCCTTGGGGAAATACTATGAATCACACCTTACGCACTGGATATTTTCAGTCTTCAAAAGCTGCTGCTCTTTATACTTCATGGCAACTACTAGTTAACTAGAAACGGGACATGCTCACTCCCTTTATTCCCACAGCAACAATTCATTCTGCAGCCCAAGAAGAAAAGACACTTTGGATGTTCTTACCTTTTTTTTTTTAAATTGAAAAGAGAGTGGGAGAAAAGAAAGAAGGAAAATTTGTCTGCCTTTGTGCTTAAGGAAATAAAATACCAGTATGTTTAAATTGCAATGTAATGCCTGGATGTGCTTTTACCAGTGCTTCAACTTTCTTCAAAAACATCTGTAAAAGAAATTACTAATGAAAAATACTCCACAACAAATTTTACAGTCAAGTAATACAAACTAACGGATTTATGAACTGCACCTCATCTGTCTTTCTAGCCTCCACTCTCTAAGAAGGAAGAGGAAGGGAAAGAAAAATCATAATTATCTCTTGTTAATTATTTATTATGTCTTCAAAGATTAAGATTTAGGGGAGAGAGAATAGAAGACTAGCAACTTCTGTGCTTTGGTTGTTACCAATGCTCTGTGTTAACAGTGGCTAAATAACACTAACGTGTAGACACACACACAGTCACTATCACAGTGACCATCAAGCATATGAGCCTGTCCAGGGGATGTCTGTGCAAAGCATTATTCTAGTCAGAAAGTATTACTTTGTTAAAAAAAAAAAGATTATATAGCTCCTGACCAAGGCTTAAATCAGAAGAATGCAGAGGGGTAGAAATTAAACCAATAAATTTAGGGAAAACAGGAGTCCAGAGAAAATAGAACAGGAAGAAACTATTCATTTTAAAATTGTATGCACTGATATTCTTCTTGTTACAGGAAATTTGTGTTATTTTGTGGTTTGTTGGTTTATTTTCATAATTGAAACCTAGAGAAAATGTAAAAGAATATATCTGAAGATACGTAAGGGGCAGGACTTCTGATCCACAGCCTATCCACAGGGGATGTCCTGAGCCTAAGAATGCTATTCAGTGTATCTGGCTTTATGTTGAGGTCTTTGATGCACCTGAACTTGAGTTTTGTTCAGGGTGATAAATAAACTATTTGCATGCTTCAGCATGTCGACATCCAGTTACGCCAGCACCATTTGTTGAATATGCTCTTTTGCCATTGCATATTTTTGGCTTCTTTATCAAAATCAGTTGTTGATAGGTGTGTGGGCTTATGTCTGAGTCTTCAATTAGATGTCACTGATCAACCTCTCTGTTTTTCTGCAATGCCATGTGTTTTTTATTACAATTGCTCTGTAATACAGCTCGAAATCAGGGATGGTGACACCTCCAGAGGTTCTTTTATTGTACAGGTTTGTTTTAACTATCCTGGTTTTTTTGCTTTTCGTCTGAAGCTGAGTATTGCTCTTTGTAAGTCTGTAAAGCATTGTGTTGAAATTTTGATGGGGATTTTGTTGAATTTGTAGATTGCTTTTGGTGGGATGTCCATTTCTACTCTGTTAATCCTACCTATCCATGAGCATGGGAAATCATTCCATCTTCTGATAACTTCTTCAATTTCTTTCCTCAAAGACTTCAAGTTATTGCCATGCAAGTCTTTCATTTGCTTGATTAGTTAAAAGTAACCCCAAGATACTTTATATTATTTGTGGCTATTGTGGAGGGTGTTTTCCCCTTCTTTCTCTCTCAGCCTGTTTGTCATTTGTATTCAGGAGAGCTACTGATTTTTTTAGTTAACCTTGAACACATTAGCACAGGAGACAAATTCCTGAACAGAACACAAAAAGCACAGGCACTGGATCAATAATTAATAAACGGGACCTCATGAAACTGAACAGCTTCTGTAAGGCAATGGACACTATCAATTGGACAAAACAGCAGCCTACAGAATGATAAAATATTTTCACCAACTCCACATTTGACAGAGGGCTGATATTCAAAATATATAAAGAACTTAAGAAACTAGACATCAACAAACCAAATAATCCAATTTAAAAATTAGGTATGTAAACAGAAATCTCAACAGAGAAATCTCAAATGGTCAAGAAACACTTCATGTTCAATATCCTTAGCCATGAGGGAAAATGAAAATCAAAACCACTCTGAGATTCTATCTTATACCCATCAGAATGGCTAAGATTAAAAACACAAATGATAGCTCATGCTAGCTAGGATGTGGAGCAAGGGAAACACTCCTCCTTTGCTGGTAGAAGTGCAAACTGGTATAGCCACTTTGGAAATCAATATAGTGTTTTTTCAGAAAAGTGGGGATTGATCTACCTCAAGACCCAGCTATACCATACCTGGACATATAGCCAAAGGTCGATCCAGCCTACCACAAGGACACTTGCTCAACTATGTTCATAGTGGCTTTATACAAAATATCCAGAAACTAGAAACAACCTAAATGTTCCTCAACCAAAGAACGGATAAAAAAATGTGGTACATTTACACAATGGAGTATTACTCATCTGTTTTAAAAAAAAGTTGACATCATATAATTAATTTGCAGCCAAACGGCTGGAACTAGAAAAAATCTCATCCTGAGTGAGGTAACCCAGATTCAGAAAGACAAACACAGCATGTACTTATAAGATATTAGCTATGAAGTAAAGGATAATCACAGTACAAACACAGACTGAGCAACTAAGTAACAAGGAGGGCTCACGGTGGGATGCATGGATATTCCTGGGAAGGGAAAACTGGACAGATTTTGTGGATAGACCGGGGTGGGGGCTGTTGGGGATGGAAACAGCAGAGATCAGGTAAGGGGAGAGATGGAAGGAGAGAGTACTTGGAGAGACTACTGGAATTGGGGGCCATTTTGGTGGCAAGGTAGAAACCTAGTGCTGTGGAAATTTTCTGGAATTTATAAGGTTGACCCTAGTGAGGACTCCTAGTTATGGTGGATATGGAGCCTTATCTGGCCATCTTCTGTAACCAGGCGAGGCTTCCAGTGGAGGGATTGGGACACCAACCCAGCCACAAAACCTTTGTCCTGCCTGCAACATGGACTGGGGTAAAGGTGGCACAGAACTTGTGGGAGTGGCCAACAGATGATTGGTCCAACTTGAGACTCATGCTGCAAGAGGGAACCCACACGAAACACTGACTGGATGACCAGGAACCAGAGGCTGAGTAGCACAAAAACCTAGAACAGAACCAAACTTGACTGGCAAAACCAAAAGTTAATGAAATGATTCCTAATGGTAGTCTGCTGCCCTCATAATATAATCATCATCATAAGCCTAACATAATCAACATCAGAGAGGCTTCATCCAGCAAATGATAGAAGCAGATGCAGTGACCCACAGCCAAACAATATGTTGAGCTTGGGGAATTCTGAGGAAGAGGGAAAGAAGGATTGCAGGAGCCAGAGGCATCAAGGACACTACAGAAACACAGCCCACAGAACCAACCAACCAGTGCTCATAGGGGCTCAGAGAAACTGAAGCAACAATCTAGAAACCTGTATGGGTCTGACGTAGGTCCTCTACATATGTTTTGGTTGTGTAGCTTGTGGGACTCCTAATAGAGGGAGCAGGGCTGTCTCTGACTCTTGCCTGTGTATGCAACCCCTTTTCTCCTACAGGGTTGCCTTGTCCAGCCCTGGTATGAGGGTACATGCCTGGTCGTACTGTATCTTGTTATGCCATGTTTGGTTGATAACCCTGGGAGGCTTGTCCTTTTCTGAAGGGAAATGGAGGAGGAGTGGATCTGGGAAGGAGGGGAAGCAGGGGAGTCAGGAAGAAAACTGGGAGAAGAGGAGAGGGGAAACTGTAATCAAGATGTAATATTTGTGAGGATAGATAGATACATACATGCATGCATACATACATACATACATACATAAGAATGCTGCTATTGTTATTCAGACTTAGCTGACCTCAAGAGGTATGGATTGCACTCCGGTGTGGCAGGCAGTTCAGGTCCATAATCCTAGCACTTAGGATGCCAAAACAGGAAGACAGTGGCTATAAGACCAGCCTGGGCTACAAAATAAGATCCTACCTGAAAAAAACAAATGAATGAGCAAAAGCAAACAATAGCAACCGAAAAAACCCCAAGAGGCTAAGAATGTAATTTGGCTGGTAAAGCATCTATTGTATGGGCAGTGTCTTGAGTTAGACATCACCAAAACTAAACACAAAAGCAAATTTAAAAACAACCACGAGCTGTATGTGCTGTGTCACAGTGTATTCCAGTTCTGCATCCAGCTTTAGCACTAGCAGTAACTAAATTCTGGAGTAGTCTCAAAATAGAGTAGTGCACTTCTCTGACCCCAGCCAGTATCTGACAATTTTATCAAAAGCTTCTAGCACGTTCTGGGATGCATATGTTTATCTCCAGAATTTGTGCGGTGATGGATCCTGCTGGTGAGGATAGTTTACTGTGGGGATGGGGAGCCATGCGACCAGGGGAGTCGGTTTGGCACAAGAGTGGGGTCAAGATGTGTCCAAACTCCCAAAATTTCATCCTGAGATCAGAAGGAGGAGGGCTGCCCGTGCTCTGCCCCGGCCTGCATGCCCTGACACACATAATCCTGTGCCCCTACCCTTGCCCTCCTGAGGAGGTCACATAGCCTGGAAGCCAGGTTAAAATTTCTTTCTCCTTATAAGGTAATGTCCAGCAGTACCTGGACCTTCTCGTTATGCAAATGAGGCATCCTCAACATCCTTGGCCAATGAAGTATGCTCCCTCTGATGGCCCCTAATAAGCTGTCTCACTGAAGCTGCCTCCCTAGAAGTCTGTTTCTTACTAGAGTACCCAGTTGGATAAGGAAAATAGGGACTATTTCTGTCATGAACTCAATGGCTGGCTTGTCGACCATCCACCCCACCCTCCATCCCCGCCCAGGGAGGAGCAGCCTAGCTAGATCCCAGAAGAGGACATTGCAGCCAGCCCTGAAGAGACATAATAAGCTAAGGTCATATGGAAGTCGGGGAGGTCCTCCCCTATCAGTGGACTTGGAGGGGGGCAGGGAGAAGATAAGGGAGGGATGGGGAGAGTTGGAGGGAATGAGGGAGGGGGCTACGGCCGGGATACAATGTATATAACCTGTGATTAATATAAAAATAAATAAATTACTTTAAAAAAAGAAGTCTGTTTCTTAAGCACTCACAAATCCTGCACCACCCCCGCCCCCGCGCCCGCAAAGCTTCACTCTCTCCAGTTCAGCCCAGTATGCAAAGAACCTGAAGGCCCACAGAGGGAAGCAGATGTGGGTGACAGTTTATTTTAAGATAGATCCATTCTCTTAAGTGGGCTACAATAATGATGTCTGACTCAGCAGACCATGGATGGTAGAAAAATCTTTTTTTATTTTATTTTATTTTTTTTT
>CM053762.1:50260150-50298921 GCA_028658305.1 Pachyuromys duprasi | reverse complement strand
CCTGTGCTGTTGGTGTTCTATTCAGGAAGAAGTCTCCTGTGCCAATGAGTTCTAGGGTCTTTCCCACTTTTTCTTCTAGAAGGTTTAGTGTGTCTGGTTTTATGTTGAGGTCTTTGATCCACTTGGACTTTAGCTTTGTCTTAAAGCATTTCTCACTCAAGAACATCTGCGAATATCTTCCGAAATTTCCGTTTCTTCTAAGTGACTCGGGAAGTTGTTTTTGTTTTGTTTTGTTTTGTTTTGTTTTGCTGGTTGGGAGTTTTTTTACCTAAACTTTTTTTTCTCCTAAACGTTTTGTTATTGACTATATCCAGATGCCTTGCTCCACTGGGGTGAAAATGATGCATGTTGAATGACAATCAGTTCACAGAGATTTTGATTCTCACAGGAGATGAAAAGATCTTAACAAGTTCTCATCATCCAGTCGTCTTATCGCATTAAAATAAGCTAAGATATGTACTGCTTTGACTTCTTCCAAGTCTCCTGTCCCATAAAACACCAGTGGCTGGGGAAGAACCACATTGGTCATCAGCACGCACAATCATTTTCTGCATCATGTCATGCTGTGAATCTGGCATGCATCTTCTCCCAGACAATGATGAAAATGAAAGATGGCTTATGCCAACATACTTGTTGATTTGAATAAGCTTTGGGAAGCTGTTTATTCCTACATTTTCTTGCTTATGACTAAAAGGAAATTCAGTGTCTACGTGTTTAGGGAAACCTAATTTAATTCTTGCTTGCAAATTTAGCTAGAGCCTGTTAGTTCACAGTTGCTAGAAAATAATTATGTTAAAATTGCCACTCACTTCTTTGTGTTTGTGTGTGTTCCAAATGCACGTGTGTGCCAGAGGAGGACATCAAGTACCCTTCGCTAACACTCTCCATCTTATTCCTTTAAAGTAGGGTCTCCTACTGAGCCTGAAATGATGTTGGTAGCCAACAAGCCCCAGTGATCCTTCAGTCTCTGCCCCCCACAGCACTGGGGCTAGAGGCAAGCCCTGCTTCCTTACATGGGCACTAGGCTGCAAATTCAGATCCTGATGCTTGCACAGCGAGCATTTTTAACCGCTAAGCTATGCCAGCCCCCAGCCCCCAGCTTTTTGTTTGTTCGGTTTGGGGTTTTTGTTTTGTTTTTGTTTTTTGTTTTCCAAAAAGCCTTTGGAGAATTGTACTTAAGAGATCAACTGACAGCCAGAGAAGAGCTTGGTAGATCCGGGCACTCTAAGAGCTCTTCACAAAAGGGTGGAACACATACTTAGACTTTTTAAATGGCCAGTGTCTTAAGTAGTGGAGCGAATAGGGTGTGACAGGAAAAGGGAATTCGCTTGTGTAAGGGCTTAGGAGTACTAAGAAACAGACCAATACTATCCAAAGTACCCACAAGCCAGGACAACCCAAATGGCTATTTTTTTTTATGGTTTTTGTTTTTGGTGTGTGTGTGGGGGGAGGGAGGTGTTTTCTTCTTCTTCTTCTTCTTCTTCTTCTTCTTCTTCTTCTTCTTCTTCTTCTTCTTCTTCTGTTTTGTTTTTGTTTTTTGTTTTTTTGAGACAGGGTCTCTCTGTGTAGCCTTGACTATCCTGGACTCACTTTGAAAACAGGCTGGCCTCGAACTCAGCGATCCTCCTGCCTGTTGCCTGTAACCCCCTGAGTACTGGGGTTAAAGGTATGCACCGCCACACCCCTCTCCAAATGACCATTAAAAGAAGAATAAATTAAAGAGTAGGATGCTCATGAAATGTAATAGGAAGAGGCCATGAGAACACATAAACTGAAAACACATGCAACAATATGGCTGATTTTCGAAAATACAATGCAGGGGATGGAAGAAATAAAGATTCACCCACGTAGAGTTCAAATGACTCTGCAGTTTTGAAAGCAGGACTGGTTATTTTGTGGCAAGGAGAGAAAGAGAGGTAGAAAGAATCAAGAAAGATTCTAAGGCAAAATTGTGAACCGTATGGGGGTCACACAATCTTTTCATAGTGTCACTTAAGACTATGGGAAAACACAGAGACTTACATTACAATTCATAGCAGTAGCAAAATTACAGCTATGAAGTAGCAATGAAAATAGTTTTATGGCCGGGATTACCACAACATAAAGAAATGTATTAAAAGATCACAGCATCAAAAAGGTTGAGAACCACGGCTCTAGGGTATGAACGTTGCATTTGGTGCTAATTAAATTACTGTGTTTAATTTGGGAAATACTTTGATCTTTGTGAATTTAAAGAGGGCATGTGGGTATAGGTCTCTCTCTCTTTCCCTCTCTTTCTCTGTGTGTGTATGTGTAGGGCCAAGAATAATAATGATGCTTCTGAAAGGAAGCTGCTAGGACTTCCTCTCAACACTGTCATAGTGATGGGGCCGAGAGCTCAGAGAAGAGCCATGTATGTGCAGAATCTGGAATAATTCAGGGAGTGGCATGGCAAATGAGAGTTGGAAAATAAATATTAATATAGAAGGAGAAAAATAGATCTCTTCATTTCATACATGATATCAACATCCCAATGTGTTAAGCTTCTTACAAAAACATGTCTTTCTCAGACTGCATTTTAATTATTGTATTATTTAATATGCTACATTACCGTATATCAAATGAAACACAGCTTTAAAGAAAGATCTCACTGGTAACAATGCGCTGAGCTTCAGAACTTGTTCTCACAAATCTCTGCAGCCAGTCTATGTGTCTGAATAGCAGCCAGGCTATTGAAGCATATGGACAAATACAGCAAAGAAAAGTCACATAGCTCCAAAGCACAGCTCTTCCGCCTTGTTTCTGAGCATCAGGGCTCTGTCTTCTTCATTATAGACCCAGTTGTGATCTTGACACACAGAAACAAACATGCTTAGCATTAGGGCTTCTGAGCTATGGAGTAAGAATTGTGTTTTCATCTGCTTCTAGTATGGAAAGGGGTGAAAATAAGTCTTCAGTTTAGTTACTGGTGGTTCAGAGTCACACATATGAGTAAACAATTTTCAGAATTTCCATATACTTTCCACACTTGTGTTCTCAAACTCAATGGGGAGTTTGAAGTTGAGGAGATATACTAGATGGGAAGAGGGATTAGACGGTTCTCATTTTTTTTCCTCTGTCAGGTTAAGATAAGCTGTAACGAATTCTATGTTTGGAGCTGATGTAGTGATCAGGTAATATGTGGCACAGAAGCAGAGATTTTACACATGTGCAAATGGTAAAAAATTTTATTCTGATACTGTTACAGATTTTATACTTGACTCAATGTGAAAATCATGCTGAGCATGATCACATTCAGAGAATCTCCAGCAATGCCTTGAGTTCAGCGAGTTTACATGAGCGCCTCCAGATCAGCTCTCTAAGAGTTTTTTCAGGTAGTCTTACTTTATAAATAGGATGTACATTTAGACAGGATCCTCACAGATGAGTGACAATAATTTTAACTACTAATAAACTGTGAAAATAAACCAATATATTCTGTCACTAAGAAAATGTGTGTGCTCCCATGCAGCATAGCATTTCTGAGGCAGCAAATGCTGTTGAGCAGCATAAAAACTTAGCTGCAGTATACACACCATCTACTAGTTGGCTTGTTGAGTTTTCAAGCACAGCTCTCTGAACTTGAGGTCCCACTGTGATTCATGCTTGCCTCACTTTGTTTGTGGTTGTTGTTTTTGTATTTGCTCATGAGTAAAATTTTAACAAGTTTGAGTATAGACATAAAGAACAGCAACAAAAGAAATATTATGTATATGCATATATGCAATGAAACTTTTCTTTAATGAAAAAAGAGGCTATGCATTTGAAAGAGAGCAAGAAGGGGTATATGAGAGTGTTTGGTAGGATAAAATGGAAAAGAGAAAAGATATAATTATATTATAATCTCAAAAAAATAAAAGTAATAGAAAAATACAACATAAAACTGAGAAATATTAGTAATATGTGCAAATAAAAAAGACAGTGCTAGGAATATATATTATTTAAATCATAAAAATAAAAAAGAAACACAGCATCAACCAAAAATGAGCCAAATAGTTGAGGCATTTCACACAAAAAAGAATAAACACAGCCAATGAAAGGATGAAGATATGATGATGCTCATCAAATCTACCACAGAGAAATTCTTTTCAAACTAACATGTAACAAGCTGGAAGGCCTCACATGTCAGAGAGTCTGTTGGACAGTTCTTTCCTACATTGCTAGAGAGGACGAGGGTTAACTGGTACAACAATGTTAGAAAATAGGTCACAGCTATCTCCCAAATTGCATCACTTATATACCCTCTCTTTGAGCAATTCCAGTCTTCAGGGAAAGAGAAAATTTGGGGCCTACATAATAAGGAATGTATTAAGAATGTTCATAGGAACAGAGCTTACACTTATAAAAATAGCTAAATATTTGTCATCTGGAATATACATCAGGAAACTGATATATTTACACAAAAAATGACTACAGCAATATAGAACAATGCACAACAAACAGGAATATAAAGTGTGTAAAAAAAACTGTCCAAAAATATGGCATGCATTCTGTCCTTTCTTAAAGTTAAAAACAACTAAAGTAAAATATCTATAGTTGGGGGGGGCAGGTAAAGTCATATAAAAATGAAGCCCTTTGAAGTTTATATTTCAGTGGCATTTATTTCAAATGTATAGTTCCCAGGAGTACCTGTGGATAAAACTTGTATAGGACAGTAAGGAAAGAAGACTTGCACAGTGGTACCTGAGATGGGAGAGGCAGGAAGATGTTTGGGTGGCCAAGCGAGGAGAGCCATATGGCTGGATGAGGGCTTGCTGAGGTCCCACTTTGCTTAGGGCAGTAAGCTTATGTAAATTTGCTTATGTCATTACTGAAGATTGCTGACTACATAAACAGTGGACCTGCTTTCTGCTTCACATCAGCCCAGAGCTTGTAAACAACTTTCTGCAAGTGCAGAAGGAGAGTTTTATGATACAGGCTTGAAAACAAAACAGGAAAATTCTACTTCTATTGGCAGTAATTGCATCACTTAAACTTTATGTGAGGTAGTAAAAAGTGGAGGAGGGAAAGAAATGGCTAATATGAAGTGGCAAATGGCCCCTGAAATTAAAATCAGTCACGTGGACTTGCTCCCATGAAGGAGGTTTTCTTGTGGTGGAACCACCAAGGAGGTTTTCTTGTGGTGGAATATTCTGGCTTCTCCTGGTGGAAGAGAAGCAATTCTGGCTTCAGACAAGAGCTGGTACCCTGTCTCCTCCAGGAAACTTTCTCAAACCATACCAATTCTCCCAAGGCTCTTACCATACTTAGAGACTATCTCCCATAATATATGTCATTCCATCAGGGAACCTTCTAGAGGAAACTGTTTACTGTCAGGTGATACTAAATTATGGTTCAAACTGAGCTCAAGAGCCAGGAGACCATTCATATTACAATGGATGCTTAAAATTTTAAAGCACTTTGCAAATAGATGTTAACATTTAGCATATAAAAATCTATTTCTTGGGCACAAGGGTCTTTTCTGAGACTGATACTCCAACCAAGGACCATGCATAGAGATAACCTAGAACCCCTGCACAGATGTAGCCCATGGCAACTCAGTATCCAAGTGGGTGCCCTAGTAAGGGGAATAGGGGCTGTCTCTGACAGGAACTCAGTGGCTGGCTCTTTGATTACCTTCCTTTGATGGGAGAACAGCCTTACCAGGCCACAGAGGAAGACAATGCAGCCAGTCCTGATGAGACCTGATAGCCTAGGGGTCAGAGGGAAGGGGAGGAGGACCTTCCCTATCAGTGGACTGGGGCAGGGGCATGGAAGGAGAAGAGGGAGGGAGAGTGGGGCTGGGAGGGGAAGAGGGAGGGGGCTACAGCTGGGATACAAAGGGAATAAACTGCAATTAACAAAAGATAAATTAATAATAAAAATCTATTTCTTTTCAACAACCTTTAGATAAAGTTAAATGATTATCCCCACCTAGATCACATAGCTGCTAAGGGCTAGGTCAAAATTTAAACCTAGGAATATTGGTTCCCAATCTTATAGTCTTAACCATATGCAACTTCAAGCTCTAAATAACATTACTTCATTTCCATAGACCATGGGTCAACAATAGTGTTTGGTATTCTCACACAGAATAGGAAGCTGGCTGGAGATCAAATAAGATACCAATCCTAGCTCCTAAAATGATGCTTGACCAGACTTAGGCAAGACTATTTGTCTTGCTTTCAGCCTCAGTTTCCTTCTCTACAAGATGAAAGGTTAAACCTAATGGTTTCAATGACCCTTCCAGTGCTGTCTCATGATCCTGGACTCCTGGCTCCATTTTTTTTGCAGCCCAGACAATACTAGCTCTTCCTGGGCCAGGTCTAGTTCCTCCTGCTGGGCTGTGTCTCACATTTGGCACTGCTTCTCATAAATAAGAGAAAAAAGAATAAGGGAAATAGCCTCTTGAGAGATTGGGAGGGATCCCTTTGGCTGTTTTACATGCTTTGTAGAACTGCAGCCTTTAGCCAGAGAGTAATAACTGCCAAGTGAAGGATGGAAAGAAAGTAGACTAGGGGGAGAAATGAACTCACAGAATGTGGCTACACTCAGATTAAAAGGACACCTCCAAGTACTTAAAGGACTGATGATGTTATTGTTAGCCCCGTAAACCGTAGCAAGCAGAGAGCTGAGGCTGTCTGCAGTCAGTTAACACAGTGCCCACCTACCATGCACAAAGCCTCAGGTTTGGTCCACAGCACCACATAAAACAAGGTGTGGTGGTCTCTGCCAGTGATCCCTTCACTGGGAAAGTAGAGGCAGCAGGATAAGAAGTTCTAGGTCAAACTCAGCTTCAAAGAAAAGTCTAGACCAGTCTGCAATACATGCAAGCCAGTTACAAAAATACTCAAAACAAAAAGCAATCAGCAACGCCCGCCCCCAGCACCACCCCACCAAGGGAAACACACACACACACACACACACACACACACACACACACACACACACACGAAGACTGTGTATGCTGTGAAAGCCAGAATGAACCAGAAAAAGCCTGACAAACCATGCACCAATCAAGGCTAGTGATGCTCTGGGAAAGAATGGAAAAATGGGAGAGAGCCACCCTCACACCACGATACCACCACCACCACTACCACCACGGCCCTCAGTGAACTCTTCCTTGGCTGGAGCAGTGCTTAGGAATCTCTGTACCCCAGGAGTCCTAAAGTCATGAGGTTCAGAATCTGCCGACAGAAACAGAGCATCCACTGTGTGGCAGATGACATTAAAATTTATGATTTTATCCTCCTCTAGAGTTGAGAAGATAGGGCATGGAGACCCAAATTTTAATTCTGGGTTTTCCCAGAGCTGGTGGTGTGAGTTCATTCAAGTACCTTTTACCTGAAGAGGGCCTTGTCCACCCATAAAATGAGCAGCTGAAATAAAGAACATAAGTGTGTCATTTACAGGAAAATGAGAGCAACTGTGTCTCATCATGTTAAATTAAACAGGTCCATCTTACAAAGATGCATTCCACATGTTTTCTCTCAGGTCAAACTTCAGGGGAAACTTTCTATGTAACTTAAAAATTCATAAAAAGTAAATTGATGAAAATTAAAATAACAAAATTTAAGGAGAGTAAGGGATGAGAAAGTAAAAAAAAAAAGACAGTAATATAGGAGGGGGAGAGCATAGGACAGAGCAATGGAGGGAGTGCGTACAGTCAAAGAGCATTATTTGTGTTATAGAAATGGCATAATGAAACATCACCTTGGGCATTAAATACATGCTAATAAAAAGTGAAAGTACAACGAGGGGTTAATTAAGTTTATAGAAGATAACCTTTAGCTAAATTATATATAAAATTCTATAGATCATAATTTGAACACTTGTTTTATATCTACCTAGAAAAGCAGGTGCTGAGCCAATTGAATATCTTTCTATTTTGGGCCATTAACCCTCAGTGGAATCCACCATACTGAGCACGTAAGAGTTGAAACCAGAGGAAATACAGCTGTGGCCTTTGGCTTTGGCAGCTTTTCTAATTCTGTTCCATGCGCTGCTACCCAGCATGACCATGTATGGTGAGGTTGTGCCCCATGCAGAGGTATCCAGCCAAGGGAGGTCAAGGAAATAAGACTAAATTCCAATGTGTCCCCAATCCATGCCAAAGGTGTATTACTGTGTTGGAGCTGTCTTTGGACTGCCCATCAAAGGAAATTAATAGGCAAGACCAGGAAGCCATGGCCAAGCTCAGATTGAAGTTCATGTTGAATACAGAGATTTCTACTTTACCTCTGCTCAGAACACTTCCAAAGTTCCTCTCACCTCCAATAAGTTGGTAAGACACCCCAAAAAACCAACCCATCCTTTGAAGATACTGTAGTGATGATCTAATTAAATCAATGTCAGCCTGGATGTGGGAATAGCCTGTTCACAAGCTCATCACAACCTCAGAGAATGAAGATGTTTTGCTTAATGACAGCTGAAACAAAAACCAGGGAGAGCTTTTCAGGGTGATCCTGAAGGACAGGGCACCCACAAGTCAGTGGAACATACTTTTATACACACACTTTCTCCATTTCACTGTGTTCACATTTTCTAAACATGGTAGCTGCCAAATGGGTTTGGCAAAACCACAAATACATTAAACTGATTAAAAACAAACAAATGCAGCCACCAACTGAGGTTATTGCTGATCTGTCTTCACACAGCTGTCCTTCTAACTTCTAACTTTTTTTTTAAGATTTAGTTGGTTACTTTTTATACAGCACACCAGAATTGGGTACCAGATCTCATTATAGATGGTTGTAAGCCACCATGTGGTTGCTGGGACTTGAACTCAGCACCTTTGGGAGAACAGCCAATGTTCTTAACCTCTGGGCCATCTCTCCAGCCATCTAACTTTTTTCCTGTAATCCAGGTTTGGCTCAGAACTAGAAATCTTCTTGCCTCAGCCTCCCAAGAACTGGAAATCCAGGCATGACCCGCCAGGCCAGGCTACACCTGATGTTTCTAATGAATTAGACTTAGACTGATTTACTCGTGTCTTTTACCCATCGTGTTATGATGAGAGGCTACAAAAACTACTTGTTCTTGGTTTCCAAGGTTATTCTTAATTTCAGATATCCTCTTTTCCTTCTTCTGAAATAAGTTCTCATTTTTTTTAAATTTGAAAATATGGTCTCCATGATAATGGCATTAACTTCACAAAAATATCATCTACACCCCCCCTTGTGGTGCCCATTTTGGGTGTGTGACCATAAGAACTGGGGGTTTCACCCGGGGCCTAAAACCTAAGTCTCACTAAGGAGAAAAATAATGCATTTTCTATTAAACAATTTAGAACTCAGATGAACTTTTCTCTTTCTTTAGAGGAGAAAATTTTCAAAGCTAAGGAGTTCCTAGTTGATGGAAGGGTTCACAATTTGGAAAATCTGAAGCCACGAGGCTTTCCAGCTGCCAAACTCCTACACGCTGGCTCTCGAGGCACATTGCACTCACTGTCAAAAGTGTCACTATTTCTAATTTGGTGTCAAATCTCCCTGAAGCTAAGCTACTCAACATGGTCTGCTTACGAAGTGATTCCTTATTAAAATGTAGGGGTGAGACCAAGTAGGCATAGGTGATAAGGGTTCTCCAATCTCAAGCTAGAATTGAAGCTATTCGTTCATGCCAGAGCCATGGAAAGAGGACTCCAGAACTGGGTTTGGGAGCAGGGTTGACTCTGGGCTTACAGCATAATGAAAGACAAACAGGCTGTGGCTGCCTTGACTTCATGCCTCGGCAGTAGTTTTGTGTCTCTGTCTTCCGTGGTACCACACACAGTATGAAATAAAAGGAGGGAAGTTATCCTTGCAGGGAGACTTTTCTAGTGTTTGCCAGCTGCCTGTGTACACATCCAGGTCCAGCCTCATGACCTTGTAAGTTAAGGCAGTAACAAGCTCATTGTAAAGGCATGACTTTGCAAAGAGAAGTGATCAAGTCATATTCCTGTGCCTGGGCCAGTTGGTCAGAACTCTTGGAGATCCTGGAAAACTTTCAAATGGCAAAGTTCTAAGTTACGTTGCCAGCACTCATGGGTATTCCAGCGAGACCTTGAAGAAGCTATAGAATCAGACTCATGTGTGTGCAGTTTGCTTTGGACATTGTTCCTGCTTACTTACTTATAAAATGTGGTACATGTACTTCTAAATTACAGCAATTCAGAAAAAAAAAAATCAGACCTTGGGCTTGGTTTCCTCCCTTCACTGGCTGAGTCATAAAAAGAAATCCCAGCCATTTCAATAACCAACACACCCCTTACATTAAGAATTGGTATTGTTCCCCATTCTCCCATTTCATCCAAAGGTCACACCCAGCTCACATTTAAAGAAAGATCTCCTGGTTTTGTCTAGCTCAGCATTTGCACATTTAATAAGAGAGCAGAGCTCCTGCCAACCTAAAGGGATGAGTTGCATCAGAACTTTAGAACTTCTGAGGAGAGGTTGTGGAAATGAACTTCAGAGGCAGCCAGACCTGGATAGGGGTCGCTTATTCTGTACACTTACAGCTGTATTCAGTAGGGATGGTGATAACATCTGTCTTGTAGATAGTCATTATGACAGTGGAAAGAGGTCCCAGTTCAGAGCAAGCATCATCATCCAGCAAATGCTTGCCTGCTTGCTTTTCATTTGTATTTATGTTTATTTAAGACAGGGTCTCCTTCCTATGTAGTCCAGGCTGGCCTCAAACTCTCAGTTCTCCTGAAGTCGTAATTACAGACTTGTTCCACTACATCTGAATGAGTGTTCACTTTTCATTACATATGTGCACTTGGAGAGTTAGCCCATGATGATGAACATGTGGACTTCACCATTTGCAAGGAGAAACAAGGCTCACTCCAGCCAAACCTCAAGGTGGTACTGCAGGGAGAAGTAGAATATTCTCTCGACCCCAAATTCAGGGTTGTGGCTTAAATCAGACATCATAGGCTGAGGTCTTCTAGTGTCAGGAGGGCTTGTATAATAAGTTAACTTAATAATATGTTAACTTACACATGCAAATTGTATTTAGAGTTTCTGACAAATAGAAGCCAGTGAACACACTTATAGCTGCCTTCACGTGTTGTACTCAACATAAACAAAATCTTGAGCTCTAAAGTGACTTCTTTAGGGGCACTCATCAGAAAATGGCAGAATTGGAACTAGGCTTGGATCTTTTCAAGAGAGACCTGGGACAGGCCTATTATCAAGAGTACCAGAGTCAGACCATCTGAAGAAACTGTCCAAACACCTTCCGAACTCCACAAATGATCTTTCCAACTTAAAACCATAGCTCACTGTCCTTTGCCCTTGAATCAGAAGCAGGATTCCTTCTGGTCCATGTAGAAACTGCCTGATAAAAATGTTTTGCATGCATCTGTCTGTCTGTCAGACAATGTCTCTCTGTCTGTCTGAAGAGCAGTAACAGAACTCTAGAAGGAGGATCCTTTTCTCTGTCTCCACCTCTGGAAAACCTCCCAGAGATTTTACAGCCAATTGAGAAAATGAGCCAGAGACAGAGATGCAAACTTGACCCTTCTTTGTCTCCCTGGCCAACTCTGAAGAGGTGAGAGCATGCTGTTTGGGTTCACAGGCCTGAAAAAGATCCCTTTGAATTTTAGTGGAAAATCCCGACTCTGTTCTAGGCAGAGCACAAAATGAGCTGCTTTCCCAGCTTTGTGAAGAGGAGGCTAACAAGCTTGCAGTAGGCCTGGAAAGGGGAGATAGGGTGGGGAGAGTGGGGAGGAAAGGAGGTAGGGAGAGAGGGAGGGAGAGAGTGAGAAGGCAGAGAAGGAGAGGAGGGAGGGAAGGAGAGGAGAAGAGAGGAGGGAAGAGGAGAAGAGAGGAAAAGAGAGGAGAGGAATGGATAGAAACTGTTAATTTGTACTTTAGGGAGATACTTAAGAGTTTGTACTGAGCATGGACTGTCACAGAAATTCCAGAGCAGGGTGCAGGGTGGGAGTGGGGCTGGCACAGAGGACCACTGAGAGGATGAGACATTCAGATCCAAAGGATGGGCAGGAGTAGCCAGGCACAGAGGAGCCTCCTTTCCAGAAAAGACAAACTTGTACTGTAAAAGGCCAGAGAACAAAGGCTGGCTTTTGCCTTTGCAGCACCCAAAGTAACAGGCTCCCCGTTACTTCGTGAAAGCAGCTGTGGAAAGGAAGGAGAATGGCTGCATTCCAAAACTCTTTAATAAAGCCTTTACAGCATGGACACTTGAGTTTCACATAATTTTCACTTGCTGTGAAATAGTCTTCTTTAGATTTTTTTCAACCTTTTAAAAAAATGTAAGAGCCACTCCTGCTCTTATGTTTTAAGACTATCCTTCCCCAAGTTTATGGGACCCTGTGGAGATCATTCCTGAACAAAAAAAAATGATAGCCACAGGCTTTCTTAAACTGTTGTTGTAACCAGGGCTGGGACCAAGGCAAGACACTTGACCTACCCAGGATTCAAAAAGTTTTATTTTAATATTTATTTATTTATTTATTTTATGCATACAAGTGCTCTATCTGCATGTACACCTGCATACCAGAAGAGGGCATCAGATCATATTATAGATGGTTGTGAGCCACCATGTGGTTGCTGGGAATTGAACTCAGGATATCTGGGAAGAACAGTCAGTGTTCTTAACCTCTGAGCCATCTCTCTAGCCCTCCAGCATTCCAAATTTAAGGAGGCAGTCACAAGTGAGTATAAGGTTGCCACCTGTGAGACCTGAAAGCATAGTGCCTCCTTAAATGTTCACCCTGGAAACCTTACTTGGTTCGCCATGGCTGTAGGTTGGCTGGCACCTGTGCATAACAGAGTACTTTGCCATGAAGCAGTGCCCTCCAGCTGAGATGCTATGATGCCCTCCTTGTGGTGTGCCCATTTGCACGCCAAAACTATGACTTTCCAAACATTCCCCTGGGAAACACAATTTGTTTAACAAAAAAAGTGATCTGTGTAATAAAAAAAGCTGAGGGCAAATGGGGAGAAGAGAATAAAGAGCTGTGCACATTGGAATTAAGGGTAGTCTAGGGAACAGGTAAGATTTTGGAAAAGGACTCATAACTAAAATTGTTGCTTGCAGAGTGACATGAGACAGATAAAGAAAGAGGAGAAATGAACTGATGTCCAAAGGAAATATTTAACAAGTTTCACTGGGTATTAAAGTTGAAAAACATCTTTGCCATTGTCTCGATCTTCATTCATTTATATCTATAACCATACTATACTATTTAATATATATACTACTCACTATATATATCATAAATCATATCGCTGATCATGGACTTATATCTAGAATATGAAAAGAGCTCAAAATAAAAAACAACTCAATTTTAAAGTGGGCAAAAGAGGCCGGCATTGTTTAGTAGTTGAGCACTTGCCTAGTATGTGCCAGGCCCTGGGTTCAGTCCCAGGATTTGACTAGACATTTCTCCAGAAAAACTCGAAAGCACAACAAGCACATGAGCAAATACTTGGAGCCATTAACTATCAGGAAAGTACAGAAACTGTCTGGTGACCCCCGAAAAGGTCAAATGTTCATGTATAGGTCCCACTCCTGGGAGTCCACTGACAAGGGCAGGAAATATACATTCTCACATCAGCACCCCTGCTCACAGGGCTGGGAATACAGCTCAGTGGCAGAGAACCTGCTTGGCATGCAAGAGGCCATGAGTTCAATCTCTAGCCCTTCAAAGAAAAGACATGTTCACAGAAGCATCACTCGTAATCATAGCCTCCAAGTAGAAAGAGCTCAATCTTCAGCAAGTGGTGAGTGGATAAATATAATACAATGGCATATTATTACGTAGTAAAAAATTGTGAAGCACAGTAGTGTTGATTAGCCTGAGGACACTAAGCCAAGTAAAATAAACCACTCCTAAAATATCATATACCCTGGTGTATGAAAATCCACAATAGTATACTCTATAGAGACAGAAAGAATAGTGGATGTGTAGGATAGAGGAAGAGGCCAAGGAAGTTGATGTTAAAGGGCTTAGGGTTTCTTTTAGGGCATGGAAGTGTTTCAGACTGACTGTGGTGAAGGGGTATGCTGTTCTTTGAATACAAGTGTGTAAACTGTATCTCAGCAAAGCTGTACAAAAGAGAAGACATCTGAGCTCCCCTTCTTCCAACCAAGGAGATATGGTTTTGTGCTTCAAAGGAAAAGGGTTACTTCCTATCCCTGAGAGACACACAGATCTCCATGTTGCTGAAGGCTGAGGTGGTTTTCTGCTGAACTTTCTGAGGGCTTGAGGGATGAGAACCTACCTAAGGAAAGGGGTTAAAGTTCAAGGCAGGGACCTAGTATAAGGGTTAGGAGTTTGCACTCTTGGGCACTTCATGTATCCAGACCACCAAAGAGAGCATCATGTAGGTATCTTGTGGCTTTTGAGGGCTGAAGCATGAATCAGCACCCCTCTCTGCAAAGTTTTTCAGGAAGGAACAAGCCACCAGTTAGTCTAGTCATGGAGGACAGAGATAGTCACACCCAACCTTCAAATGATGCTTCAAGTCCCTGAATGCTGAATCATTTGGTCACCAGGGTAGAAACCTCCCCACCACCCCAAGATGTCTATGAGCCACATTGTCTGCTGTCCAAATGTTCCCAGAGAGGAAAACTCCCTATACTTGACTATGGCAATCATTCCACGGCATCTTGGGGGCCCAGCCTGTAAAATTCAGGGCAAGGATGAAACCAGGTCTTCACTAATGGCATGTCCTTGCCCACTGGCTCTGATCATTTTCAGGCCACATTCAAATGGCCATTCTAAGAGATGGTTCTCTGAAGTTGATGTCTCCATTTATGTAGGGCAACTGCAGAAAAGGGGGGAATGTTCTAAAGCTGATCCTGTCCCAAGGCTGTCACAGAGTAGCAGAAATACACACATTTCAAACCAGAGTCCAAGCGGAAGGCTTCATTCCACCTTTTATCAGGTCCCGGTCAAAGAGTTATAGAGTAGATGCATCATTACTGTCTCAGGTCCGCTAATCAAGATGAGTAGTTCCATCGCCCAAGGGCTGGCCTCAGACACTGATGCACTGTACAAGGCTGATGGGACCACTCACTCTCAAAGCCATCAGCAAGAAAGGACAACTTCTTCTTCCTAATTTCAAGTCATAAATGCTGTTGAAGCCTCAGTAAAGGCACTGGCTTCCAGCTTAGTCGAAGCACCTAATGAAATTTTAATTATTCTGAGGTTCAAATTGCTGCTGATCTCCAGGGCAACCAAATGCTGAAGGCAGAAAACAAAGCCTTTTTTCTATTTCAAAGGCTACCTCTTGGGCTGGACAGTGTGGCTCAAAGGATTAGATCCTTTATAAGAGTTACAGCTTCAGCTTAGGACATGAATTTATTACCAGTGGATCACATACCAGAGGCATTAGCTTTCTCCTAATGTTTGATTTAACCCCATTTGAAAGGGAAAATAGCTCAGTGATTGAGTGCTTGCCTAGCTAGCAGGAGGCCATAGGTTCAATCCCTCGCCCCCCTCTCTAGCACATTTGTCTCAACAAAGGTATTGCTGTTCAGCTCATCATTGCCTCTTAAGTTTAATGTTCTATGCTTGCCAGCAAAGAACCAGCATTTTAGGAAGAGATGGGACAGAGCAGGAGAAACTGGTTGTGACTATCTTTTTTTACTTACAGTTTTTCTATCAGCTTTTTAAACATGAGTTGTGTTCCTTTATAAAAATCTTCTCAAATTGTTTCCTATTCTTTTTGAAATTCAACATGACTCTTCTCTGGTTTGCCATATGTATGCATGTAGAGTGACTCCTCTTCCGGATACAAGAAGGGAAATCTTTAAGGTGCTAACATGGTGATGCTTCTGTCTTGGCCACCCAGGTCCCCCTCCACCACTACTGAGGAGAGCTAGGGTTACACAGGCAAGTTTGTCAGTGTACTTCCTGTGCTTGCACTTCCTGTGCTTGAATCCACCTGAAAGATAGAACTCCCCAATATTCAGACAAGTAGAGAATAAAAAAAAAAAAAACAGATAAACTCCCCTAGTCAGATGTTTAAGCTGCAGACTTTAGCCATTGCCAAAGACCAAAGATTCTACTTTGTTAAGCCAATAGACTTAGAGCAGGAGGGAGTACACATGGGACTGGATGAGTGGGGGCTCTTTCATGTTTTACAAGCAAGAGGAGGCTAACAATCTTGTTAGTCAGCAAGCATGAATCCTCATTAATGTCTTCATCCAAACCCATTCTCTCCACACAGCTGTGAAAATATAAATTCACTGGACTGTTCTGACCAACACATCCAGAAAAAAAAAGTGATGCCGAAGAATTAATTAGATGAAGAACACACGCCAGCAATGCGTAGGAAGGACTGTCTGGGCAATCGTGTTATAGGCTGAGATGCTACAGCCTTGGACCCCCATGGAAACTCAAAACCTGCAGGTATTCAAGTCCTTTATATAAAACTGTGTAGTGGTTGCATGCTACCTATTCACCCTGCATACATTTATAGTCAACCTCTAGATTACTTATAGCAACTCATGATGTAAATGCTTTACAAATAGTTGCTGTGCTGTGTTATGTAGGGAATAGTGACAAGAAAAACCAGCTGCATATGCTTATAAGAGGGGTGTGGGTATACGTGACTTACTTGGAACTGAACTTAGGGCCTCTAACATGCCAGGCAAGCATCATACCACAAAGCTATATCCTCAGGGTTTTTTTTTTGTATTTATTTTGACAAGAGGTATTACTAAGTAACCTCGAACTTGCAATATTTCTGCCTCAGGCTCCTGAGTAGTTGAGATTATAGGTCTATGGCATAAAGCTTGGCTAAATGCTTGTGGGTAGGATGGAGGTGGTGATTACTGGAGTTTGAACTCAGGATTTTATACATGATAGGCAAGCGCTCTGGCACTCCACTATAGTCTTAGCAATTTTTTTTTCAAATTCAATTTATATCAAGTGGAGTTTATGAATGCAAAACCTGCAGATATGAAGAGTAACCTGAACATTAAAAGTCATACAGCTGTAAACTTCCCTGAGAGGCCACCAAAGAGCAGAACAAGGTGGGAATAAGTCCACTACCAAGCAGGAAACTAAAGGTCAGAAGAACAGGAGCACTAACTGCTTTCAGCACTGTGCTAAGGTTAGCATCTCACTGTGGCACACAATAGCACCTTTATACCTGGTTACATGAAAGATATATTAGGAGCAAGGAGACTGACCTATCAATCACTTATGTACCCTAAAGCCATAATTTAAATTTGGGTTAACGCCAGAGTCTGTTTCCAACCATGTCATTGAACTTGATTTCTATGCATTTAGTTATGCTTGCATTATATAGACAAAAAAAAAAGTATAGGGCTTTACAACCTGATTGAGCAACCAGGTAGGACACACATGAGACAATTGGAAAACACAATGGGAGTGGAAGGCTGGGGTACAGTGCTTTTAGATGAAGGGCATAATTTGCAAAACCTGAGGCAAGTGAATGTAGTTCAGCTGTGCCAATTTTGCTAAGCATTTCCATCAGACTCAAAACTAAAGAGAAAGATATGAAGAAGGTTATGCTTTGGAGAAAACCAGTGACGTTCTGACATGGTGTGGCATGCATGTTGAAAAGGGCTCTCCTTTACAGAATCCTTCCAATGAAGAACAGGACAGTCAGCCCATACCCGCCACACCATAAGACCGTCCACAGCCTCCAGGCGGGCAGCTGAGACTGAGCAAGCAGGGGACAGTTTGCCTCATCTCATCAGTTCTTTTCACTGTGAATTAACCAGCCCAGTGGAGCTGTGTAGAAGCTGCTGCCCAACAGCATCGGGGGAACCAGCAGGAAGCATAGTCAGTCACTCTGCTAATCTTCCTAAAACTCACACCCAACACAAACTCCTTCGGAAGCTATCACAGCAATCTATCTGCATGCATTTGCTATCCAGAAATGTCTACTGTGTTCTAAAGTGACCATGGCTTTAAAAATCTGTATCTTTTCTGGTGGGATGGCATGTTGTCTTCAGCAGCAGCCTGGTGGCAGAGAGGTGCAGGGCAAGCCTTCAGAGCGCGGAGCAGGCCGGGGCACTCTGTAATCAGTGTCTCACCTTGACTCAGGTTTCACGTGGGCTCAGGCAAAGAGATAAAGAAATGAATCCACACACACTGCCTGGGGTGAGTGTACACCAAACGTAGAAAAGCTCTCATTCGTCTAACAAGATCCCTAAGATTTCCAAGGGCCCAAGCAATATTGAGCAGAGCAAGTATTTTCCACATTTCGGGGAAAAAAAAAAAAAAGCAAAGCACTCGGTTTAAACTGCCAGCTAGTGGTTCCCCAGAGCTCAAAATCTCCAAGGGAACATTGAAAAAAGTATTCATAATGTGCCCAAGTCTTTGACTCTGATTGAAAGGGCCTTGGTGGGACCTAAACACTGTAATGTTAGTCCCCGATTTCATCTGCATAAAACAGCCAAGACTGAAATACCACAAACAATGGAAAGTGGAATGGTTCCATCAGCAGACTCTGAAATGAATGTGAGTATCTGGTGCATTTAAAAGTCTACTCCTGGGCAGGGTGTGGTGGTGCAAACCTTCAATACCAGCACTTTGGAGGCAGGGGCAGGGGAATCTCTGTGTATTTAAGGCAAGCCTAGTCTTCAAAACAAGTCCTAGTGTAGCCAGGATTACATAGAGAGACCCTGCCTCAAAGGAGAAAAGGTGGGGGCTAGTTCTCCTTGTGGGTGAAGAGAAACTACCACAGAACAAATAGCCTCGATTACAATTTTAGTGATGCCATTTACTAGTCAGGTGACCTTGGACAGGTGTGGTTCTTTGAACAAGAATGGCTTGGTCTTCATTTGGTAGAAATGTTTGAGAAGGATTGGAGGAGATGTGTCACTGGGGGCTGGTTTTGGGTTTTGAAAAGTCTATGCCATTCCCAGTTAGCTTTCACTCTGCCTCATGCTTTAGATCAAGCCCTCAGTTATCGCTTCAGTTCCATCCCTGCCTGCCTTGCCTGCCTACTGCCATGCTTCCCACTATGATCATCATAGACTCACCCTTTGCAGCTGTAAGCCCGATAAACTGTCTTTTATAAGTTGCCTTAGTTATGGTGTTTCATCACAGCAATAGAAAAGCAACTAATACCAAATTACAGAAAGCCTAACACATGGGGTTACACCAACATACACTAACACCAACATTACCAGATGGAACATAGTTAGCCCCAGATCTGGCATGTGTTAAATGCTTGATAAATGTCAGCCTTCTTGATCAATAATTATAACCAATGTAATAGCATACCAGTTGTATTTCAATTTTAAAAAATGCTTGTTTGGACTGGCTGGTTCCTTTTAGCACCAGATTAATAAAAGAAGAGTGAAGAACTGAGACATAAGAGTTCTGGAAATAGTTTCCCACAGAGAATGGCTGATGGAAGCAGGAATGTTTAGCAAGGATAGAAACAAGTGATGGGGCATGGTGATACAATCCTGCAATCCCAATACTTAGTAGAAACAGGAGGGTCAGGTGTTCAAGGCCAGCTTTGTCTATATAGAAAGTTCAGGACCTGGACTATGTGAGATGCTATCACATGAAAGAAAAGAAGGAAAAGGAACATTAACTAGGTGAAGTACACAGTGATGTCTTCAGCAGTGCAGTTGGGTCCAGAGAAGGTCACCTGGTTGTATATGGCTAAAGAGAAAAAAAACCTTGTAAAGAATTCAGAGGACCTGGAAACTGGATAAAAATAATTTTTAAAAAATCTCATTAATCTTAATGTGGAAATTTAGCATTTCTTTAATTATGGATATTTACAACTGGACTAGATAGAAACAGAAGTAACTGATCTTATCACCAATAAAAACAACACAGATTTTCATATCATGTCATGGTCGTGGTAGATATCTTACAATACGATGGCTATTTAGGGTGACTAGGTGCCTCCATTTGCACAGCTTAGAGGGATTTCTTAGAACAGGAGGCACCACATCACTAGGTAACAATGGTCAGTGAAGTAATAATGATCCTCTTAAATTACCATCTCCCAGTTTCAAAATCATCCTATGTCTCATAAACGCAACTCAACATAATTGTCTCCATTATTGATATTTTCTGCAAATGTTTAGTGTATTTAAAGTATTATTTTAAGACCATAGGCTTTGTTGAAGTGGTTCTCTCTCTCTCTCTCTCTCTCTCTCTGTCTCTCTCTCTGTCTCTCTCTCTGGGATAGAAGGGCTGTAAGACCTTTGGCTATAAAGCAGAAGTCTCAAGATTTAAGCTCCCTCAGGCCAGTAAAGCTAAAAGCCACAGTGAATCATGCAACACAAGAAGACTTGGAAATGCATCTCCACAGCTACTGGACAAAGCCATTTTTCTGCCATCAGAAAAATCTCTAATTTCTCCACTCCCTACATAGACCTGTGTATATTTTATGGCCTAGATTGCTGCAGACTCACCTCAGACTTGAGACCTATCAGTTGGAATATTTATTTCCCAATTGCTACAGATGAGTCCTGTAAGAATCATATTTGACAGATCTTGCTGTATCTTTTCCATTAATTAAAACAATATAAATATAGACTAAAAATCAAGTTTAGTGAAATAATGGAAAGAAACAGGTACACATGCCTAAAATCTCAAGATTCAGGAGGAGGAGGAGTTCAAGGACAAGCTAGGCCATATATATAGCAAGTTCCAGGCCTATATAGGAAGACCCTATATCCAAAACTCCTAAAGGGGTAAAGGAAGGGAGAAAATGTAAAACAAAACAAGACAAAAAGATGATTGAAAAAAATCTCAAACTCTTACCAGACACCACTGGGCTTCAGACAGACGTTGGCTCCCATTTTTCCTTATGTCCACTGTTGACAGAGGTTCCAGTACATTCCCACAAGGCCATGAAAGACCGGCTCTCTTCTCATCAATGAAATTCCAAGCAGCCAGCCCAATATGGCCAGAAGGCAGGGTTCTCATGATGGCTCTTGTCCCAGTATACACAGACTTCTTAACTTCCCTGTCGTTTTTACAAAACCTTCTGACTAACAAAGTGGACCGTTCCTTTTTGCTTTTAAAAAAATCCTCTACCTCTTCACAGCTGTCAGAGAGATCCTCCAAAGGGCTCAGGTAAGCCTTGGTAGGAAGACTGTGAGTAAAGCCCTCCCTGCAAAAGCCACCTTGACCTGAGCAGACCGCGTTGGCCTTCTGGCAGGAGCCGTCAAAGCAAAGGTATTTATCGGGCATTGAGCTGCAATGATCACACCGCAGCCGCCCATTCTTATTACCACAGTTTTTGGTCAGTTCCACCAGTTTACAAGTACACGCCGTGTAATTTCTCTTCTGCTGCCCCCCTGGAAGAGTGACACAGTTTGCGCAGTCATCCAAAATTAATTTTTCTGACAGGGTGTGAAAAGCATCCGACATCGTTCGGTCAGCTTCGTAGCGGAAATGAAACACCGCCATGTTGCTGCCAGGGTGAGGTCCGCTGGACTCCGTGATCCCGGGCTGATTTCCCGAAGGGCTCACATCCATGGGAGAGTCCTCCACGTCCAGGTGGAGTCCGGGGAACGCCTTCCTTTCCAGGGGAGAAGGAATCCCAGTTTGCCAGCACAGGTCTTCGTCTGTGACAGGGTCACAGGCTGCACAACGCCGGCCCGGAGGAAGGTCATGCTGGTGGCTTTGCGCTGAGCCATCGCACTCCACCGCGTGGTTCTCCACGGAAGCCGGGAAGGTTTCCTCCCAGCGCTTCTCGTTGCGGTTCTCATCGCTCGCCGTTTCCCCCCTTGCTCTTGGGACGAACCTGGACAAATCACCTCTGGAAGAGTCTTCGATGGGGTCGTTCCGCGGTGAGATGCTGTGAGCCGTCAGCCTGCCCCGGCTGCTGGCGCGCGCCTTGGGAACACCGGCATCAGAGACCTTTTCGCCCTTCTCCTCCGCCGCTGGCTGGGCAGAAGCCACGTTCCTCTGAGTCACAGGGCTGAGGACGGATGTGGACATCTCTTCGGAAGTCATCTCGCCGGCGTCCTTCGGCTACTCTTCCGTGTGCCCTTCCCTGGAGATCATGTCAAGAGAACAGATAATCTCCGATAATTCCAGTCTTTGTGAGGATCGAGTTGACAGTTCCTTTCGTTTGGATATATTAAGAGCCAAACGAAATTCTCCAGTTGTAATTTCCTACAAGAACAGTTTGTTTTGGACTAGCACTTCAAAACGACGGGTCAGTATTCTTTCCACTGTTGCTTGAAGCTAGGTTTTTTTTAGAAGGATTTTGTTCAGGATCACATTCTGCGACTTATGGTTTATTGTTAATGAACAATGATTTAAAAATCCAGTTTGAATGTTTTCTGTTCCCTGTAAGAAAAGAGACAATGTCAAAAATTATGGCATTACATAGTTTTTTTTAAGTGAGTTCATGATTTTAAGTTAGTGGAAAATATAGGTCAATTCTGAGGAAAGAGTTTTGCAGTCAAAAGTTGGTTTTAATAGTTTAAGCACTTATGATTTTGGTTTAACAATTCAGAACTTCTGCTCCCAGGGGGAAAAAAAAAAGCACAAAGATTCAGACTTATCCTGATGCATTAAATAAGGTCTAAGCAAGAAAAAAAATGGGTTTTTTTTCATACACTGAATAGTCAAAACAGGATATTAATATCTGAATCAAAAGAAAAATGAAGTGAGTGCATTTAGAACTTGCTGCTTAGAGAGTTTCCAGGGCCAGGTAGAACCCAAGAGTCCATCTGAATAGAAGAGGAAAAGCTGGAACTTCGGGAAGGCGAAAGGTGCTGAGGGAGGAGAGACAACAGTGGCAAAGATAAGACGATCTATTTCTCAGCAGAAACAGTGCAAGCAAGGAAATAACAGAGTAAGAAAAAAATACTATTAGGCACAATTTTATACCCAGCAAGTATCTTTTACAAATGGAAATGAAATGAGACCTTTTTCCGACATGCAGAACCAAAAGAATTCATCACTAGTAGGGCTAAACTATAGAAATTACTAAAGGAAGGCCCTTGTGCCGGAAAAAAATTCTGGATATGTCTATATAAAAGAATAAAAAGCCTAAACATACCAAATATGTGCATTGTTTTTTTCTCTCATTTTTAAATCTCTTTATCAAGATAATTGACCATCTAAAGCAAAAGTAGTAACAGTGTTGTGTGAGATTTTAAATAAATACTGAAGTGAATCCTGGGCAGCACAGAGGTCTAAATGAATCATTATATGGTTATTTCTACATGAATCATTATATGGTTTCTACATGAATCATTATATGGTTATTTAAAGGGAGACTAAAGATGTATAGTCTGAATCCTAAAGTAATCACTTAGGGGAAAAAATCACTAAAATTAAAAATTCAGTTAATTTTAAATATGTACAAAATGAAAAGATAAACAAAGAAGAGATGAGACAAAAAGGAAATAACAGTGGATTTACATATCCCAAAATGCATCTTTAGTTAACACCTCAAGTCCCCTCCCCCATCAAAACCACATATTTAAAGAAAATATCCCTTTGGTCTCATTTGAGTAAGAAATTGTTCGCCTGAATGTAAATAGACACAAAAGACTTTGCTTCATGAAGACGTAGTATTTTTAAATGGCTTAGCAAGTTTAACAGCTTAGTCTTTTTCCTTCAATAAAAATTATCGAACCTCTTCCTTGTGCTTCATATTATTCTGTGTGGTAGACAGCAAACACCTGTATGCAGCCCTATTGACAGAGAGCCAATCAAATTCCCACTCGATTTGGAATGTGCTGGTTAGCAAGGCTAGTCCAGTACCTCAGGACCAGAGGGTGCCATCCCAAGGGGCCCCTGTCTTCCTAGATGCAGCCCTCCCTCTGAGCAATCCTTCGGAGGTCATTCCACTGCCCTACCAGCTAGGCTACCTTTGCTCCTTGTCACACGGATGTCACTCTTCCCTTTCCTCCTTTCCAAGAAAACCCACCAGCTTCTACTTTCCTATCATACTTTTCCTATCCTCTTCTGGCACAAGCATAGCCCCTTACCTGCTCCCAGCCTGTGGAGATTTTCACAACTATCCTCCTGACACAGAGAACATTGTGGTAATCAGGTCTTTCATGGGGGAAAAAGACAGCTCTCTCTTGCACACACACACACACACACACACATAGACACACACACACACACACATATATGAACTCACACATATCTACCTACCTCTGCCTTCCAAGTCCTGGTATTAAAGCTGTGTACCACCATGCTTGGCCATACTACAAATATTTTTAAACTCCTCCTTGTATAATATTCCATATGCATTAATAGCCACAGAAATGTCTATATTAACTTTCAAATACTAACTTGCACTGGACATGTCATTTGTACATGCTTTTAAAATCCATAGTGTGTTTGTCAAAACAAACAAACAACAACAACAACAAAAAAAAAAAACAAGAGAGAGAGACTCTCAATCAATAAGCCCTCTCCCAAATTCCTAACTACAGTTATATGGAATAATATGTGTTTATTGGTTTTCACCATAAATTTTGTTGTATATTGTAACACAGCAACAGATAATACAACTAAGTTCTGCTCTCTGTACTTGGGAAATTAGAAATCAAGGCCTAGAAAAGCTAAGTCAACTAATGGGAATGATGGAGACAGTATTTAAATCTAAGAAGCCTGACTCCAGAAATTTTTCCTCATCATGAGCTGTGCTGTTTTCTCTTTCATCCAGTCTGAGACCTCATGGTTTCAGGTGCTGCTGATTATAAAGACACATGGCTGCTGGGAGTAGCCCACATTTTATCTGAGTTTGTTTCAGAGAGCTGGAGAGTATAGACAGCCCACTGAAGCTATGATCTTTGTGTTGCTTCCAGCTCTATTCAGGAATGAGAAACATCACAGAGGACTGACTCCCTAGGCTTGGCTCCATATCAAAATATTCCTTTTATTTTTTTCAGCAAGTGTTTACTGAGTGCAAAACTAAATGAAGCAAGCATCTTGCCCTTGATTTCTTTATGAGCTAATAAATTACCAGTCAAGGTATGCTACAAACAGGGGTGTATCATCCCTGAGGAAGAACACCTAAAACAGATGGTGGGCATGAGACAGAACTAATTTCCACAGAAGGTTTCCTGGACATGGTGACGATAGAACTGTATTATTAAAGACAAGTAGAAGTTAGTAAAATGATGGGGTGGAGTGCACTTTCCAGAGTAGCTCAGTGTGACTTGAGATGAACAAAAACAGCCAAATACAGGGTCTGGGACCTCTGCAAATATTTTACAGCGAGGGTTAGAGATTTTTGCCTGCAAAATAGAAATAAAATCACCTTCAAAAATAAAGTTGTGAATGAAATCAAAGACAGCAAGTCAGAAGAAGCGTCTTTAATTCTACATCGTTCACAGGAAAGGACAACCAAGGTTCAGGGGCTCTGCTGTGGTAGTGACAGGGTATTGAAATGACTCTCACTAGACAATTGTACAGACATTCCTCACCAGGTCTGCTTGGTCTTCAGACTGGAATCAACTCCTTGAATATCAGTTTTGTGACCACAGATTATTTATCATTCTTGAATTATACTTTCCACATCGACAATATTAAAGAAACACCTATGTTATATATGTCAAAAAGTGGCTAGCCAATCAACAGATATTCATTTCTATATCCAGACCCTCATGGAAAGTCCTGGGCTGACTTTAGAAGAAATGATCAAGTAACATTAGAATTAAAGTTACAGTGAGTGTTGAAATATTGTCCAAACAAAATTTGGAGCAACAAAATGTGAACTATACTCTAACAGATTGGAAAAGCAAAAGGATGTAGAATGGGACTGTTTTTCTTACATGGGCATGTTTATGAGGGAGACTAGAAAAGGACCACCCTATGAGAGTTCAAATAATATATGGCCTAAGGATATGTAACATGGGGAGGGGGGTGTCAAGGTAGTATGTCTAAGCTACAGATTTATTGAGAATATATAGTATGATTAGGGGAATGAATAATCAAAAAAAAGTTATGGAGATGCAAGCTGTGTTGGAAATCATAGACAAAGCAGTAAGATAAGAAAAACAGATAAAAGGTATGAGGAATTGGGGAGTGTCATAGAGGAAGTTTTTAGCTTCAGAACAGGGTCACATCAGCCAAGAATAATGGTGCTAATGGTTTTTCATGAGCTAAAACTGCCTGAGACCCAAAGCTGGCCTGCCACCAGACTTTATAAATAAAATTTTACTACAACACAGTTACATCTACTCATTTATGTCACGTCTATGTCTGTTTTTACGTTATAACAGCAGAGTTGGGAAGTTGTGACACAGACCATGTGGCACACGAAGCCAATAATATTTACCATCTGGCCCTTTACAAAAGAGGTTCACCAGTGCTGGGCCAGATAAATAATGGGAAGATGAGATGCATGTCTAGAGCCAGAAGATGAAGTGGGAGTCTGACTGCTGTCTTCGCCTGTCTGAAGTCTCAAGGTGAATAAAAGCTCACTTCATATGGTCCCAAGAGGCAGGATAAGAGCCAAAGCACATGAATTATTAGGAAGGAAGTCTTCAGCCAGCCTAACAAAAGATTTCCCTGTTTTATAGAGCTGTTTAACAGAGGGGAAGCCATCTTGGATGATGGTCTTCTTTAGATGTTGGTAGAGTGATTTCGATAGAACAGCAACATTCAGCATTGAGGGAGGTCAAAATATGTGAGAGAGACTGAGTAAATGGATGCTGTCTATCAAATTTAATTATAAAAACAATGGCTAATTGTTGGTATAATGTTCTTTTGGAATGTATACATCTTACCCTTGTTCATTCAAATGCTGATTTCTCTCCCCCACTCTCTGGTTTCAATCTGGACATTGCATTGTGATACTTATTCAAAGCAGCACCTGTCTCAACTTTGTGTAAACATGCCAAAATAAAACAACCAGCCACAATGTTGAGCAATGGAGAGGAAGGAGTAGCAGAGAGAGGGGAGGAACCAGAGGAGAAGCTGGGAGAGGTGAGGCAGGAGGAGAGGTCTTGGAACAACATGGAGAATGAACCAGACCTAAGATTTCACAAAAATCAAGTATAATGGGTGAATGTAAATGTTAGGAAACTATGAAGGCTTGGAGGATTAGGATGGAGTAACTATTGTCCAGCATTGTGTTCTAGGTTAACTAAATAAATCATAGTCTCTGTGTGGTGATTTGGGTATACAGCTCTTTAGGGTTAACAGCAGCGTTACTAAAATATATATATATATATGCATATATATATATATATATATATCTCAATAGTAAGTATTAACGGCCATATACAATAGCTAATACTTAATAGAGTATTACTATGTGTAAAATGTGCTCAAACTACAGCATGTATTATTTCATTTAATATTTACAACAACAGAGAATCACTTGGCTGGCAGAGACTCCTAGTTCATGGTTTCTTCCCTCTCTGGAAATCTGTGCTCATAGTTATCCTCAATAACTTAATCTTTGATTTTCAGGGTAGGACCGTGGCTACCCCTATGTAGCCATGTGACTATGTTACAGCTAATGAGCTGTAAGAAAAGGTGATTTGCAACTTCTGAGACATGTCCTTGATGGTACACTGTGTGCCCTTCTCCTCCCCTCCATATTCATCTCTGCTAGTCTGAAGAAAGACATGATGGCTGGATCTGAAACAGCAATCTCAGGTGATGAGTGCACATAGAATGAAATGAAGTGTATTACTTCACAAATGAAATGCACAAATGCACATGAGAATGAAATGAAGTGTATTACTTGCACAAAAATGTTGTTACGAACTGCAGCACCATGTACAATGAATATACACCAATAAATAAACAAACAAACAAACAAATAAATAAATGAATAAATAAGCCTTAGCTATGAGAACACTGTCTGGTTTTTGCACCTGTTATAGTGTGCATAGTTCAGATGGTTCTTGACCAGAACATCCTCAATGATTTGACAGATGGGAGATTTGAGCTGGGACTTTACAGAAAGATGGCAAGTATTTATAAAATGAGAGGAAAGGAGACTTTGAATAGAGGGAACAGCATACATAACAAAAGATAAAGGAGGGGGAACGTCCAATGCAGAGCTAAGAGCGTGTCTTAAGTTCTCAGGAGAACATTTTATCCAGTCAATCAGAGTGAAAGTTGCTCATCCATTTCACCATCATAAGAAAGAAGTACCAAGGTGACTATGTAGGCTAGAAGTGGAATTTAACAGTCTCACTTGCATCTTTAAACCTAAAGATGCTCTCAGTTAAAACTAAGTTCCTCTGAGTATCTGTGGATGACAGCCAGCCAACCAGGGGACAATTGTTTTCTTATACATTCTCTTTCCCCCTGGCCCACTATGCAAAGAGATTACAGAACGGATTTGTGCTCTCTGGAGTCTATCCTTCATTTCTCCTCTGTCACATGCACACAGGGCACATGGGTCCAATGTGCACATGCCCATGTACAAACACTGTATGGTATAAGTCAGTCCCCACTGCTGCTTCTTCCAAGTATCTGCAGCTCCACCCCCTCCTGGCCTCCTTTCTCTGAACTATTAGGATGGAAATTCCATAACTCAGAGGAAATAAAGCTTTGCAACATTCCCCAAGGCACTGGTGTACTCATCTGGGTCCTTGTACAAGACCACAAAGGTTTAACCCCTCACAGCCTTCTCGATTACAACTCTTTCAGAGTCTGAAATGTCAGGCTTCAGATCCCAAAGACCTAGAACCTCAACTTTATATTCTATATATGCTTGACATGAGGAGCTGTCTGACATGCAGATGAGAATACTACAGAAACAGTTTTCAACTTAAACCTTTATAAAATTGCCAATCAATCAACCAATATGGAGGTTCACAAAAATTTGTATAAATATGTATTTGTACATAAGCAATGTGTTCCGAACAAAATCCCTCCCCACTTACCTCCCTCCACCTATTTTGATAAACAGCCCACCACATCTTCCTTCAAACTTCACGTACTGTTTTTTAAACCCACAGAGCCTAGTTAGTGATGCCTCTGTGTGTGTGCGTGTACGTGTGTGTGTGTAGGACCATCCACTAGAGCATAAGTAACTGACAGGGCCACATCCTTAAGAAAAACAAAAATTCCCTTCTGTACCCCAGAAGCCACTAACTGCTGAATAAATAATTTTTCTAAGAACTACTATAACTTGGAGCTGAAGAGATCAGCAAGCACCCATTTCAGGCAGCATGAGAGAAGTCAGGACCTTCTCTGGCCTCCTTGGTTGCCCTTACCGCCTTTCAGGTATTAAAGGGTCATTTGGGTAGTGACTGCTATACTAGACAGCTCAAGTACATAAGACATTTCAAAATGGTATCATGTTCTCCTGTTACAAACATGCAACGTTGAGCTGTGGAGATGGAATCCAACTGAGGGGCTGAGAGAGTGGAAGGTGAAGGTGAAAGGATTGGATCCAAGTGGTATTCTCTGAGAAGCTCTGAAAAGACTTTTGCTGGGTTTTGTTTTGTTTGAGGTATGGTCTTACTATATACAGCAAGCTGCCCTCCACCTGCAGCACTCCTTATGCCTCGAGGCTCCGCACACGCTTAGAATACAGTTATGAGTCACTACACGCTGCATCCTGATTAACGTGGAAGCTACACAGGCATATAATGTCACACTCACTGCTTTATCCCAGGGCAGTTTTTTGAGGAGTCCTTGTTGCTCCCTCAGCTGCAGGACTTGGAATGGTGCTCTCGTTACTTTTTCGCTGCTGTGTAGAAACGCCATGACTGATACAACTTCTAGAGGAAAGCATTAATTGGGGGTTTGCTTACAGTTTCAGAGGGTGCGTCCATGACCATCGTGGCAGGGATCATTACAGGAAGCAGGGAGGCATGGTGCAATAGCAAGAGCTGAGAACTTGCATCCAGATCCACACATGGGAGACAGAAAGGAAGACTGGGTCTGGCCTGGGGTTTTGAAACCCAAAGCCCGCTCCCAGTGACACTCCTCCTAATCCTTCCCCAAACTGTTCCATCAACTAGGGACCACACATTCAAGTGCGAGAGCCTGCTGGGGGCATTCTCACTAAACCACCAGAAATAGCCAGCGACCTGCTTACCTAGATGACACAGTGCTGAGATGTCCCAAGGCTCACACAACATGCTTCAGAGCTTGCCTCTACCACTTGCTTAGCAGACCGATCTTGGACAACTCAGTCTCAATAAGCCTTGGAACCTTCATCTATAAAATGGAAAAAAAAAAAGTTTCTCATGTAACCCTCACAATTAACCTTCAAAGAAGTAAGTCCTCAAAAAAATTAGTATCCTTTCTTCTCATTACGATGAACACTTTCTGGAGTTATCACATACATCTTGACATGGGGTCATGTCTATTTCGCTTAAATCACTCCCTGGCAATATAATTACAAAGACTCAATAAATATTTGCTCACTACTAATTTGTGAAGAGCATTTGTTTGCTGAGATGCAATCATTTTCCTTAACCTGTACAGTAGGGCAACCAAATTATTCTGAAAGTCCTGTGGGCTTACTCAGTGACCAGCACATTGTAAGGTCCCATACCAGTGGACAAGAAGGCACATAATAACTGTGTACAGGGCAGTCTTATATTACTACATATTTATAAACAAAAAAAAGTGAAATCATGAGCTAATACCATAAAATACCAAATATTAGAGTCTAGGCAGCCTAAGCATGGGGAATCAGTCCATTCAACAATGCGCACATGGACTGTGACTATTTGCGTGTATAACTTGTGATTTAAACACACACACACACACACACACACATCTTGGACTGGCAGAAATCAGCATGGACTGAAGCCAGCAGGAAGAGCCTCTCAGAGAGTGCTTTGACAAGGGCCTACCCTAATGAGGAAGGCCAGCGAGAAAATAGCAGAGCAGAGCGGAGTGACCCTCGTTTTTTACAGCTGAGACAGATGGAAGCTTCTGGGATGGCTTTAGCCCATGTTTATCACTCTGCCCTTTCAGAGACAGTACCTCGGCAGGGACAGCAGAACACTGCAGGCACTGGGCAGTTCCCATTCCTTGGTAAGGCGGCACACTTTGGAAACACGGACATGAAAGGGAACAAAAGGCAGGAAGGACCCGAAACTGCTGCCTGAAAGGTCTTGCATTACACGTCCTGAGCGTCTAAATCATGAGCTTCCCTGGTAGCTAACTGCCACCACTTCCTGGAATAACTATAAGCTCGTTTTGTACATGATTTTTTTTATTAATTGACAAGCAGCATCAGCACACACATTTGCTGAATGCTTCTTCACGCCAGCATTCTTGCAAGTCATCCTTCAATTACTTTGAGTGTCTTCCAAAGAATTAAAAATACATGTGATGAAAACTCAGCCTGGAGGAGATAAACCCAACAGAACTACTGTCCTCCAGCACGCTCTCACGTTACCATTTCTCAGTAAGATGATCCCTATCTCATCAAAAGAAGCCGTGAACTGGCTTCTGCAAACTTTTCTTCGTGGCTGTGCCGACTGCATCCTCTTCTGCGGGTCCTCCATGGGTGATGTCTAGGCTACACTTCATCATCACACCAAGTAAGATCTTACCCAGATTAAATAACTCTGAAGTCACGTGGGAGTTCTCCCACAAAGTCCTGGCAGACAGCAGGCATTTTAACCGACATATTTCATGCATTACATGGCCATTTCTAGCCAAGTCCTTCTTCAAACCCATCTTCTACTTCTACTTCTACTTAGCACCAGCGAAGACACTGAGAGGTCCTCCAGTCAACAAGCTAAAAAATTGCTCCTGCCACTCATGGATGCCATCAGTGACCTCAAGTGCTGGGTGGATGCCCGGGCCACAGCTGACTCAAACAGTTGATGTCACTCTTGTGGCTTGTTTCGAGTCAAGTTAAAATGCAAATAGAACACCTCGTTAAAACTCAAAGTTCATTTTAGCTGTGCCTCTTAGATGAGAGACAACATTATTCACACGTCTTACCTCATTGGGAAAGAAAAAGAAGCAAGGAAATTTGGGGTCTTTGTTATTTTGTTTGGGGTTCCTTGTTTGTTCATCTTCAGGCTAATACTTTGGCACTTCTGCTACTTTTCAAGATGGTGTAATCTCAAGGTAAATATACAGAGAGCTGTTTGCAGAGTCTACAGTCTGAAGCCAGCTAGCTGCCCCAGCCTGTACCATCAGCCTCCAGGTCCTTCCCAAGGTTCCAACAGCAGTGTGTGTGTGTATGTGTGGGCAGGTGGAAAGAGAGCAAGGTACTCAGAGAGGTACAGGAAATGTAGGTGGGGAGATGGGACTATGATTTAGCAAATCCCGGCCCCTGGGTGGTACTGACTCCTTTCCAAGTTGCCTGTGTTGTATGTAAGAAAACTAGGCCCCTGGTGTAGGGAGTGTGGTGAATGTGGTCTGCTTTCAGTGCCACTGTGCCATCAGTTTGAATAGCAATTGTGATTGTACAGTGCCAGAAATTTTTTTTAAGGCAAGCTTTAAAAAAGCTATTTTATCATATTTCACACTAACTTCTTAACAAAAAAAAAGGAAAAGAAGTATAAAAGTAGTAGTTAAGTAGTGAAGAAAAATTGAAAACAAACAACAAAACAAAACAAAAAACCCTGAGCGGTAAAGGGAAATATAGCACCACTAATTCTAATTCTATCTTCCTTCTATGTTCTCCCCATAAACATTACATTATATTTCCAGATACGGTAGTAGATAATGCCATTACATTCTCTAAAGAATAGTTTTGGGACATAATGAAATCCACTCAAACACTAACAATTTTTTTTTTCTTTTGGTGGATGTTGTTGTTGTTGTTGTTGTTTCTTTTGGTGGGTGTTGGTGTTGTTGTTTTGAGACGGGTCTTCTCTGTGTAGCCATGGTTTTCCTGGAACTTGCTCTGCAGACTAGGCTGGCTTCGAAATCACAGAGATCTGCCTGCCTCGATCCCGCCTCCCTCCCCCACAGTGCTGGGATCAAAGGCATGCACCACCACTTGGCAACAATTTTTAATCGAATTTATAAGTGCCCTTCTTACTAGTAGGAAATCATGAAAAATCACACAAAGGCTCACTTGTTTTGTGTTTGTAAACGTCGCTTCTTCTTTAAATTTATAACAGGTTCCCACCTTTCTTACCAGCACTGAACAGCCAACAGTTATGCTTCATTCATTCACTCATGTAATATTTTTGTTGTTGTTGTGTTTTGTTTTGTTTTTAAGTTTGAGACAGAGTCTTGCCTTGAAAGCCCAAACTGGCCCCAAAGTGATCCTACTGTCTGAGCTCAAAATATCCTCCTGCGTCCGTAGGGTAGCAAAGAATAAAGTTGTACCCAGCTAAGAGACTGACTAACAAATAATATGTGTCAGACTATATAACAGGAAATGAATACAAATGTTCCATAAAAGTACTCTGGGATGTTAGCTCCATTGGTAAAGTACTTGGCTGAGGACAAAAGTTGAATCCCCAGTACTCATGTAAAAAGCTGGATGTGGGAGCCTGTGGGTGTGGGAGCACCTACTTGTGATCCAGTGCTGAGGGGGCAGAGACAGGCAGTCTGTTGGGACTCACTCACTAGTCAGCTAGCTAGCCTAGACTAATTGGCAAGACCTGGTCTCAGTTACAGACCCTGTCTTTTAAAAAAAGGCAGTCAGTCAGTATCTATGAACTAATACTTGAGATTAGTTGAACGCTGGCCTTCATATGCACATGCAAATGTATACACAAACTCACTCACACACAAGTAATATAATGGTTTTATTGATATTTATCAAAGGTATATTTGCTAGATTTAGATGACATTTCATATTAAATTAGGATGTGAAGCCACATTTGAAGCTGATCTGATCAAGGCCAGCCTGTCTCAGCCACCAACAGATACCCGTTTCACTCAAGGTGCTGGTGCCCCAAGTCCCTGAGCCTGGCCTATAAATCCCTCCCAGCCCCCTCCACCTTCCTTCCTGCCAAGCTGCATTCTACCAAGGTTTTCTGACTAGACTCTATATGAGCGTCACTCTCAAACTATTTCAGGACCCAAACATGCAGAACATTCCCAGTAAGACAGTAGTAAGTGTTCAGGACAGGGGCCAGCGCCCCCTTTCCTTCATCGCTTCCCACGGCTCGGCAATACATGTCCCACTACCCGTCACTTTGTTCTTCCTCTCAGGAACCCCTCCACCAGAGTCCGTCTCTAGAAAGACATTTGCGAAAAGCACTCTGGAAGAGGGAATCCGTTTTCTTCAAGAATACAGTGCCTGGTGGGTTGACCATGATCCAGTGGATGGCCACACAACCATGTGCATGCATGCACAGCACAAACTGAACTCAACCGTGAAGGAAACAAAACAAAACAAAAACCCAAACAGGACATGACGTTGAGAGGGGTTGGAGAGTGGATTTGGGAGGAATTAAGAGTGAGTAAAGTCAAAATACATCATAGGCATGTAGGAAATTCTAGAGAACAAAAACGTATTCTTCAAAACAAAAAGCACTCTCTCCTCTATCCTCACTTTTGTCTACAGTAATGAATGACCTGTTCCGCATGAGAGATGTGGATCTAGTTTCAGATGTCTTTTGTGGCATCGTTCATTGAAGATACTATCTTTTCTCCAAATTTATGTTTTTAACACCCTTGTCAAGGATTAGATGGCTCTTGCTGAATTTATTCTGGGTCGTCAATTCTATTCTATTGATCTGTGTGTCCATTTCTGTGCTGGTACCATGCTGGTTTTGTTTCTATAACTCCATAGTGTAATTTAAGATTGATCTTAAATTGTGTTGCAATACCTCTCTGGTTAGTATTGCTTTGATCCTGCTTTCAGGATCTTTGGTGATCTCACATAAAATTGGTGGTTGTCATTTTAAATTCTGTGAGGAAAGTCGTGGAGCTTTTTTTATGGGGATTGTACTGAGTCTGTGGATTACTTTTGATAACAAGGCCATTTTCATATTAATTCTGCTAATACATCTCCATGGGACATCTTCCCATATTCTTAATAAATTAGTTAATGAACTGAATAAATAGTTATCAAAGGAAGAAAGACAAACAGCCAATAAATATTTGAAAGTGTGTAAAACATCCTTAATCTGGAAAATACAAATTTAAAATGACACTGAGATTCTAATTCACTTCAGTCAGAATGCCCATCATTAAGAAAATCAGACACAGGGCTAAGAAGACAGTCCTGTGGACAAATGCATTATGAGCAAATACTAGGACCTGGATTCAGATCCAAAGCGCCCACATAAAGAGCCAGGTGTGGTCATAGACAACTATTAATTTCAGCACTGGAGAAGTGGAGATGGAAAGACCCATAGGGCTAACTGGCTGGACAATCTAACAAACTGATGAGCTCTAGATTCAGTGAGAGATTGTGTCTCAAAACAACACTATGGAGAATATACCTATATGCTTGTGCATGCACACACACTCATACACAGACAATGTGGTGTTCTGAGTGAGAAATACCTACCATAGGCTCATGTATTTGAACATTTGGTCTGCACCTAGTGGCTACTAAGTTTGGTTATGGAACTTTTAGGGTGTGGAGCCTTACTGAAGGAGGAATGCCATTGGAGATAGGCTTTGAGGTTTCATAGCCTGTCTTTTCTTCCTATTCCTCTCCCTGCTTCCTGTGTGTGGATGAAAATGTAATCAGCCAGCTTCTTCCTTCTGCTGCATGCTTTCACTGACTGTTGTCATGCCTTCCTCCATGATGGACTCTGTCCCTCTTGAGCCATAAACCAAAACAATGCCTTTTGTCACCTCAGTCGCTTCTGGCCATGCTATTTTATCACAGCAACAGAAAGGTAACTAATACACATGAGAGGGAAAACAAGAGCGGGAGACAACCAAATGCTGGCAAGGACATGCGGGGGGCAGAAGGAAACCCTTATACATTGCTGGTGGAAATATAAACTGTATAGCCACTATGACCAACAATACGGGGGTTTCTCAAAAACCTAAGAATGGAACTACCATACCGCCCAACTGCACCACTCCTGAGTATCTACCTGAAGGACTCTGAGCTGGCACACAGCAGAGACAGGTGCACACCTGTGATGACTGCTACACTATTGTTATAACATCAAGATGCACAAGGAGCCCAGATGCCCATCAACAGATGAATTAAAATGTCATGCCTATACATAATGGAATACCACTCAGCAGGAAAATGAGTGGAGCTAGACAGCATTATGGTAACCAGAATAAAACAGACTCAGTGGTGTGGTTTGAATGTGAAATGACCTCTAACAGCTGGTATGGCTGAATTCTTGGTTCCCAGATTGTGGTACTATTTGGGAAAGTTGAAGATCCTTTAGGAGATGGGACCTCACTATAGGAAATTGGTCACTGGAATGAGACTTGATGCTCTATAGCCCAACCCCTTTTCCTGTGAACTCTCTGCTTCTGAGTGTGTGATCACCTAACCTGCTCCTACCACCTCTTCCCTCCCATGATGGAATGATTCCCTCAAACCGTAAAACAGAATAATCCTTTCCTCTTTAAACTGTTTTTTGTGAGGTATTTGTTCACAGCAATGAGAAAACTAACTAAAACACCCAGAAAGATGAAATGTGGTGCTTTCTCTTATATGCAGAATCTAGATTTAAGAGTGTATGTGTATGCATGTGAGAGAGAGAGAAAGAAACCTGAAAGTAGAAAGAGGATTATGAAAGAAAATACATGTGAAGGGAGTACGGAGAAGGAACCAGAAGAGGGTAAAGAAATTTATAGAACAGGACAGCAGAAGGATGGACTACTTGGGGAAAAGAAAGGGATCAACAAAAGTGGACGGGAGACAGAGAAGAACAAAGGGAAGGGAGTGCAATGAAGGAACAAAGTGTAATGCTACTTATAAATGAGGATGTTATAATGAGCTGTGTGTGCTAACTAAAACGTTAACAAAATGAAAAGAACTAAATATTTTCTGAAAAAGATTTTAACCCTCATGAGACATCATGATAAGTACCTCATATATCTAATCTTATTCATCCTTCATGGGTCAATAGTAGAATTTCCAACTGGAGAGCAGATTGAAGCGTAGAGAGACTGAGCAAATTGGAGGCGTGTAGGTACCCATAGAGGCTAGAGTGGGAAATCAAATCCAGGCAGCTGCCGCCCCAGCACAGCCTGTTCTGAGTTACCACCTCCTTAAGATGAATCATGTTTCCCACTGTTCCTGCTGTGAGGCTGAGACCAGTGACCCTCACATCAACCTCAGGCACAGGTCATGGGGAAATGCCTTGGCTGGAACCCAGCACACTCTCTCTGAGGCAGAGGAAGGAAGCTGTGCACGGGTAGCAGGCTCCCATTTCTCACCATTACTACTGATGATCCTCACTCTTCGGGCTACACTGAAAGACACAGCATGGGACGCTAGGAACCTCTGCCATCAGGGAAGAGGCTTTAGGGAATAACATCTGCTTCATCATTATCCAGGACTCCTGTGGGCTTTAAAAAACGGCAGGGAGCTGTTGTTTAATGGGTACAGAACTTCATGCCTATAATCCCAGTACTGAAGATGCTGAGGCAGGAGGATTGATGTGATGCTGTGAGTTTGAATCCAGCTTGTGCTACATAGAGAGTTGCAGACCAGCCTGGGCTACAGTGAAGGAAGGAAAGATAGAAGCGAGGGAGAGAGGGAAGGTAGGGGACAGTAAGTGGGTAAGGAACATTTTAGCTGCACAATGACATGAATATGCCACCCAATTGTATATTTTAACATGTGCAGAAGATTAAAATTTACTTATTTTACCACTGTTAGAGAACATGGCAGGCTGTTATTCTTTTAACTACACTGGGAAATGTGCCTCTGACAGGCCTCTGATGCCATGGAAAGAGAGAAAAGTTAACTTCAATGGGTTATTTGAGAAAGGCACTACATAAGACAAGTAAATCTACCCTAACCAGTGGGCCATATCTCTCATCTAGACCATCTGGACATCCTCAAATTCAGAGTCTGGGGTCTGTACTTAGTAAGATCTTCCGAAGCACTGACTACCTCAAGGATGTTAGATATATCCAAGTCTTTGTCACAACTCATGGGCGACATGGTCAAGAGAGAAGAGCACTGAAGGATGCGGGGGCAGACCTCTCTTCAGCACTCCAGTTGCGGTTCGCATCCTGAGACCTCAGCAATCCTCTTGGACATCCTGGCTTACCCATCTCACCCTCTGACCACAGCTCAACTGTCATCTCAGAATTGCTTTGCCTGCTGGGAAAGCAGCTCCTCCCACCAACCCATGAGTTTCTACAGCATCACTCCGCCCACCTGCCTGTTTGCCCAGCACTTGCCACCACTGGAAATTATTTGTTTACACACTTGTCACTTACTTGGTTCCCTTAACTCCAGTCGGAACTTCCTTCCAAAACCTCAGTTTTCTGCTCATGGGATAAACAAGTCAAACGGCCTCGTTTGTTTTATTTTATATAATCAGAGCTTTCTACCCCACAAAGTGATTCCTAACAACGGTAGGATGAGATTGAGTATGCCGAGGTACTTGAGGAAAGAAAAGAAGCCACACAGCAGTGGAGTCATTGTGCTTTAGGAGTGAGAAGGGCCCTTTGAAAACCCCAGGGGCCTCGGGGGCCTTTTTCTGTGACTTTGTCTCACTTCGCCACTTTCTCTAGACAGAGAACACTACCTGCAGACCATTTAGACCATCCAAACAGAATTAAACGGATTCAGTACAAAGAGAGGGCACTTTCTTATGTGGGCCTCAATATAGCAAGCTGTGCTTTTGACATCAGGCATCTGCCAGGAGGGCAAACCTAGAGGAAGGCCTCAAGGATGCTCGCTTTCCTGGGTCAGTGGTGTCAACAAGTGTGACCCGAGGTCCCAGTCTATACTATGTTCTGGGCTCAGTCCAACAAGAGACATCGTGCAATGGGGAGACAGGCCTGAAACAGGAAACTCTGATTGAACACAGGG
>CM053762.1:50240050-50260050 GCA_028658305.1 Pachyuromys duprasi | reverse complement strand
AAGATGTGCTATGATTCAAAAAACAAAAAGCTGGGAAAACAGAAAGAGGCAGAAAAAGAGACAGCTAGAGACATCATCAAACTGAGAAAAAGCCTGTTCAAGCCCTTCATCTCCTTTCCCAGCAGTCTTTGCTGGAGCTGTCTCCATCTCAAGCACTCCAGAAAAATGGAACAAATATACATTTGTAGACAGAGAAGTATCTCAGACCTCCCCAATCTTTGAATCAACCTTCCTCCAGCTTTGGTGTGGACCAGAGGATGGAAGTAGGGTTCTGCATCTTATCAGCACATTCTTCTTCCTTGATTCTCCCCAAAACCTCCAATACTTCCAGTTTCTGGACACTAGGAAGGTCCTGTTAAGGTTAAGCACAGCAAGTACCTTTAAGACGCTGATGGCATATTAGTAGTTGGTCTCTCAGATGCGACAGGTCTAAGAAGCAAAGAGGTAATAATTAGGGTCCATCTCAGTCATTCATGTCCTACACTGCAAAACCCACACACATGATTCAGCCTGTCCCTTCTACTTCTGCATCTTCGAAAGCACACATCCCCTTTCTTTCAGCAACCCCCAAAAGTGGTACTGTCCAACTCTTTCCTTCCTGTGTGTTTCTTTTTGCCCTAGGTATCTCATATACTCCAGCCTCCCTCTTTTCCACAGTTTTCTGCTTTACAGTCAGCGGGCAATGGATTACTGTAGGAGGAAAGGAGTAAACCAGTTGGGAGTGAGGCACATTCCACCCGTAGGGGAATAAATAAATACAGCAGCACACTCAGACCCAGGATGACAGGATTCACTGTATTAACAACTTAAGTCTAGATAAATGTACCTAATATTTCAGTTTTTATAGCTCTATTTACTGTTTTTTTCCCACAGTACAGGAAAGTCAAATCAACAGCTTTGCACATGCTAGGTGTCTCAGTGAGGCTGTGGCTGTGATAAAACGCAACAACCAAAAACAACTTGTGGAAGAAAAGGTTTATTTGACTTCCATTTCTGCATCATGGTTCATCATTGAAGAAAACCAAGACAGGCACTCAGGACAGAACCTAGGTATCACCAACAACGGGCTGGGCCCTCCCCCATTAATCTCTAATCAAGCAAATTCCCCACAGCCAGATCCTACTGAGACATTTTCTCACTTCCAGAGGATTCTAGCCTGTGTCAAGTTAGCACAAAGCAAGCCAGCACACTAGACAAGAGCCCCCCCACACACACACACCAGCTCTCTGAGCTACACATCAGGACATACTGTCACATTCTTTAAAATACTAAATAAACTGAGAGGAAAAATGTACTGTGAGCTCATTAACAGGAAAAAATACAACTACAAGAAAGCCAAAAGTATATATTTACTTGCATGTGCACTTGCATGTGCGCATACCAATATAAATGCATAGAGAATTCCTTAAGCATGCCCACCAAACAACAGCACAGCCACACTTGAAAAAGAAAACAGGATTTGATAAAGATTAGTGGAGATTGTTACCATATCTGTACTATTTATGTTCTTTATGAATAAGAATTCAGTCACATATTGTTCTGTGAATAAAAATAAATCAAGTGTATGTTTAAACCTGAAATTCTTGTATGAGCTGTAGAACTTGGTTTTAATGAGTTAAATAGAACCGAGAAGGCAGTAGAACTACGTCTTACTTCAGCAAGCATTTGTTTATCCTTTTTATCTCAAGTTAAGGCCAACAAATGCTAATAATTGTAAATAGCAGGGCTACTCCTGAACCACCCTGTCCACCCCACCCACAGTTTCAACTATCACCTCAGTGGATGACTCCCAAATGCCTCTTTCCAGAAACAACCTCCCCCTCGCATAGCACAGCAGTCTGACTCCCCAACTTCCTGCCCTGCAGAACCAGCATAGCCAGCATCAAGCCAGAGTCCTCCCTCCTCTTAGGAGTTTGCGCTTTCACCTAAAGCCTTCAGTCCTAATATCTGGCACCATTCCATCCCCAGGAATCCAGAAAAACATTTAGTCTTCTTTGGCCTTCTTTATCCATGTCCCCTTACCCAAATACTTTGCTAGTTGTCACCGTCTGATTTTTGTAAAAGGCACTTCCCAGTTGTTAGCTGTTTTCTGTTGACCCCACCCCAGGACACAGTCTTTTCACACTAGACCAGGGCTTCCCAAGCACTTCCATTCATGATCCTTTTTTACCTAAGAAATTTTCACATGATCAAAGGTACACATGTATATCAAGCAGGTATACTTACTATTCAATCCACAAAACAATTCTTTGGTACACATTCAACTTTATCATTTAGTAAAAATTAAACCAAGTTTACATATCAATGAGATGGATGTTCTTATTTGGTTTTGCGCAAAGAATTCAATATTTGCCGAGTATTGGATATTGCAGGACACAGAGCATCTTCAACATTTTTCAGAGTAGCTGGTACTTTAACTGTAAATGCTGAGAATAGTGCTACACACACGTAGACTTACAAACACACATACATACGTCCATGCACACACTCACAGACACACACATACACACACACTCACACATATACTCACATACTCAGACACACATATATACACATATACACACACTCACATACACACTTCTCATACTTGGGTGCGCACACACACACACTATATATATATATATATCATAATGGTAGAAGTTTGTTTAGAACCATTTCAGAAATTACGGGAAACTCTATGCTGATCTAAAGCCAAAAGTCATTTAACTTTTTCTTAGTGAGCCTCAAGTCAGCAATTCAAACAGCGATACTTAGAGTCAAACACTCTACACAATACAATCCAAAGGTAGACTAAAATGGCACGTACATACTGAAGAATGGCAGTTGGAAAATACTGAAAGTGTTTCTTTAAACAATAATATTTCTTCAGGAGGAGTAAGCTCTGTGAATGCAGCAAAAACCCTGCAGTCTATAATACGCTGAGTTACACCTGAGTTGAGACAGTTGAATTGGCACTGCCACACTCGTGGGATGAGGACAGACCCTGTGCAAAGGGCATGTGCCGTGTATGCAGGCCTCAGGCTGCTGTGAGATTATGCAATACAATTTGGTGAGCCCTGCCAGAAACACCTTAGATTCATTATTAATTTGATTTTGAATTAATTTGTTGTGGTTTAGTGTGCAAGAGCCTTTTATTGTGGCCAAATTTGTTGTTACTCCTACATTCAGTTGTGAGACCTCATGCAGGGTCATGACTCACAGTTTAAGAAGCCATGGGCTAGATGAACTGCCTTCAAGCGGTCTCCTTGCCCTTGGCTGCTTTGATACACTTACTAAGTATCTCACTGGATGAAGGATCAACGTTCCAGCCCATTGAGGTCACTCTACCACCTATTTTATTAGCTATCTATTTTATTAGACATCTCCTCAGTTTAAGACACATTTGGGAAATGTGGCTTTATGTCTCTCCCAAGTATCTGATAAAAATGTTACCAATGGGCCAGGAACAAGACTCTGGATACAGGCAACCTGGAAGCGTTTCACTAGAATAAAGAAAATGACAACGACAACAACAACAACAATAATAATGTTGGATGCGACGGTGTTTTGAAGAAAAATGTCCTCCATCGGCTGAGCATTTGGATGCTTGGCTCCCTGTTGGTGGTGTGCTGTTTAGGAAGACCACAGAACCTTTAAGTGCTAAATCCTTGCTGAAGAAAATACTTTAATGAGGGTGGGCTTTGTGGTTTTAGATCCTGGCCCACTTCCCATTCTCTCTCTATATCCTGTACCTGGATGAAATGTGATCTCTCTGCTTCCTGGTTGCCAGGCTGCCTCATGCTCCTGTTGTCATGACTTTCCCATCAAGATGGACAGTATCCCCTGGGAATTGCAAGCTAACAACCCCTTTTGGTGCAAAATTGCTTTTTTGTCGGGGTATTCTCTCACAGTAATAGAAAAGTAGCTAACATTAATGTTGCTCTGTACCTTATAACAAGCTGTTACCCCAGTTTTAGCCATTTGAGACTGAGACTGAACATCACTAGGCAAATTTTGAAAAGTCTCCAGGCTATTACATGAATGGGTGTTCATGTGAACCCATCTTGGGACTTCAGAGCAAATAGTTTTTATGCCATGTAGTTGGGCCTTTCACAGATCCCTGCCTTCTCAAAGATAAGGCACACGCCCCCTAAGCTGTGCTGATGCACTTCCATACCCCAGGGTGGGTCTTACCTTTTTAACAATGGACCATACCATGTTAAACATTTCAGTAAATTTCACATACTCTATTTCACCAAGAGTGAGATATAATTAAACACGCTCTACCCATGCAGACATGAATGCATATAGATTAAAACTAGCTTGACTTACAGATTAGTTATCTCAAAATAATTTTTAAATAGTTTCATGAGGTCAGAAAAGTGCAGAGCTGGATCAGATCTGGGCCTGCCTGACTAAAGAGATACTTAGGTAGGAGGTAGAATATCAAGAATCTCCACTTGTATAACTAGCAAGGATTTATTGAGGACCTTTGTTTCAGGCTCCATCTGGGCTGGGATGAACTGCTAACAGGGTCCTGCCTGTCTTCACTGGGCACATAGTCTAAGGAAAAGACAAGAGTCAGGATGGAAAGCAGTGGGGTATGGGGAGAGATCAATAGGAAAGATTCTCAGTGGTAAAAACTGACTTAGTGGGAGCAAAAGTCCAGCTTCAGCAAACAAGTCGGTAAAGGCAACTACCTTCCTCCAGTGGAGAGGACAGGAGAGACAGCTTTGGGGAAAGACTGAGTCCAATTTCGGATACAAGAGAGGTGCCTGGTGGGCAGCTTGACTGGCAGCCCTGGAGCCCAGATGTGAGGAAGAGGCCTCAGGCAGCTTCGGATTCATCATGTCAAGGCAAAACTCAGCTCGTGAAGGTGAGGAACCCTAACACATTTGGAGAGTGAAAAGGAAAAGAGAGAAGGCCTCAACAGCCACCCTTCCCACCTGGTCACCTAACACTCTCGAGCCTTTTCCAAGGATTGGTCCACTTACCCCATGAGAGGATGGCCTTTCCATGAAGTCTCCCCCCTGCCTCCTCTCCACACTATGTTCCGCATCAGAAAACCCAAGGACAGAGATCCCACTCCATCCTCAAGCCATTTAATACCAAACTAGAGCTAAAAGGTTTGATACAGATATTGAGATTTTTCAGTTGCTTGTACCCTGATTTCCTACCTGGACTGTAGGAGGACTGAAGCCAGCTGCTGGATACTAGGCAACAGACATTCAGAAAATATCCTCATTTCAGAAACAGCCAAAGTACTTGTCTTGGTCACTATTCTGTTGCTGTGGAGAGACAGCATGATGAAGGCAACTCATATGAAAGAAAGCATTTAGCTGGGGGCTTGCTTACAGTTCCAGAGGCGTAGTCCATTATCATCATGACAGCACTCCTGGTGCTGGATCAGTAGCTGACAGTGCATTTTCTCCACAGGCAGAGAGAGAGGGAAAGAGACTCTGTGCCTGGTGTGGGCTTTTAAAACCTCAAAGCCCACTCTGCCAACAAAGTCACACCACATAATCCTTCTAATCCTTTCAAACAGTTCCACTCTCTGGTGAATAGGCATTCAAATATATGAACCTATGGGGACCATTCTTATTCAAACTACCACAGTACTCCATTGCAAAGAGTAAAGAAGCAATAAATCAATAATGAGGTATTTATGAGAACTAGGTATGCCACATGAACCCACAAGGTTTCCTCATACCACAGCATCTGACAACCTGGACATTTGCCCAAGCTTTCCCTCAGCCTCTGTGCTAAAGGCTGTTCATAAGTCAAGAAGTTCCCTCTCCTTGTGCAGTTCACTTGTATGCATTGGCCATTACCATCAAGATCCCTCAAACTGAGGACAAATGCCTGCAGAAAGGAAAAGTCAGAGGGGAACCGCTTTACAAAAGAAAGTAGTTGTAACAGAAGTGTCTTTACCATGAGTCCAGTCACAGAGATTTCGTTAAGCCCCTTTGGCAAAACATTATCAAAAACCTACAACATAGAAATTATTCCTCTCTCTTTATGCTCTATATACTACCCTTCCGTAAGCAAAACAAATATCTGAAATACTGAGAAAAGGAAAGATGCTCTGATATCTTATTTCATAAGAAATTGTCATGTCCTCACCAGCATTCTCAACTGCCTCAGGTCAGCCTGGGTGGGCAACAGATGTAAGGGTCTTGCTCACCAGCATCCTTATCAGACGGCATAGTCCATCCAGGACTTGACACACCATAGGGGCTCGAAATGACCACTGAGATGGCAAAAGTGGCAAAAGCTTGTGAAGAAGGCAGAGAGAAGAGGCGACCAGCCCACTCGTCAGAGGTCGTATTTGGATTCTCCTCAGCTCATTTACAGACACAGCACAGAGCAGCCACATGTTAGGGTCTACTCTCAGCCCTATAGATGCTGACATTCAATATTTTTTTAAAGTTTCATAGCTTTCTCCTTTCTATATACCTCAGGAACACGTTTTTAAAGGCCATCTACACTAGAATGGTATTGAATTTGGCTGGTAGTAGAACAAAACAGCACCCAGGTTTGCTGCCCTGTTCTGAAATGCCTTCCTACTGTAGAGGAGGAGGCACATACTCCATATCTCAAATACAGTGTCCACACAGCTATCCATGATTCAAGGATGGTGTCTAACCAGCCAAAGGTAAAGTTCTGGTGCTGCTTATCTTGGGGCGAATACAAAGAAATCAGAAAGGGGGGGGTCACATTTTCATCTCTCAGGAAGGCAAATGTAGAGATTACCCTTGATTAGCCAAAACTTATAAAAATAAAAATAATAATAATAGAAAGAAAGAAAAGCACAAGCTCCAGTTAACCAAGCCACAGTGTGCGCTTCATGCTCCTACCCGCCTCCCTCAGAAGCCGAGGCCTCAGCTCACTACCAGATCTGAAGCTGCCCACACTTTTAGAAGAGCACAAGGGAGCTCCTGGAATTCAATCTATGCACACTCAGGAGCCCGGGGCTAATTTTAATTCTGACCTGTACTGACCATGGCTCTATTAGAGCTATTTTTATTTAACTCTGAAATAAAATCTAAACATACTCCAGATTAATATCTCTGTATTAGAGATATAATGCATTAAGAAAATGAGAATGAGCTGCCTCAACTTGGCTGCAAACATAGTTGACCCAGTAGGACATTTGTTAACGAGACGTAAAACAGCAGTAGGTCAACAATGAAAATGCGTAAATCATCTGAAAGCATTTGATTAAGTTCAATAATCTTTCATTTACAAAATCTGGAATATGATATTACTTTTTCAAAGAGCTTTATACTATTTTAAGCCAAAAGCCAATGTCGTCCTCATTAGTAAGTACAAAAGACATGTTTTTAAAGCTCAGGACTGACAGAAAGCGGCCCATTGTTTTCACCTTTAGTTATTAATATACTAACATCTTTATAAAAGAAAAATAATAACTTGGGGACAATGTAAAAACCTGCAGGACTGAGGACAGTCACTACAAAATTAAGTTAGGATTTTGAGAGGGTGGTTGGGCGCGATGCGTAAAAGGGGCTAGAAGGAGAAAAGGAAAGGGAACAATAATGAAATTTTAATGTTAAAAATTAATATCTGAGAGCTGAGAGTAAGGGGAAAAATCCATCAAGGAACAGATATCTGACGGTACAAAAGATAAACTTTTCCATAAATAAAAGCACGATGGGCTGTGAAAATCATCAGGAAAAGGCCTCGCCAAAGAAGGCTAGTGACCTGACTTCAATCCCTAAAGTCTATAAAGATGGAAAGAGCGACCAGACTCTACAAAGTTTTCCTCTGACTTGCATACACATACACACACCAATAACAAGTATTTTAAAGCATCATAAAACCAAAGTAAAGCACCATGAGCATTTGGAATATGTATTCTTACATTAGCATTTACCCCATAGAGCCACATAGTAGGAAGAAATGCCATCTGTTTCATACTGACAAATGATGTCACCATGACATACAGCACCATTAGCCCAATGAGGAAAAGAAGCACCAGAGAAAACCATGAACTGAATGTTAGTAATGTTAGTGTAGAATTAGAAGTGGTTTTTTTTTCACTTTTCTCTTCATTGTGCTTCCATTTCCCGTGTTAGCCAGCTTTTAAACTTAAGGTGTTCAACAATCAAGAAAATGCTAATTCAAAACAAGAAACTCAGAAAAATACCTGCCAAAAATATGACTAGGGCCAGGGATATTGAAGGAAGGACAGAAAAGACAGAAGATCAAAGACACAGAGAAAAACAACAACAACATGATTAAGTAATTAAGAAAATGCAAACTGATGATAAAACAGATAAAAGATCTTCCATTATTATTAGAGAAATGCACTTTCAAAACTGTAAAATATCAAGTTTGGCAAAGGTTAAAAATAAGAGAATTCTCACAAAACTGTAATCTATCACTGAAACTTCACTTGGAAAGACCACACTTACGTATTATGAACGTATTATGAAAATTGGTATCTTTTTTTTTCTTTTGAGAAGGGCCCCCATAATGTTGTCCAGGTTCTCTGCAAACTCCTGGGTTTAAGCAACCTTCCTACTATGAGCTCTCGAGAACCTAGGACAACGAATGTGAAAGAAGGAAGGAGGGAAAAAAGGAAGGTAAAAAGGAAGGAGGAGGGAGGGAAGGAAGGGAGAGAGGGAACGAAACTAGAAATCTGGTAACTAGTTACACAGAAATCAAGGGGAGATTACTCACAAGACAGCCAACAATGGGGGATGTAGCAACCCTCTACAAAGCTGCCAAAGGAAGAGGCTAGCTGTGGTGGTACACACTATAAGCCAGCTACTCCCTGGAATCTCAGCTACTCGAGATACGAAAGCAGGAGAATTACGAGTCTGAGATCAACAGGGCTATCCAGCAAGGCCCTATCTCAAAATAGAAGTAAAGGGCTATCTGTGTAGGTTAGTGATAGAGAGCATAACAGAGAGAGAGGTCGAAGTTTAGTGCCCAAAATGAGTAGAAATGAGTTACGATGAACCCGGAACCACACCAAGGTTTGAAACTAATGGTGTTGGGACTCTCTCCGTGATGGAGTGTGATGCAAGGAACCCAGCATCTAGAACTCTGTAGGATATAGTCACAGGGTGATCTCAATTTTGACTTGGAAGGCCAAAGTCTAGTTCAGTCTCTTCAGGTAAGAGACTTTGGACAAAATGTTGACTCTTCCGGTCGACCAGTTCCTTCAACTCCGTAAGGCATGTAGTCAAAATCAGTAAACCATAGACAGATGTACAGTGCATGTATTAATAATTCAAAGGTAAAATATACAGAGTGTGAAGATGGTTCAGTCAAGAAAGTAGCTTGTGTGCAAGCATGAGGACCTGAGGCGAACCCTGTAAAAACAAAAAAGCCAAGGGCAGTGGCGTGTGCTTGTAATCCCAGAACTGGGGAGACGGAGACAGACAGATCCCTGGAGCTGGCCAGTCAGCCCACTTAGCTGAATCAGTGGGTTCCTGGTTCAGTAACAGACCCGTCTCAAAAATAAGGTGGACAGGGACTGAGGAGGGTACCCAGAGTCAACCTGTAGCTTCACACTCATAAGCATGAATGTGCACACATAATCCACACACACGCACACACACACCTATACTCACACAATAACACATAGAGTTTTGGTTGTCAAAATGACGTTTGTATGAAAGAATGTTTTAACTCATAAACAGGTGACATTCTTTCAGACATGATTGCTGGGATGGTGACAGTTCTTTCAAAATGCCCAGCGTGGCTAGAAATAAGCACACTCCCTCGTTCCCTGTAACTAATTTGATCTGGGTTTGCCTGTCTGGGATGTGAACACTCTTCACCTGCTGTCAGCCATCCCATGATTTGACACTGGAGAATCCCCAGTCACTCTCTGTCAGCACTGGGCAGTCAAAAACCCTAGATCCAAGAGGTGTCACTGGAGAACACACAAGGTCGCCAGACTGCTGCTGCTGCTGCTACATTAACCTCCAGAAATGCATCACTGGAAAGCTTCTTGTACATCTGTATCATGTTACTCAGATTCTAGTTCTTGTCTTCTTCTTCTTATAGATTCAAATATCAGCTCCTGTCTGCCATGGTACAACGGGATTGAACCCATGGATGCTAGGCAAGCGCTCTCCCCCTGAACTATATCCTTGGCCCTTAGAGTCAAATCATAATGGAGCATATTTCTGCCATAACTTCTTCTAGTTTTACTAATCTCTACCACTGTGAGTTTTAAAATCATGCCCAAGCCACAAGTAAGAGAAAACCCCAAGCCCTGTAAGCAAGGCAGAGTCCAGAACAAAGCAGCTTGCTGAGCAGCGAATCAGCTCATGCCCCAGCAGCTGACAAATAGCTCAGGCTCTGCCCTGTGCTCTGAATTCATTCTGCCTTTGGGGGTGAAGAAGTGGAGACAAAATTTCCTGCCAAGAGTCTCTGACTTCCGTGAATATTATCCACCTCGCAGAAATTAACAAAACAGGCTGATGGGAAGGACCACTACAGTTCTTCCAGGCGAACATTTCACTGGTGCAACGATGCTCACCAGTGAGGTCTGTTCTTGTTTTGTAGAATAACAAGGGAGCTGACACTTTCTTCAGAAGTGACAGTGTTTGAAGCAACACCAGTGATGCACAAATTAAAGCACGTTATACGATATTTTAACCCCAGAAGTGCATAGCGTGCACTGGGTCACATGTGGTTTTTCCCAAATGATTTTCTTTCCACTCCCTGGATTTTCCATACTCAGTAATATTATATACTTTAAACTTACAATGAGGTCATCAAAACAGAGTCTCTCCTTGCTTCTGCCTCTTCTTTCATTCTGGATAAAGAGGCCTCACTGTTTAATTATTGCAGTGCAGCTAGTTGCTCGTACCGAGAAATAAAAATATGCAGATGCCAGCTGGCTTCTGGATGAGGGTGCACCCGTAGACAGCCCCTCTGCAGGAGACCTTTCACAGTTACTGTGAGTGGTGGGTGGTGGAGGCTACAACCCGACCACGCCAGTGTCACCGCCAAGCAGGGAGATATAACAGGTCTTAGACACACTGGTAAATGAATCTGGCTGATGCCGACTGGCCAGTACTATTAGCTCTGTCGGGACTGACTACTCTTTTGCTTCCCCAGGTTCTCTGCTCTCACTCCAGTGCTCCTGATCTCAATGGCGGGATATAGAGCCATCTGTGTGGGGAGGTGGAAAGGACACTTGTAAGTCTTTGCACCTTAAAGTTAGGGGGTAGAGTTTATATTATATTCTAAATTTGGAACAGAAGCTGGGGGTAGAGGTGGGGAGGCTGCAAGCATCATCCTACACCATATGCCCCAGGCCGGGTGGCTATCTGTCTGGAGGGATGGGGAAAAAGAAAAGTCTGCAACCTCCACAAGCAGCAACCACTATGCTTCTGGGAAGAAGGCCAGGAGAACTCAGGGCCCTCTGGTAGGTCCAGCTACCTAGCCCCTAGGAAACAGCCCAGTAGGAACAGCCCACTGTTCATTGCAGTGAAGAAGTTAAGTTCTTTTCCTGCCGTACTGCTGGGTATTAAAGAACTCGCACTGGCTAATGGGTGCTGAATTCTTACTTTATGTTAGGAGGTGTCCTCAGCACTTTGCATGAGTTATCTCACTCAATTTCACAACCTCGTACATAAGTAACGCTGTCATCCTCCACTGTGTGTACTCTTGCATTTGGGCCATGTATCTCGTAGGAGGTCAAACCAATTGTTAGCAGTGGGGCCAGGATACAAACAGCCCAGGCAACCTGCCTGCAGAACCCAAACTTACAAAATGGAGTTAAGGGAAAATCCAGAATTACATTTCTTTCACATCCAAATCTGTGGGTTAAAGAGCATACATATTGTATCCTTACTTAGGATGTAATTACACACACACAAATGCTTCCTTTCATGCAAAAGATGAGGCAGGGCCCCAATATATAAGGCAAGTAGACATGGGACCATTCAAGAGACACAATAAAAGATTGGGGTCTCTATAGCCAGCACCTCACTTACCAGACTGAAGTTCCAAACACCTCTGGAACACTGTTGAAACAAACAACAACAAATCCTGGTCCAAATTATTATCTCCCAGAATTAGAAGCTTGAGAGTCAAAAGAAGACTGGTAGAACGCCAGCGATCACCAACAAAATCAAAAGAAAAGACAAAAATGCTCCTACTTACCGTCATAGAGGACCTAGGAGACCCTGATCCCTGTCCTGACACTAAACAGCTCCAGTCTGAGGAGCAGAGGGGCCAGGCGAGGTAGAACTTGGGGCAGAGGGTCCAGAATAGGCAAATCCAATAAACAGGCAGAAGCGGGGCGCCAAGGCGAGCAGCCTGTGGTGAGGAGGGCAGTTCAGACAGAACAGAGGTGGCGGCAGGGGTGCCTGCAGGCTCTCCTCACCCAGCCTGTTCCTCGGGCTGCAGCTGTCAAGCACTGTGACAGAAGAATAATAAGAACTTAGCAGGACTTCAATAATCAGTAGCTGAAGGGAAAACAAAAACAGCTACATTGCCCTTCTCACCAAATCAAACATTGCCTTTCCCTTACACCCAGAGGCACACCAGTCAGAAGTGAAGGTCTCTGGCTCTTCACAAGTGACTGCTTTGGGAATGTAGGGCTCCCCATGGAAAGCACCAAGAGACTTGAACCCACTACACAGCTGTACCTGAGACAGCTGTGGGACCATGGGCAAGATACTCAACCTCTTGGGGCCTCAGATTTCTCTCTTCTCCATTTTCTCTTGCATGTTGCATTCTGCATTCTTAAGCTGCTGTGACAAATGACCACAAGTTGACTGATTTAAAATGTGCTATTGTACAGCCCTAAAGGTCAGAAGTCTCTTATGGGTTTCAAGGCTACTTCCTTCAGCAGGCTTTAGGGAAGAATTCGTTTTCCTGCCTTTTCTCCACCCTTCAGACTGGGGATAAAGCCCATTCCCACACATGTTACAGTAGTGTTTTACCAGCTCTTTGCCTGCGTTTACCTCCTTTTGCATTACACAAAAATACCTCTGTCTACAAATTCTGGCCCTCCACCTCCCTTGAATAGGGGTAGTATGATTAGACTGAACCCACATAGAAATCCAGAATCCTGTTTTATTTTAAACACATCTGCAGAGTCCATTGGGTCATGTAAAGTGTTCTATCCAGATTCCAGGGACTCGCCTTTGAAAATCCTTGACCTCCAACATACACCTCCCATAAACAGACTTTCACAGCAAAGAAACCATAATTCTAGCAGTTAACTTGCTGACTAGTTAGTGTATGTGAGGGCCTATGCAAAGTGCTTTAGGTGAGTCATCTTACTCAGGTCTCAGTGCATCCCTAAGAGATCACTTTTCTTACCTTAAAAACAACTGTTTGTCCTGGGTTATAGAACTGGCTGGGGGCAAGATTTAAGTATACTCAGGTAAGTTTGGGTCTGGAGACTCTGCCTTTGATCAAGAGGGCCTCTGAACCTATCCTTTCAGCCATGATAACTGGTGAGGAAAAGACCATTGGGGGTCTTCAAGAGGTACTCATGTTCCTGGCTAGAGAAAGGGTTCTGGAGAATCATGGGTAAAAGAAGCACACAGATGGCAGAGCAATCAGAATGTAACCCATATGCAAAAAGGAAACTTCGGGATTGCCAAAAGGCCAAAAAGAAACCATCTAGACCTGAGATTTCCAAGGGGTAAGGAGGTATGAGAAGTCCATTCCAGTCTCTAGCTTAAAGACCTTAAAGAAAGAATTTGTGTGAATTCCTGAAGAGACTCCCTACTGAGTCAGGTGGATCTAGATCCTATAAAACAGGCCCAAAAGCCTGGGAACCCTGGTGGACCAGCAAAATGGCTCTGAGCTTGCTTTACACAAAAACCAAGCCTTCCCCTCCACCACAACAAGTCCCCATGTGTCACAGGTTTCAACACAGTCCAGTGGTGTCTCTACTATCCACAATAATGACCTCTTTTCTTTCTGGTTCCTACAGAGCCAACGGCTACCATCCAAGTATGGCTAGCAGAGGGAGAGAAGGGGCAAGCTACATAATTGCTTTGCATGCCTGATGGGATGACTTGAGTAGCCAAAGCTTTCAAACCTTAAGAACCAAACAAGTTAGCCATAGCCTTATCTGAAACTTCCCAAAGAGCTGAGTTAAAGCTGCTAAGTCTCACCCAGTCACTTATATGGATCATGAGCTCAAAATCAGATGCAGGATGGCGCAGTTGTCAAGAGAATGGATTCTAGAGGCAGCCTGGTTTGATTGAGTCTCAGCTGTGACTTAATAGACATTAATCTTCCATTACCTCTGCTTTTCCATCTTCAAAATGGACTTGATAATAGAAGTCTACACTCCTCAGTAGAAACCAAGAAACTAGCCATGATACAGAAACCATTTTGATGGTGTCCACATAAGGCAGTAGCTATCAACCTTCCTAATGCTGCGGCTCTTTAATTCAGTTCCTCACATTGTGGTGACCCCCAACCATAAAATTATTTTTGTTGCTACTTTATAACCATCATTCTGCTACTCTTATGAATCATAATGTAAATATTATTAGATTTTCCAAAAGGGTCGTTATCCATAGGTTGAGAACCGCTGACATAAGGTGTGCATAGGCCCAATATTATGTAAGTCTTCTGCCCATTATTTTCTGAAGTAAAGATGTATGAATAGTTGTTAACAGCTAAGAAAACGAGAGAGTATTGCAAAGTCACATCTGGCTGGACCAAGTTTTGTTTTCAAACCTATAAATCCATGGGAGGCTACAGGTAAGGGATCAGATCTCTATCACTTCTGCCCAGTGTCATAAGAATGAAACAAGTCAACAGACAACACTGTCTAGTATTGTTTTCATCAACATAAACTCAACAGGGGTTTATACACAGAACACTTTAAACTTACAGTTAAATTACGTTTGCAAACCAATTCCCTTTGGAGATTAACTGCGGAAACAATTCTCTAGGGCAGGAGATTCTAAGATAGCGGCAATGCCCTCTATTTGCACTGTCTACTAGCCACATGAAGCATCCAAGACACTTAGATGTGGTTAACTTCATTTATTTTAACTCATTTAAACTTAACCATATGTGGCTAGTGGCCACCATACTGACAATAGAGCCCACGAAAACCTGCTTAGGCCATAATTCAACTGAATTAACATTGAATTAACAAGCCTCGATTCTGCATCCAGGAAGCCAAGGGGAGAAGGGAGAATCTTAACTTCCTGGCCAGGCCTCACAGCTGGTACACTCTGATATATCCTTCTTCTTTTTCCATTCCCCAGCCCATCAATCCACAACTCTGACCTTCCCCAACCCAAGGTTCATGAAGCTAAACGCTTTCTCTAAGCCCCATCCAGACCTTCCATCACTTCTTGTCAAGTAGCCCTCAAGGAAAGTGTAGGAGCCAGGACTGAAGCAGTTGTCCTGTACAGGCTGCTTGTGGAAGGCAGGGCCATGCCAACACACACATACCTCAAACAGCCATGCTTTATGAAAATGTCCCCTCTACTTACAAAAGCCTCTCACTGTGCCCAGTCTCTTTCAATGTTACTTTATTCATTTCCAAGTTTGTAACAAACTGCACACACCAAACAGATGCCATTGAGAAAAGAAACATGTAACCAAGAAAAAGAAAAGACAACCAACCACTTTCTTTGGACTAAAGCTTCACCCCATCTGCTTAAGAATATATATATATTTTATGACAAAGGTCAAATCTGGAATGCATCAAGAAGCCTGTCTTACTAGAAGGACTGGGGAAGAATGCCCCTCCCCCTGCGGCTTAATCTTACCTCTTACCTAGTCTGGAGCCAAAGATGACCAGGAGGCACTTTGGAACACAAAGCAAATTTCCCCTGGGGGGCTGTAAGTGAAGGATGTGCTGATGGCAGACGCTTCCCTAAATCATTTAGGAATTACATTAATGCCTCAAAAATAGAGCTTTACTCTGTACAAGCCAGAGTCTTAACGTTTAAACCTGCCCACAATTATTTCTAGGAAGCCTTTGAGGCATAGGTATCAGTCCGGGGAAGTCTCAGCAAATACCTTGGGTGGGGAAAATGAGACATCTGCATGTCTCACAGATCCATAGAGGTAAGAGACTGCAGGAATCAAAACAGGGAGGACGCTGGCTGTTGGCGGCGGGGGAGGGGAGCAACAAAGTGGAGACCGAATGCTGTTTAACATTTAGAGCGACCACCGGGGAGACTGGGGGCGTCAGTGAGGAAGAAGAAAGCACGCCCTAAAGCAGTGGTTGTCAACCTTCCTAAGGCTGCGACCCTTTAATACAGTTCCTCACGTTGTGGCATCCCCCAACCACAAAATTATTTTCGTCGCTACTTCATTACTGTAATTTTGCCACTGTTATGAATCGTAACGTAAATTCCTGTGTCTTCCGATGGCCCTAGGTGCCCCTGTGACAAGGTCGGGCGTCGCGCACAGGTTGACAGCCACTGTTCTAGAGCACACCGTCAGAAAAACCACAGTTGTGCACACTAACAACTAGGAAGCCGTACAAGCATCTGTGCAACCACCTGCTACCACTTCCCAAAACTGGCTTTCGATTATCCCTCCTGGCTTCCAATGTTCCTGGCTTTAGCTGTGCCTATTCTGGGGCCTCGGCCTCACCCTACCCCTACAAGGGTGCTTTTAACAAGAAAGTCAAAGAAACCCACCAACGCTGATGAAATTGTGAACTATGTACAAAAAAAGTTTTCGGCAAAGTAGACTCTAGTTATCTATTCGGAGAGCTTTTCTTATGGCACGGAAATCATTCAATGAGGAATATTTCTTATACTAATTGAGTCAGTCCGTTGAACCAAGTGTGCCGTGGCTTTAAAACGCAAGGGGGTGGACCATATTTACACTGTGCACTTAACACGAGCCATAGCCAAAGAATTGTGTTTCTGGGTTGTTTAGAAGGACTTTACAGAAAAAGCATAGCCATTCTCGAAGTCACTACTTAGAGTGAGACGTAAGATCCCGCAGCTAAATCTCTCCGGAAACAATGTCTGAGAACTTTCCTTGAAATAAGTTGCTGAGTCCTACCACGAAAGGGACTTGTACTTTTCTTTGTGCCGGCCACTCTCACACCACAGAAACACCATGAAATGGTGAGCTGAGGCCGGGTCACCGGGTGACCTCCAGCCTCGCATTCCCCCAGGGACGGCTGCCGGGGCTGTCCCCTGGAGGCGGGAGCCTGGGCCACCAGGTACGCGAAGTCAGGCTGCTGCCCAGGCACGATTCCAGCCCGGAGAGCACCCAGCCCATCTCTCCGGGTCAGCGGTCCTGGGGGACCCAGCGGCAGAGCCGCAGGCTCACCTTAGATCTTCGGCCAGTGGAGCGGCGGGCCCCAGTGCAGCGTCCCTTGGGGACCTGGTCCGCGCGCGTGCGTCCCCAGAGGCGTGGGGAGTCCCGGCTGCCGTGTGTCAGCCGCACAGCCGATGCCCGGGAGCGGGCAGGAGCCGGGCAAGTGCCCGGGAGCCCAGCGGGGCGCGCAGCCGCCGTTCACGGCTCGAACCCGCCGCCCCCGCCGCCCGCTGGCGCTCGGGGCGCAGCCCGCGCGTCCCTCGCCCCAACAGTGTGCGCTGCCCGGAGCCGAGCGGGGCGGCGTGGGCCCCCGCCCTGGGCCGGGCTTTCCCAGAACTCGCCCGCGGGGTGAGAGGCCGCGAGCGCCACCGCGGGCCGCCGGGCGATCGGGGGAGCGGCTAAGCGCCTGGCCCGCCCCCGACTCGGCCGGACGAGGCCCGCCCCCGCTACCCTGCCACCCCACCCTGACAGTCCCGGAGACCCCTCGCCCGGCCCCCTGGCCAAGCAGCCCAGAAACCACCCTCTGCCCCGGGCACCGGAGGGAGCCGGCTAAGCTGTGCGGGTCGCCGTTCTCCCGAGAGAGCGGGAACTCCCGCACACCTCAGGGGCAGGAGGTCCTCTCGTACTGCTGGCCATCCCCGGAAACTGAGGTCTGAGGTTACTAAGTGACTTGGCCAAAGTTTCTCTAGTAGGTGTCGGCAGCAAACTCACTCATCCATTCATTTCACGAGTGCTTGTAGAACACTACCACTGTGCTCAAGACACTTGCTCCCGGGACCTCGAAAACACACCTCTAGAAAACACCCATGCCTCTTTGATTTTTTTTTTTTTCCGAAGCAAATCTGGAGATTTTCACAGCTGCCAGAAGCTGCCGGCTCTGCGTAGAGCGTCCTTGGCTACTGGCAGAAGTCCTATGCCCTGTCTGCCGTTAGGAGAGCCAGAGACCTGGAGGAAGACCAAACCTCCTCCCCTTCGCCTTGCCTCCTCCTTTGTTACCTGTATTACGGAGACCCGAGGCCTGATACCCTCTCCTACATTCAACCTCATGAGTTACACAGCAGGATCTGTCCGGTCCTCAGCCTCCCCCAACTCTACCTGTAACTTCATCTAGCTATGTGTCTGGATCACGGCTGCCTCCCACGGGCTCTGCTCCTGCTCAGCCCAGGTCCCTCTTAAGAGAGATCTCCCCTCCTTGGAGCCTCTACTGCACAGGAGAGGCTGGAGAAAGAATGCGAAAGACAGCCAAAGAATTCTGCCCGTAAGAAAAATCTGCCAGCCCTAGCCTCACACTGTTTTGCTGTTTTCTTACCCACTAGGATTTTAATGAAAATTAATGTTACTGCCTCCCACTAGAGCTGGTTTGGGGAAGGCCTTCGCAGAAGGCTTTGGGGGAAATTCTTTGTTCGGTAAGCACTTGGGATTTTAGTTTTAGATCGCTGACAAATAAGTCATTTACCCCAACCCTAGACTTAGGCAGGATAGTAGGAGGTGGGGACGGTGAGGGTACTTCAAGAAGTACTTCAAGAAGTACTTCACTAGTAGATAAGTAGAATGGCCTTTTATTCTGCAGCACAGCATTACGCTGTGGTTTGTGCAGTTCATTTAATGACACGTAATCCGGATATCATCATCACCTGGTACCCACAGGCTGCTGGCTGGTTGGTCTTTAAGTTTGACGTGGGGGTTAGATTGCTGCAAAGCAGTGGATATTCAGGCAGTTAGCATCTAACCCTCCAACCGAGGCACTGCACTATTGAGAACCAAGACAAATAAATGTAGGCCGGATAAGCAGAAACCTGCTCACCCAAGTGTGATGATCCACAGGCTCCACCCCTACGCAAGGTGTCTTCCCCACGTCTTTGAAGAGAGTATCCAGATCAGCCTTCCCTGCTCACCCCCACACACACACCCCTCCGCACCGTAAATGCCACTGAGGGAGCCTAGTCCCTGAGGCTGCCTCACCGCATTGGAATGTCTGAGCTAACAGTGCTTCCAGAGGGTTCATTGCTCCCTCTGAACAGCACTGCCCAGACTTTCTGGAGATTTTAACTCACTCCCCAACCTCGCCAACAGTTGCATACAAGGTGCCTCTTTTACACCCTGCTCTCTGTTCAGTCAAACATGCAGAGCATCTCGGGGGCACAATGGCTCCATTCAAGACTTTTTCAAAAGTACAGCATATAACCTCTGCGCTGTGGGTTGCTGCCAGCCATTATCTGCAGGAAGAAAGACTGTCAGATAAAGCGCCTGAGAATCGGAGAAGCGCTGGACAATTTCCATGGAAAATTCAGTTCAGAGAAGAAAGTCTGCATCTCAGTACAGAGGACCATTCTGCTCAAAAAACTGCTTCAAGACATGTTACAGTGAAAACTGATCTACATCTAGAGCATCTATGCTGGAAACTACAGAAGAAAACTCACCATCTTTAGAAGCCGTTGCCTAACAGACCACTCAATGGGAATGGACTTAAGTGGGAATCCTTAAGATTTAAGGCAAATTTCAAATCAAGAAAGGAGCCATGTTGATTGGAGCTCAGGTGGGAATCGGGTGGGTTCTCGATGACTGGGATGCTGCACTCTCTTTGCTCTGATCCAGCGCACAGAACCTGAGGTCACAGTCTGACTTTTGTGTGGTTGTTGAAACAAATGTTTGTGTACAATTTGGGTTTTGTTCTTGTTAGAGAGCAGTTCTCTGGATGTCTTTCTGTGTCTGTTGGCCTTCCTTCAAATTCAAATATATCTAAACTAATAATGCTT
>CM053762.1:50142787-50239550 GCA_028658305.1 Pachyuromys duprasi | reverse complement strand
GTGAGAACTCTTTGTATATGTTCAAAATTGTTGGGTTTCAAAAATAAATGCTCTCTGATGGTATAAATCATTCAATAAAGTGTTTGTTTTAATAAAATTAAAGAAATAAAAAAAAAGATTTAAGGCAAAAAGTCATTTACCAGCAGGAGGCCCTGCACCTACCACAACAAAAAGATGAGGCCCCTGCGACACTCAACAAGCCAGCCAATGGCTAACCTGCTCTTGAACAAACCCTGAAGTTGTGGACTGAGTGGTCAGTCCAGAGTACTACAGTAATTTATGTTAAGCAGCTGGGAGCAACGTGTCTACTGACATCTGAGACCCTGGGAGACTGAGAAAAGACTGAAGGTACAACCTTATTTTCTGAGGCACAGTTTCACTGACTGTATAGACAGTGCAGACTTTCCTAGTCTGCAATTAGGCTAGAGAGTTCAGACACAGAGCCTGAACGAGGTTCCTCACCAGTGAAGTTTGATGTAGCCAAACAGTTCCAGTTTGCTCACTCATTTTTTTTCAACTAGAACCTTTGAGATGATTTATAACCAATCCTGTTCTTCGGTGGTTCTGCATCTGATTCAATAAGGGAGTTAGAAAACAATAGTTTCAGTCAACACCGAAGAGGAACTAATACATACCAAAGGGATTATTTAAGTAGAAAATAAAGGACCCAAACTGGGATTTTGAAAAGATTAATGAACAAGAAATTCCTTCATGAATGCCTGCATGTCACTCCTGCTAGCATTCCTGAGCATTGTCATGAATAATTGCCATCTTAAGCAGAGCCTGCTCTCAACCACTCCTGCCAGACAGTAATCATGAGGTAATAGCAGTCACCCAGTGCTCAGCATTGTAGCATCCTTGCACTTCTTCACTCATGGAGGAACTGCTGAGCTTCATCCAGACTTTGCTTTGTTGATATCTATTTAAATAATGGGGTTTTTCCCCCTCTTCAGTGTGTTTGTTCTGGGTACCAGGATGATGGCAGTAAACAAAACAGTCAGCAAAGCTCCCGCCTTCCTGGCACTGATATTCTGGCAGGGACGGATCTAAACAAATCAAGATGCAGCATAGTAGAGGGTGACAAATGCCCCGCACCGCATCTTATATGCCAGTTCCTTTTCCTTGTTGGCAAACAAGGAGTTAGAGTTGAGCAGTTTAGAAAAGAGGGAACAACTTGTTTCCCTTTGTCCTTCTTTCTCTCTCCCCACATATAAAAGACAGAGCAGGCTGGAGAAATTTCTCAGCAGTTGAGTACCTACTGCTCTTACAGAGAACCCACGTTCAGTCAGGCAGCTCACCAGTTCCAAGAGATCTGACATCCTCTTCTAGCCTCTTCAGGCACTAACACACACGTGGCCTACATTCACATACACACGCATACAAATACAAACAATGAAAAGAAAACAAATCTTTACAAAGAGAGAGAAGATAATTCTTTTTTTTTTGGAAAAGAGGAACAAAACTCCTCAATAATTTATAGGTTGAAAAATTAACAGAAAAGGAAGTATTAGAACTGAAAGACAATATGATAACACAAACTTCATACAAAAAGATAGGGCTGTAAGGTAAAGCATTATTGGTGGTATATCATAACTTTCTAATAAGTATATTTATCAGAAAAGAAATGTAGTCAATAGGGGAATCTAGTTATAGAATGACAAGAGAAGCAGAGACAAGACATGAAAAAACCATTAATTAAAACTAAGTAGAAAACCAAAATGCAAAACCTCAATTTCAAAAGCAAACTATTGGTAGCCGGTCTCAGTGGTACATGCCTGCAATCCCAGCACCCAGGGAGGTAGAGGCAGGCAGATGTCTGTGAGTTCGAGACGAGCCTGGTCTACAAAGTAAGTCCAGGACAGCCAAGGCTACACAGAGAAGCTCTGTCTCAAAAAACCAAAAACAAATAGATGACAGATAGATAGATAGAAGCAAACTATAAATAAGATTGGGTTTTTTAATATGTAGAAATATGAGGGAACAATCACATGGCCTATATTTATTAGAAGGTTACTTAATGTCAGATATAATTCTAAGTACTTGGAATAAAACCTATGAAATAAATACTACAGTAATGTCTATTTATGCAGGAGGTAACGGAGGCCTGAGAGAGTGGAGCTGTTCGCTGGTTCATAAATACCTATAACAGAATTCAGTGGTTTGATTACAAGGTTTCTGTTCATCTACAGATGGTAGCCATGGTGAGTCACAGCAGAGCGGATGGCCCCAGCTGGCCATTGTGAGGCATGGCACACCACTCTCTCTCTCTCTCTCTCTTTTTTTAATAAGTGAAATTGGAAATTTGACATTTGGCTTTGGTTTTTCGCTTTTTTAAACAAATTTACTTATTAGTAGGAAATGTGAGTCCTTCAACTTGTTTTGATACTGTGTGTCCCTTGCACTTACATCTAAACTTTAAAAATTAATTTGTGCAAAAAGATTGCTGGTATTTTTGTAGGGGGTTGCATTAAAGTTGTACACTCATCTGAATCCATTTGTGTCTGAAGATGAAAGAGTGTGATTTTTTTTTAATAGATGTAAAGACTATAGTCTGGGGAGATAGATCAGTGGTAAAATGGTTGCTCAGTATATCTAAGACCCTGGGTTTGGTCCCAACCAATAAACAAATTTCTGCCTCATTATCCTTTGCCACCTCTTCCATAACTCAGACGTAACCACCTGGGTATCCTTGCAGGGTTCTTTGGTGCATATTAGAGTCTCATATTTGATAACTTGTCAATCACCTGCCACATGTACTTTGGCGTTTCCATTTCTCACTGTTTGTTGAAGATTGCCCCAGGCCTGCACACAGGGCGCCTACTCCTTCATTAATACTGCATTTTATTCTGTAAATATGCCATTATTTGCCCATCCAGTCTCCTGCTGATGAAAACTGAATTTGTTTCCGACCTTTCTCTGTTAAAAAAAAAAATGTGATGGACAACCCTGGGCACATATCATTTCCTCTCCAGATGAATGATATTTCTATAGTGTAGAATGTTAGAAGTCCCAGGGTCAAAAAGCTTCAGACGTTTTAAATTTAAACGCTGATGCCAAATTGACTGTGATAGAGGTTGTAACTGTTTATATTTCCTCTGGAGATGTATATGAGTCCTTGTTTTCCCTCCCCTTGGCCAACAAAGTCCTTTTCAAATGTCCCAAGGCTATTCCAACAGGGGCTGTTGGCATTCCCTGCTGGGTGTGTCATTTACCTTGGCAGCCTGCCTCCTTTGTAGGAGGGAGATTTGCTGGTCGGGGTGTCCTTGCTAGAGATCTTTCCACACCTATTTAGCCTTTACCCTATTCAGCTACTTTTCTTAATGCATTTAAGGGCCCTGTGAGGGCCCTGTTTTCTTTCATCTTTTAGATGATGTGATCATTTTCCTGAGTGTTTAGATGCCTATTTCTTCTAGTACATATGTAAGAGTCAAGATGATTCCTGCAGCAAGCAGGTAACAATACAAAAATTCTAAAACTTCTGAACAGAAACATGCAATTGTGTTACTGTAGTCTCAGGGTTAAGACTGAGTTTTTATAAGAGGCTTTTTAAAAAGAGACTAACTGGGAAAGTTTGGTTCTAATCTTATGTTATGGTCTGAATCTGAAATGTCCCCGAAAGGGCTCATGTTTAGACTATGTTTCCCAGCTAGTAGCATTATTTGAGAGGGGTGCAGAATCATTGGGAGGTGGGTCCTAGCTGGCAGAAGTAGCGAGGTGGGGGCTCCTGGAGGTCACAATCCAGCTCTGCTTCCCAGTCCTGCTTCCTGGCAAGAGGAACAGCTCTCTTCTTCCTCCTCCTTTTCCTCCTCCTCCTCCTCCCCCACATCCCCTTTCTCCTCCTCCTCTTCCTCCTCCTCCTCCTCCTTCTCTTCCTTCTCCTCATTTGCCCACTGTCATGGACAGGGGAGCTGTTCCTTACTGCCTTCCATGTTATGGTGCACTGAAATTCCTGGAAATCATGAATCAAAACAAACTCCTCTCCCCTTAACTTATTTCTACTACATTGTTTGATCACAGAAACTCAAATATAATGAATACACCAAGTAACCTGCACGGCCACAGAAAAAAACAAAATGAACAAAGTGAATTAACAAAGAAAACCCAAAGACTGGGAAACAGAAGTTGTAGCATGCGTAAGAAATGAATCATTCTCCAAAGAGCATCTTCAAATCAGAAAAATAGACGGTAGAAAAATTATTTAAATGAGTGAAATCATGCTGGTTTAAATTTGATATTCTCGAAATGATCTATCCCTCACCGTACCCATGGCATGGCTTTTTACACAAACTGCTTGTCATAAGAAACAAACCCCTTCATGACTGTGAGAGCAAATGTTAAGATGAGAAGTTAGGATGATTCATACCTTGTTGGTGCGCCTCAACTGGTACAGCCACCTGAAGAGTCATTAGGCAGTATGTGGTCTTTGTTGAAGATAATCCTAGACTACAAAATCTATGTCTATATACGAGAAGAATTTTTAGAATTCTAAAAAATTCTAGAAGAATTTCATGTATGCATGGTGAGATACACTATGAGTACTTTGCACTTTGTTTAGGAATTTCCCAAACAAAACTGACAGACTGCAACATACCTGAATGTCCACTTACTGGAGATAGATTAATATACTTGCTTTTGCTTAATCATGAGATAAAATGCTATGCAGAGTTTGACCAACACACTCTTCTGATCAGGAAGTGGAACCAGAATTCATGCCTGGGCCATAGGTCTCTTCTGTCCATAAAGCTGCCATTCAAGTTCTCCACACCTTCTCACACCTTTCTTGGCTATTGTAGAAGACAAACCACCAAGCCAAACCAAAACAAAACCAAAACAAAAAACTACCATCTTCATCAGATCTGCCGTGCCTGCTTGCAAGAGACCACTAGTGGGCCTGTTAACTGTTGTTGTCCCCTCAGTTAGGAAGAGGGAGAGAGGGTCATTTATCTTCACTCACCTGAGATGCTAGCAGCCTCCTCCTACACCCCTCACCCATCTGTATGCAAAGCTACCTTAATTATTTGTGGCATCAGGGTCCAGGGGTTTGCTAAAGTTTATAACTGGGAAGGGTTAACTGACGGGAAACCACCTATGCAGCTGGTTGTCCTCCATGCTGGGCTGAGACTCTTGGGTGATGGCTGCTTTGGAGTTGTCCATACTCCTTACTCATGCTCTGTCAGAAAGTCCTCTAAACTCGTAGGCTGCGCAAGTTAGTCTCTGGTGCAATTACAGTTTGTTTTGTCTTTGGAGCATCAGAGAAGGAGGTGGGCATTTGTTTATGTGTCCCTTGGGAAGGAATTCTCCAAAACCAGCATTAGGCTCCATTTATTCCACCAAGGTAAGAATGTTTTTAGTGTAGTCCTATGAAGTTTTGGATCAGCCCAGTCTTCCCCTTGTGACCCGGGTAAGCAACTTCCAGAATGTCACCGTGTTATCTGTCACATGAACCACACCACCACACATTCTGACCCACTGTGATTTTTTTTATAATATTCAAATAGCATTAGAAAGCACATACTTATTTTGCATTCTACCTGGTTAAATTTGGATATCCTTAGACACTTGAAGATCCTTATGATGCTGGTGAATAAATTTTTGCAGAAAAAGTAAAAGGAAAGAACAAGAGTGGCAGTCAGCAGTGTCCATTGTTATTTACCATGTACAAAGACCTAAGCATTATCTACCTGAGCCATTGAGTTATTAACCTTTTTCCCCCTAGTTTCTTTTTTTTGTATTTTATCTTGACATCTCCACATTCTCCCAGAATAGTCACTACAGAATAACTGTTACAGGCTCCTTTCCCTTAGCTCTCAAGAGTGGTCCAATGGACTTAAAAGGCTGAGACTTACGGTGGGGATTTTGTCCCAAGTTTACATAGTAAGTGGAAGATCTGCTTTTCTAAGCCAGGAGGTATTGGCTGAGTGTTCATATCGCTGTGGCTGACATCTGTCCCTCCAGTAATCACCAGGGTTGAGTCAGCTGATCTAGCCAAGGAAGTGTCTCCTCCTTCTCTCTCACAGAGACATATTCATCTTTCTGGAAGTGTGTAATTTCCCCAAGGCTGCACACTCTCGAGAAGAAGACAGATTTTTTTGTTTTGTTTTGTTTTGTTTTGTTTATCAAGAATCTACGAAAAGCTTTGCCCTCAGTAGAACCACCAAGCAAGCTGTCAATGCCAGGATGTATTTTTCTGGTACTGTTGGTGGAGCCCCTAACCTACCTGTCCCCCACCCCCATTACAAAGCTCACTTGAACAACTTGTCATTAAAACACAGCATTTATCTGATTTCACTGAGCAACTCTGAATTCCTAGTTTCAAGCTCACAGATGAGAAACTTGGAAGCTGAGGGACTGGTCACCCGTGGGGGCCTGATGGAGTCATCGCTTCAGAAGAGCTGAAATAAACTTAGGGATTTGGGGTGGGGGGTGGAAGAGAGAACAGTGAGCCATGAAGCCCCAGAGCTAGGATAGATAATAATAACTGCCTAAAGATCCAAGGCCATCACTGTGAAAGTTGATCTGTTAGCCAAACCCAAAGATGAAGGGAAGGACTGAAGGGAGGGATGAGCCAGCTTGTGTGTGGGTGTTCCTTGGTTGTGCTTAAGGCAATGGATTCATGTGTCTCCCCTGTACCTGGGGAAACATTATGGACATTTTAAGGCAAGCAGCTCATACCTAACAGCAGTTACTATGAGCACAGGTGGTCCACATTGTGCAGGAGCCTACCTCTGAGATGCGAACACTGAGCATTACAATGAGCTGCCAAAGGCACTCAAATGACCTTTCCAATCCCCGACCTCCAACTATGAGAACTTGGCACAGATTCTTGCCTGTTAAGCAAGACCAATCTCTATTTAGTTTTAACTTTACTCACAGAGTTAAACCAAAGCATGCAATAGAGCAAGGCACTCACAAATGCAAAGTAACACAAACAGTCCCAGCTCTTAGAAGGCAGAGCTGAGTTTGAATCCAGCCTGGTCTACAGAGTGAGTTCTAGCCTGGTCAGGGCTATACAAGTGACTCTGTCTTGAAAAACAAAACAAAACAAAACAAAAAAGCGTAATACAAAGACATTCATGAAGGCTCCACCATCACGGATAGAATTAATTCCATATATATATATTTTTTTTCTTAAAGAGAGGGGTCTGGGAGTAAGGGAGAGTTGGCTCAGTGGTTAAGAACACTTATCACTCTTGCAGAGGACCCTGGCTCAGTTCCCAAGTACCCACATGGTGGCTCACAATTGCTTCTTAACTCCAGTTGCAGGGGTTAGATGACCTCTGCTGGCCTCCACGGGCACTGTGGTGCACAGACACACACATGCAGGCAGAACTTTCTTCTACCGCGTGTGCCCCCTCAGAGTCTGAGGAACAAGAGACCTAAGTGGGAGGAGAAGGGGGCAGCCCTCACGGGACACCAAGTGTGCTGGAGGCTTGATCCTGGTCTTCATAGCCCAGGGACAGTGAGGAACGGATTTCTGTTACCCGTTCTGTGGGTTTTCGTCAGGTGCATACCTAGGCAGTATGCTTTTTCTTCATGGCTTTTTGACAGGCTGTATTTTCCTGTTGGTTCATTATCTGGCTTCCCTTGTCACGATGCTGGCAATAAATATCTTGGCAGACGTCACCTGAAGGCATGTATAAGTGAGTAGAGGCTACAAGTAAAACTCACTATTTAAAGATCAGGGTCAATATGTGTGTGTGTGTGTGTGTGTGTGTGTTTCTAATGGTAAATCAAAAATCTTGATTTAGAAAATCAGTAAAGAAAAATGTTCTTGCAAACATTTCAAAATCATTAGAGATTTTAAAATAGTCATGTGATATCTAAATCATTCACTGGTAAGCATTTTTATTTTCATCAAATACAACCTCCTCCTAGGTGCATTCCTGAAATCCCAGCACTCCAGAGGCTGAGGTTAGAGGATCACGTCATTGAGGCCAACCTGGGCTATAGAGTGAGATCCTGCATGAAAACAAAACAACAACAAAAGGCTTAAAAATGAACGAACTTCTACGTAAACTACAACATCCTTAAGTGCATATGCAAGCATACTTTCATTTTTTTCCAAGCAGTTGGAGTTTTGGACCATGACTACAAATTACCACGTGACCCAATCAACGGATGGAGTAAAGCAAACTCCACCCTCGGGCTGAAGGGGCCAGAAACCTGTGAGGGATGTGCGATGGCTGCTTAGACCCCTTCCTGCGATGATCTGGGAGCCTAACTCAGTGTTACCAAGAAACGGGACCCCATCCGCACCCCAGAAATCAGACAGACGTTTGAGTTTTAGGATGATATTAGTTTCCTGTTGCTGATGTAACAAATTACCACCAACTTAAACCAACACACATAATGTGTTACCTTAGGGTTTGAGGGGTCGGAAGTTCTATGTTCAATGTCATCTGACTAAAGTCAAGGTATCAGCAAGACCTGATTCCTTCATGAGGATGGAGAGGAACCTGGTGTGTGTGTGTGTGTGTGTTTTAGTAGCAGTTGCAGTATTTTATCTGTCCTGCTTATAGAAACTGCCTGCTTTCCTTGGCTTTTGTTGGCAGTCACTGCAATCTTAGTGTTGGCCCATTCCTCCCTCTGATCTCTGTCGGCTTCACTGATGTTAGACCTTCCAGAATAATCTCCCCATCTCAAGAGCCTTAACTTAGTCATGATGAAGAGTCTCTTTAGCCATGCTGGTGGGTGATATATTCATCACTTCAAGATCATAATATGGGGGTCACCTTAGGGTGTCACTGCTCATATCTTGGAGAGTTAAAGGCTTTTTGCTTGCAATCGGATCCCTCAGTAGCTGTCCTGACTTATCTTTGTACTTCTCTGAGCTACATTACTACCAGATATTAACACATATATCACGTGATGCATTGCTATACGGCAGGCACTATCTTAATTCACTGAGTCTGGGCACAGAAATATAGAGCCCAGGAAGGAAGCAGATTCAGTGCTGAGTTCAGGAAATCCCTCCCCGGAGTTAATGACTACAGTGTTCTGTCTCAGATGACCCAGCTTCCTCCTAAGCTCCTAGTACTGACTGTGGCCTCCCAGTTAAGCTCTTTGACATCTTACTATCCTCTTCATGCTCTGGCTCACACTGGTATATGCCAATATGTCCTCTGCTTACATACCCCTTAGGCAGGCCAAGCTTCTGAGTGGTTTGGGGCCAACTGAACACATCAAATCATTAACCCTAGAAAGAGAGAGGGAAGGAGAGAGAGACAGAGACAGAGAGAGACAGAGAGACAGAGCACAACTAGCCCTTGACCACGGTGAGTCACGAGGAAACAGTTCTTGAGATCTTTCTGGACCTGCTCCTGCAGCCCTTTCCTCAATATTGAAAAGCATTGCTTTTATGAGTGGGACTGTGAGTCATGCTTCTCCTCTTTTTATTGAGTACACGGAAGCAACAGTTAATGCAATTTGGTCCAAACTCCAAGTATAATTCCACTGCTGGAAGAGCAGTGGGCCCAGATTTATTAGAAGCCAGAGGAGGCTCTGCCATAGTCCATTAATGTTTTTCATTTTTCATCTCTGTTAAGCTCAGCGCTGTCTGGTAAGCCAGCCAACACAGACCAGACACTTTCCTCAACACAGCAGTTCCCAGTCTGAGCCCATGTTCACTTGGGAATCCCTCGGGTAGGGTTCATGTGTCCTGTGGATACCTCCATTAGTCAACAGCCACCAGGAAACAGGCAAGAACACTCAGTTACTGCTCCAATGACATTCATTTCTTACTCTTCCATTGGCCAGAACAACCCTGGGCTTTCACCTGTTTTAGCAACAACTCTCTGGTCTCCTGGCCTACACTCTTGCCCCTCACAGCTTTTTGTCAAACAGAACCCAGACTGAGGCTTTCAAAACATGGGTCATAAAATGTTCACATTCCACTCAAAACCCTTCAGTGGTTCCCCTCTCCCTCAGAGCTCATCTTAACAGGAAGGTCCTTCTTGTCTGGTATTTTCTTCCGCAATACTTACCTCCAGCAGCTAATTAGATTTAATTGCTTTCTGCCTCCTCCATTGAATGTTCCATGAGGTAACCGACTAGTTATACCATTTCACTAGTATCCATTTTAACTGATTGGTACTTGGCACGTAGTAGATACTCAATAAGGAAATACAGAATTGTAGTCAAGATATCACCTGAGCTTCTGTAATCCCCTCGCCCATTGCTTCGGAAACAAATAAGGCCCCCTCCTCTCTCTCTCTGTGTTGATAACTTCATCCATCAGAAGTGTAGAGCCTGGTAGCAAGAGGGATGAAGGGAAAATACAAAGCAAAGGTACACTTTCTATCTACTTGTAACTGTGTGGATTAGCATCTAAGAGCAGGAGAGTCTGTGAATCCCTAGTAATTGGGGGTTTAAGGTTATGTAGATCAAATTTCTCCAAGGAAAGTTCATGGCTTTTATCACATTTGCATAAAGGCCCAGATACAAATGCATTTCAGAATCACTGAGTTATGTGCCTGAGTCTCAAGAATCTTTCTATTTTTTTTTTTTTTGTTGTTTGGTTTGGTTTTGGTTTTTGGAGACAGACTTTTCTCTGTGTATCCTTGGATGTCCTAGACTTACTTTGTAGACTAGGCTAGCCTCGAACTTAGAGAGATCTGCCTGCCTATGCCTTCCCAAGTACTGTGATTACAGGCATGTGCCACCATGCCCGGCTGAGTCTTTTTGTTTTTAAAACATGAATAGACACCAGGAAATATGAAAATGTGACCAGAATGCATACATAGAGCACCAGGGTAATTTGTACTCAGTGAAAGGATTTAGCTAATTAACACAGCTAAGCAAACTTAGGCCTCATCCACAAAATTTCAGCTGAAATTATTGAAAATTAGGCAGACCGAATTTGCCCTGAGGGTATATACCTGCAACACACGCATAGATACGCACAAGGTTATTCAATAAGTCACTGTAACACTAAAATATAAAATACCAAAATTAGCCTGCCATCTTTAAAAAAAGATGGGCGCAGTTGTGCACGCCTGTAATCCCAGTACCCAGGAAGTGAGTTTGAGGCTAGCCTGGCCTACAGAGCTAGTTCTAGGACAGCCAAGGCTTTACAAAGAAACCCTGTCCTGAAAAAAAAAAAGAAAGAAAGAAAGAGAAAAAAGAGAAAAAAAGATTGTTGCCTAAATATGGCCATACCCACTCAACAAAATACCATATAAACAATGTAAAGAGAAAAGCATACTTCTGTTAAATGATGTGGGGCCTGGGAGAGAATGTAAAGGAACAGGGTGGGGAAGGATTACAAAAAAGAAGAAAGCTTTTAATTGCATTGGTGGCTGTCAATTTGACATCTGGAATTAACTAAAACCCAAGTGGCTGGATACACCAGTGAGAGATTTTTTTGGGGGGGAGAGGGAGGAGGAGTTCAAGACAGAGTTTCTGTGTGTAGCCTTGGCTGTCCTTGACTTGCTTTGTAGATCAGGCTGGCCTTGAACTCACAGAGATCTGCCTGCCCCGTCTCCCCGAGTGCTAGGATTACAGGCGTCTGCCACCACAAGTGACTTGAGAGATTTCTTTTTTTCTTAATTAAATCATTTGAATTGGGAAGACCTATTTCTAACGCAGATCTTTTGAGGTGAAGAGATTCACCTTTAATCTGTGCCACATCTTTTGGCCCAGATTGGAAGAAAGGAGTTCTCTCTCTTTGCCTGCATGCCCTCATTCTTGCTGGAAAGTCCTTCCCTGGCATTAGAGCCTCCTTCTTCTTGGTATATACTGAAGATCAGCTGAGCAGCCTTGCGAACTGAGCAACTACTGGATTCTTGGACTTTCTGTTGGTACACAGCCATTGTTAGACTAGCTGGATCAAAGTCTATAAGCCATTCTAATAATGTCCCATAAGTGTGTATGTATGTATGTATGTGTTGTGTGTGTGTATGTTTATGTATGTATATGTTTTTTCTATTAGTTCTGTTCCCCTAGAGACCTTGACCAATATAGTGACTTATAGGTGTATACACCCGTAAAAATGTGTCAAACATTATACCTTTCAGTTATAGATAGTAATATATTAGAAGTCAAAATAAATTGATGAAACTGTTTGAACAAAGCAATCCACAAAAAGAATGTTTAAATTACGCTTCCCATTATATAGGGAAAGGGAAGAAAAAAGACTTGAAGGGTTTTGGCTTATGTAGCAGTAATAGAAACCGATGTAATTCAAGTGGTTTATCAGAGGAAGAGAGAAAAGGATGAAAAAGAAGGGATAAATGATATGAAAACTATGGCCACAAATTCTTTGACAACTTTTTGTTAGAAAAAAAAAAGGAGGGAGGAGGGGTCTGGAGAGATGTTCCTCCCGGAGAGAGCCTGTGATTTATTCCCAGCACCCATATGATGGCTAACAACCGTCCATAACTCCAGTTCCAGGGGGTCCTGTGCCCTCTTCTGTGCTCCTCAGACACAGTATGCACACAGTACACAGACACACATGCCGACAAAGCGCCCATACGCGTAATATGAAAATCCATCTCAAAAAACTAATTTTTAAGGTGGGAGGAACCTTATGAGATTTCCTCCAGCCGCACTGGTATGTCAAATGGTATTGTCGTTATTCAGGTCTTGTTTAAATGGCCATATTTTGTGAGTTCATGGGTGTAAGTTTCCTGTCAGATCGAGATGTCCTGGCCCTCTGGATCTTACAGTCTTTCCTCATTCTCTTTTCTGTGGTATCTCCATGTCCAAAGTAGAGGGGTTGTGTTGCAGATGCGTCAGTTGACCTACGGTCAATGGTCCTCTGCATTTTGACCAGTTGTGGTTTTCTGTAATGGTCTCTGCTAGGTGAACAGCTATAGGCAATGTGACTGCTGAGGGAGGGAGAACTCCCTAACTGGTCATCCAATACAAAGTAGTTAGCTCTAAAAAAATACAGATGAGCAGCTCTAAATATATTCAGCAGTTTGGGTATATATGTGTGTGTGTGTATATTTAGATACATATACAAGTGAATGCATATAACATATAGACACTACATATTTGTATTATATATGTACATGTATGTATATATTGAATGTACATATACACTATATATATTTGAATGCACACATATGCACTATATATATTTTTATTATAAATGCACATATATGTATATATATATATATATTGGTTTTTTTGAGACAGAGTTTCTCTGTGTAACAGCCCTGGCCTTGAACTTGGAGATCTGCCTTCCTCTGCCTCCTGAATGCCACCACCACCTGGCCAAATAAGTAAATTTTAAAGATGGCAAAGACTGAGGCAAGACCATGGTTGGAAGTTTGAGGTCAGCCTGGATTACATAATGAGCTCTAGGCCAGCCTGGACTAGAGAGTTCTTAACTAAAAGCAAAGCAAGAACAAAACCCAAGTGCCCAAAGAGACAGCAGCTAGACACTTGCTGCTCTTACACAGGACCGGTGTCTGGTTTTCAGCACCCACATGGCAGGGACTCATGGCAGTGATCCCATTTCCAGGGATCTGACACCCTCTTCTCATCTCCTTGAGCACTGTGCTCACACAGTGCACACATATACACAGGCAAAGGGGTCACACACATAAAATAAAATAAATCTTTAGCAAACATAAAAGGTGGGAGGGAGCCATGCCTGTGTCCCCAAACAGGGGTACATCCTGTGACTGCCCCAAACAGAATCCACTGGAGGTGATGCTGTGCCAGTCTATAGTCCGGGGTTTAAGAGAAGGGCCTTCCATTCTCCCTCCTGGAGCCCTCAAGTGCCACATGAGAGCAACCATGAAGTCTTCCAGCTCCAACCAAGACCAAGTTATCATTTTTTGGGTGGGGTGAGGGTTAATAGAGACAGGGTTCCTCTGTGTAGTTCTGTCTTTCCTGGAAATGGCTCTGTATATCAGACTGACCTTGAACTCAGAGAGATGTACCCACCTCTACCCACTGAGTGCTGGGATTACAGGCATGTGCCACTACTTCCCACTTCTTTTTTGACTTCTTAACCAACTAAATCATAAGGCATTATAATAATAAATCGCTGCTGTTAGCTCTAAAATATTGCCTTTTTAAAAAGTATCAGTATATATAACTTGATGACCTGAATTTGATCCCTAGCCCTGGAAAAAATTAAGCCTATCTGAAATAAATGAGATTGCCTCTTCCCAGAGCTGTGACTTTTGTATTAACTGTTTATTGCAACCGAACAACCACACACACACACCAAATTAATAACATTTAATAACCTCTTATAACTTCGGGGCTGTTCTGCTGCTCTTCACAGGGCCAGCTGGCATCACTCATTTAGCTGGCCTTTGCTGGGACTTCAGCCTCAGAGCCTACATTGTTCTTCAGCCAGCCTGTCTCTCCAGGTGTGTCCCCTCCCCTGGATGTCTTTACTGGTTTTCTATCAGAGGCAGAGCCTTGCTTTTTTCTTTTTCTTTTTTTTTTTCATTCTTTTTTCTTTTTGCTTGCTGGTTTAACGATTTTTTTCCTATTATTTAACAATTGTGTATATTTGGATGTTTTGCTTGCAGGAATATTTGTGTACCACTTACATGCCTGGTACCTGTGGAGGCCAAAAGAGAATGTTGGAGCTCTTGGAACTGAATTTACAGATGGTTGTGAGCTGCCATGTGGGGGTCTGGGTACTGAATCTGAGTCCTCTGAAAGAGCATTAGTGCTCTTAACCACCAAGCAATATCTTTTTCTGTTGTTTGTTTGTTTGTTTGTTTTGAGACAGAGTATCTGTCTTATTTAGGGTTTCTATTGTTGTGACAGAACACCGTGACCAAAAAGCAAATTGGGAAGAAATTTGGCCGTATCGCTGTTCATTATTGAAGGAGGTAAGGAACTCAAACAGTGAAGGATCCTGGAGGAAGGAGCTGACACAGAGACGGCAGAAGGGTGCTGCTTATTGGTTTGCTCCCTTTGACTTGCTCAACTTGCTTTCTTATAAAACCCAGCACCACCAGCCCAGGAATGGCACCACCCGCAATGGGCTGGGCCCTTCCACTAATTGATCCCTAATTGAGAAAATGCCTGGATCTCATGGAGGCATTTCCTCAACTGAGGCTCCTTCCTCTCTGGTGATTCTAGCTGTTTCAAATTGACACAACACCAGCCAGTGGAGTCTCGCTGTGTATCCCAGGCTGGTGTTGAACTCTTAGCTCCCCTGACACAGCCTCCCAAGTACTGGGATTAGAGGCACTGCCATATCCAGTGCTGAAACTTCTTGTGTATGAAATTCATGGTTCTTATTTGGCTTATTTGAAGGCCCATGATGGAGAGCTTAGGGTTGTCACTATGTCTTCACATTTCAACTGGTTGAACAACAAAAACTGTGCGTGCAGGTGTGTACCTGTATGCATGTATGTGTATATACATATGTGTGTGTTCATGTCTCTGTATGTATGTATGTGGAGGGTGTGTGTGTGTGTGAGTGTGTGTGTGTGTGTGTGTGTGTTGAAAAATAAAAACAGAGCAAATGTGGAAAATATGAACAACAGGTGAACCCAGCTGAGGAAGATATGCCCGGTACCCTTTCCTTCCAACCTCTCTGTAAATCTAAAACTTTCAAAATAAAAAGTTGGAGAAAATAACGGTAGAAAAGTAAACAGTTAAAGAAAAGCAAACATCATTCTGTGTCCATTAAGTTCTTCCCACCTCACTGCGGTTTGTTTTTTGAAATAACATCAAGCGCTGCCAAGGCGGTGGAGAGGCTGGTCCACACAAATTGCTGGTGGCATGACCACAGGCTCAACTTGCTGGAACCGAAATGCAGCGACATATAGGAATTCTTTCATGTTGTGAAGACAGTCACTTCTCCCATATTTTTTTCCAAGGAATTAAGCTGACAAAAGAAAAATGATGATGAAGATATAATAATGATGACGATAAACAAAATATGCCTGAAAATTAGAAATGAAAACACTACAAATGTTTAGTGGGTTAGGTTTAAGAAACTACACTCTATTACTAGAAGGTACAGAACACAAGCAGTGAAGGCAGGCTTTAAGCTTTCGTGAAATAAAAAGCAAAGTTGGGCTGCTGAGATTGCTCAGCAGGAAAGGTACTTGCCACAAGTTCAAGTCCCGGAACCCATGTGAAGGTGAAGGGAGAGAACTGACTCCACAAAGGTGCCCTCTACATGTTCACCATGGCATCTGTGCGTCTACATAGGCACATCATGCGCATGGCACGCATGCGCAGACAAGCACACAGACTTGCACACAGACACACACAAAAATGCAAACGCACAGTAATGATCACGATTTTTAAGAGTTGTGACTATCATTTAATAAAATTGCAATTTGAACATAGAAAGCATGAAGCAACCTGAATAAGACGAACGCCTTTTATGTAAACATTTAATTCACTGAATTAGGGTTTCAGAAGGATGAATCTCCTCCATTAGTCGTTCGCAGCTGTCCCAACATATACAATAGAGAAAGTAAACCTCAAGAAAGTTACACTCGTTTCTATATAGACTCGTGGAAAGTCACCAGACTTCAGGATACGCTGCTTGTGTGAAGATTCTAAATATCAAATAACAAACAAGCCGATCATAAAACAACAACAACAAAAGTTTGATGCCAGGGAGGTGGCCTCACATGAAAAAGAAAGCTGGGGTCGCACCATGTCCGGCCGTGAAGGTGGCAAAAAGAAGCCCCTGAAACAGCCCAAGAAGCAGACCAAGGAGATGGATGAGAAGGATGAGGCTTTTAAGCAGAAACAGAAAGAGGAGCTAAAAGCCACGGCTGCAGGGAAGGGGCCCCTGGCCACAGGCAGAATTAAGAAATCTGGCAAAAAGTAAGCTGTTCCTCATATCTGAGGTGATGGTGACCCTCTTCCATTCCTATTTAAACTCCTGTATCCCCTACCACAGCATCTGTGCCACCTATAGCTAGAATAAAGTGTTATCCTGGAGCCTACTGTACATTGTAAAAAACTTTTGTAGAAATAAATAAATAAATAAATAAATAAATAAATAGCTGGAAAAAACACACCAATGTGATGAGATGCTGAACATTTTCTTCCTTTTGATGCTATTTTTCACTGCTATCTTATATTATACCCTTTACATAAGAAACAAAAAGTGAAACCCACAGCTCCTATTCATCTGGCACTGTGTGCTCTTTATATATTTTTTTTCCTGTTCTGAGCTATGTTACTGTTGTACGGTAAGCAAGCAACGGGTCTGTTTTTCTGGCTGACGGTCCTTTCTGCACCTTTCTGAGGAGATTCCATCCAGTGCACACAGCACCTTCAGTCCTGCTGCGGGGAGCTTTCCACCTGTACTCTTAGCCATATGCTCTTTTTTATGCTGCTAACTCTGGACATTACTTACTATCATTCTTATTTTATTTGTATTTATTGTGTACTTATTTTCATTCTTGATACTTTGTGTGTGTGTGTGTGTGAGTGAACATGCGGGAGGGTGCCTATTGAAATGCCTTAGAAAGAAGAAGAGGATGTTGGCTCCCCTAGACTGGAGTTAGAGGTGGCTGTGAGCCGTGAAACATGGGTGCTGAACTGAACTCAGGTCCTTTAGAGAAGCAGCAAGAGCTCTTAACCACCAGATCCCATCTCCAGCCCCTGGTCACTGCCTTTTTCGCTTTAAAATTATTTTCTGTGTATGGGTGTCTTACCACCATGTTCGTCTGTTTACCACTTCCCTACCTGAGGTCCGTAAAGGCTAGAAGAGGGCATTGGTCCCCTGGAACCAGTTACAGACCGGTATGAGCCACCACATAGGACTAGGACTCCAGCCTGGGTCCTCTGGAAGAGCAGCCTGTTCTCTTAACCACTGAGCCACCTGCCCAGCCCCTGGACACTGCTTTTAAACAACAGAATGGAATGGAAGTGGCCTAAGACTTCTGAAGCTCGCTCATACTAAGCCTTACAGCTTTAGCCTGATTTTAAGAGCAGTATGCTGTTAGCTGCAACCCCTCACGCTGCCAGCTGTGGGACCCAATAATTAGATCTGAATGGATGAAATGCCTAGAGCAAGAATGCCATCAGGTCCAAGAATGTAGATTATAGAGACATAACTTTATATGTGTGTGTATGTTTGTATGTTTACACGTGATAGGTTCAGACCCTTAGAAACGATCTTAGAAATTCAGATTAAACATATCAAAGAGTCCAGCAGCCGTCATAATATGGAAAGCGAACTGGATGGAAATAGCTGCCTGAGGAGGTCACTTAACTGAACAGCAGTGGCGAGGTTAGGAAAGCCTTGCAAACAGGAAACGTGGGTTGGATATACAAGAACAGGTAGAGTGAGCCTTGCAGAGGGCAAGGTTCAAATGCCAGCAGAGCAACAACATGAAAGACAAGTCTGGGGACCTCCATGGTTTTGGAAATAAGCATGCGAAAATATTTTAACTTTGGTAATTGAGAGACCATTGTACCAGCATGTCCAGACTAGGGTGGCAAGGAGTCTGGGTGCTGAAGAACAGGGCTCCTTCTCATTCCAATGTGGCAGTACAGTAGAGACTCCAATTCTCAGTTTCTGGGAAACTTGGGGTATTTACTTTTTGTTTTCTACTACTATGTTCAAGTGCTGGCAAAGACTGAGTGTTCCCCAAGTGCTTCAGACAGCCTGGCAAGACAGTGACACAGGCAGCCAAAGATGAACAGGCTCCCCAATTGTTCCCAGGATTTGGCTGTTCTTTAGTCTTTTGCCTGAAGGGGCTCTGGAGCCTGGGGTGTGCAGGCCTGGTATTATCTGTGGGAACCAAAATAGATTCCGTGCCATGGAAAGAGGCCACAAAAAGGGCATATGGGTGTGTGGCCCATATATGTGGGTGTGTGGCCCTTGATGGTTTTTGCCCTTGAAGTGGAGATTGAATAGCTCTGCTTCCCACAAAGCTAAACACAGAAAAGCTGCAGGCAAACAAATGGGTGTCTCCAAACCACTCTGCTGTCTTTCATCATCCGACAATCAGATTGCAACTTACTGCTTTCTGCAATTCCATTAAAGCAATCAGTAGGCAATTAGTCTTATTAACATAATATCTGCTCAAAGGAGAACCTCCAAGTTAGTTTGAACTTCAAATGATTCAAGATATAATACCCCCCTCTTCTTTGCCCTTTGCCCGTTCCCATCAAACTCTATCTTAATTTTGCATAAGGGATATTTGTCTTGATCAGATGCTTAATAACCTTAAGTAGTCATTCTGCCATAAGGACTGTGGCTCTGAGGAGGACATGTGGATTATTTTCTTCTTTAGACTTACAAGAAAGACACTTTCTGTTCAATTGGTTTGCCTTCGGTAGCCACTCTCCAGAGAAGATTAAGTATGTTCCAACAGCAGAAAAAAACAAGAAATATTTTTTATTTCAAAAGCATAGTGTTATCAAAATCAAGGCAGCCTATGTCTGGGTGACTTAATTTCTCAAAATAACCAATACTATTTCTAAAGAGAGATAACAATATGCAAGGATCTAGAGAAGCAAGCAAATAGAATAACTCAAGGAAGTAAACTGGGTAAAAATGCACCCAGGAAAGGGAAGGGACATGAACCATCAGGTTCTCAGCCCAGCTCTACCCTTATAAGAAAACTGTAAAGTAAGAAAGCTACCTGGACTCTCCAGCTCCCTGTTTCCCTCCCTGTAAACCAAGGATGGAGGCACCAGGTGGAGGTTGGTAAGAATGGGACTAGGGGTGGGCTGGGAGAAGAAAGTGCTGTCTACAAATGCTGTGCCAATTGAAATTAATTGTCCATTTGGTACCTAAGATGGAAGCCTCCAGCCTCACCTGTGAGAGCTATCTAGCTTAAGGTTAGCCCCTGAGGATGTCTTGGTTATGTTAACTGTGGAAGGAAGATCCGTCTCACTGGAAGGGTCACTGTGCCCTGGGCAAGGGGATCCTAGACTGTGTAAAATGGGGAGAGCATGATGAGCACAAGCACTGGTGCATCCGAGCTATTGCTCTCTGCGCTTGACTATGGCCAGTTGCTTCAAGTTCTTCCCGCTTTAACTGCCACACAGTGGTGGAGTTGTGAGACAAATAAACTGTTTTTCTCTTCTAGGTTACTCTTACAAGGGTATTTTAGCATGGTAACAGGCAAAGAAAATAAGACAGCTGAGTGTGATGTTTTATTTGGGGCTGATAAAGTGTTCTGAAATTAGGTAATTATTATGTTGTACACCATACAAATATACTAAAAAGGACTGAATTGTATACCTTAAAATGCCAAAATTTATGGCACCTGAATTACATCTCAATTTAAATTGTGTGTGTGCGTGTGTGCATTTAGTGGTAGTAGATGCACATGAGTGCAGATGCCAATAAAGGACAGTAGATTCCCCTGAAGCTGGAATCTATTGTGAGCGACTTGATACAGGTGCTGAGAACTGAACCCAGGTCCCCCACAAGAACAGTATGAACTCCTAACCACTGAGCAAGTCCTGGATCTCATAGCACCTGGGCAGGTGCTATGCTGAAGAGACAGTGAGAAAAGCATACAGGAGAGCGTCTGTAAACTATAGAGTGCCCTTTTCAACCCTAGGCTGTATTAATTAGAAGGCATTTCTTCCTTGGTGCTGTTGTTCTTTTGTTTTTCATTTGTTTTGAGTTCAAACACTTGAAAGCAGAGGATTTACTGACGTCATAGGATGGTAGAAAATGAGATCCACCACAACCCCCCACCCCACCCTGCCCCATCTTTGGCTTGTGTAAACGGCACCCGAGCCCCCTCCCTACGCTGTGGCCGAGGAAACAGTGTCTGGGACCAGTCCCCTCAGGCAGCTTCTACTCTGTCATCAGGGTGGAGCCAGTCTTCAGTTCTCTTGTTCAAAACTCCTATAGAACGGCCCCAGCTGACTCGAAGCCCTTACAGTGGCCCGGGAGACCGTGTTTGCAAGAAAACTCACGAGGAGAGGTGAACTTCCCATAAGAGGTGGACAGACTGCTTCCTGGTACCTTCAGCAGACATGAGAACGATGACTCAGACTTCCCCGTGTTGGAGCCAGAGGGACATCGGCCATCTCTGAGAGCATCCATCCAAACACCTATCTCACAGAGGAGGAAGAATCCGTTCATAACACTGAGTAGCAGAATCAAGAACAATTCCCTGCTCCCACACACTGGCAATTCTCATATCTCATACCACATCAAAACTATGGGAATACACTTCAAAATACAGGGCAGCGACTTAGGCTCAAGCCTTATTATAGATGGACATTCTACAGTTGATCTGCGACTCCAGGCACTGTCTGTTTTTCTGAAAAAATAGAGAATCACCAGCTCAGCTGTTACCGCCTTTCTTACACGTGGATTGTGAATGAAATGTAGCTCTGGCAGTTATTGTCAGCTATTATGTTATAAAGGATAATGATGATGATGATGATGATGAAGACATTTCCTGTGTGCTTCCTGGGGACAGGGCACCATGCTAAGCATTTTATGAGCATAATTTTATTTAATGTTCAACAGCATTAGCCAGCTTCTATTATTTTCCCTTCTCCTTGAGTACCATATGTCACCAGTAGAAGACTATCAATTTAATAACAGTTATTAGAGTGAGCCTGCTGTTAGTTAACAGGACAGTATGGGGGAATTAAGCAGTCCTCCAGAGTCCCCTGTTAGGGTAAATGTAAGTTGATATTCATTAGGAAGAAATGCAAATACATGTAGTGAGATCAGTGCAAATGTGCCATGTGCTGTGATAGGCAAGGAACAGAGCCTTCCGGGTAACCTTGGTTTTGTTTTCAGACTCTGTAGCCTGAGTTGACTTTAACCTTGCCACCCTCTTGCCTTTTCCTCCCCAACCTCAAGGCTGCAGCTGTGTGCCACCAAACTCAGCCTTCTCTGTCTCATCTAGGACCATTTGTGTCTCGTCCTGGTATATTCGTGTTGGGCCTGGAGTCTGGCCACCTTAGTTAGAGATACTCCTTCTTAGGAAAAATAAACTACATGTCTCTGAGTCACAGAATCACAGAGATGAAACTATCTCTATTTTCAGATGAGACTTAAAAAAAAAAAGCAAGTGATTTGTTCCAAGTCATGTGTTTCTTTCCTGGCCAAATAAGAACTACAGCCCAGCCTACCCACTCCAACCCAATGCCAGAGAGGCTCCCGACCATCAAACTCCCTACATTTGATCCCCCTTGACAAAAACAAAACAGCATGTCAGAAAAGCATTGCAGATCAGCCTCCTGCTAACACTTGGAAAGAGTTCTGTGAGGCTCACAGTGACAGCCTTCCAAGACCTGACTAGGCTAGGTGGGGACGTGGTTCAACTATTAGAATACTAGCCTAGCGTGCCCTGGGATGAGTTCTCAGCGCCATATAAACCAGGTGTGGTGGTGAAAGGCCTGTAATCCTAGCACTCAACATGGAAAAGGGAAGCTCAAGAGTTCAAGATCATCCTTGGTAATATAACAAGTTTGAGGCCAGCCTGGGCTACACGAAACTTTCATTAAAAAAAAAAAAGCAAACAAAAACAAAGACCTAACCAATCCCTAGAGTGCAAGCAGTATATACCAGTGCAGCACAGAAACTAATATTAAAGTATTCTGAAACAAACACAACTAGATAATTTAGTTTATGAAGAAATGCATTCATTTTGGGGGAAAAAAAAAACACCAGTTAAAAAAGAAAAGTAGCACCTGGGAATGAGTTCAAGGCTAGCCTGATCTACCTAGAGTTTCAAGCCACCCCGCATGATGTAGTGAGACCCTGTCTCAAAATAAATAAACAACTAGGAACATAGGCTGAAAGAGGACAGCATCAGTTGGATCTGTTTTAAGCTTGGAAGAGGTTGTTGTCAAATGATGAGCATGACCATATTTATCTGACATTGCTGGATCCCTTCTTTCTTTTAAAAGTGGTATTTGACTAAAAGAAAATCAAGCGCTTGTTTGTTTTTTTTCCCCCGAAGAGAGTAACCAAGACCAATCCAAAAGGAAAAAGAGTAACCATCCCTGTTTACTCATCCCCATACCCACTCTGCAGAGACAATTAATCTAGTGTGACCTCCTGTAACATACGTGTCCAAAAAAGCCTTTGCTAACATTGGATCATATATGCATTAATTACAGATTGATTTTTTTCTCATTTAATGATTCATAATGACCATTTTACATTATTTTAACCTAAGGGCAAACTGAATGGTTCATTTTAAGTGCTTTGGATGCCTTTGTCACTGCAAATGTTCAGCTGGTACCATCTGGATGGGCTTCTGTGCAGTCCTATGTCCCAGCATTAATAAGACTTTGTGTATACATCCAGAGTCACCAGAGAAGCTGGTGAAATCTTTGGTCTCTGCCAGTTCAGAGAAATCTTGGTTTGTGGTTTGGGGCATGTGGGTGCTGAAAAGCAGTGTCCTTCCTCTGCTGGTACCATCTCAGGCAGCGTGTGTGGTTCAGTTAGCTTGGATCAGGGCTGAGGAGTTCTGATTTGTAGGCCTTTGGATTCCTATAGTAAACACTCCCACTGATGCTGGCCTTAAATATCAACAGTTTAAACAACTGGCTCCCAAGATGCCCGAACATGAAATAAGCAGGGTTGAGCTGCTGTGAGTCACCCACACCAGGTCTTTCAATGACCAGTATGACACCCACACAACGGACAATATAACTTCATCATAGCCGAATTTCAAACACATTGTCAACATGCCCAAGAGAAAAGTGGGTATGAGCAGAATAAATAATCAAGAGCCAAAAATGGGAAGGAGGAAGTGAATTGGGGGAACACCCTTCTCACATTTCTTTAATAATTTGGTATTACTGGTGCATGACCTCCAAGTATGTGATGAGATTCTCCTGAAGATGGAGAGGTATGGGTGTTATTCTAATGTGTTTTTCTTCTACCAGATAAAAGTAGCTCGCTAGTCTGGTTTTATGTTATGTTGACATTCATTAGATATTCCTTGCAGTTTCCTATTTGGCAGCTGCTAGATCACTTAGGCTTGCAATATTTTTCCTGCATAATGATTTTTTTTTTGTGGGAGTGAGCATTTTAAAGTCATTCCAGTTTTGCCAGTAAGCTAATGGAACTGTAGAGACCCGGCTATGTATACAAAAAGACAGAAAACCCATGCTCTTATTCTTCAGGAAAGCACGCTCTCTAATAAGGATGCTTTGCTCAAAAAGTTAAGAAATTCTCCTTCAAAAAAAAAAAAAGACTCACAACCAAGCCTTCGGCAGAGGGCGGGAAATGATAATAAAAATAGGGGAAGTTAGTAAGTCTTGGGGAGAACAAGAGCTCCACAAAGACCAAATTGAGCAGGGCACAGGGGTCTTTTATGAGACAGTTTCTCCACCCAAGGACCATGTATGGATATGGCCTAGAACTCCCCGCTCAGATGTAACCCATGGTAGCTCGGTGTCCAACTGAAGACCCTAGTAAGGGGAAGAGGGACTGTTTCTCTCATGAACTCGATGGCTGGCTCTTTGACCCTCCCCCATACATGCCAGGGAGTTACAGCCTAGCTAGATCCCAGGGGAGTACATTGCAGCCAGCCCTGAGGAGACAAGATGAACTGGGATTGGATGGAAGGGGAGGAGATCCTCCCCCGTAGGTGGACTTGGAGGGGGCGGGAAGGAGATGAGAGAGGGATGGGTAGAGTGGGAAGGAATGAAGGAGGGGGCTACGCCTGGGATGCAAAAAACCTAACCTGTGATTGATATAAAAATAAATAAATTACATTTAAAAAATAAAAAAAAAAAGAAATTCTCCTTCAAGTTGTCTTTAGTACAAGATTACCATGTATGATGAAAGTTACTCAATTGCCCTTGTCAAAGGACAATCTTACGAATCAAGGCCTGGTGATTCATCTGTTATCTCAGTACTTGGGAGCCTGAGACAGGAGGATTGCCATGAGTTTGAGGCCCATATGACTACACAAGAACTTCTAGACCAGCCCGAATAGAGTGTGCAAGACCTTGTGTCCAAAAAAAAAGAAGAAGAAGAAGAAGAAGAAGAAGAAAAAGAAGAAGAAGGAAAAGAAAATAGAAAAGGAAGGCCTGGTTATCGAGATGGCTAGAAGGCTACTCACTGCATGAGCATGAGGACTTGAGTTTGTATCCGCAGCACCTAACAACAACAACAAAAACACTGCTAGATGTTAGGGGTGATAGAGGGTGGAGGAAAGAAAATCACTGGGGCCTTCTGGCCACCTGCCTAGCTCTAGATTCAGAAAGACCTAGTCTCAAGCATATAAGGGGTAAAGGGATGGAACAGGACACCTGGCATCCTCTGGCCTCTAGACACACGCACAGCAAAAAAAATTACACACCCCAAAATAAAAAGATAGAAAAGGACAAAATTGAAGTGTAAAAATCTTAACTCGTTTTACATTATTACATTTTATGTATTATATATCTTTATACATACATATCATGTGTATGTGATAGACATGTGAGTACGCACGTACCACTGGGCATTTATGGAAGTGAGAACACAACTTTTGAGAGTCAGTTGTCTCCTTCCACTTTGGGTTCCAGGGATCACACTGAGGTCACCAGGCTTGTGCTCTAACCAGCTGAGCCGGCTTGTCGGCCCTAGCAATACTTTTGGTTCTAAAATAATGCAATATGTTTCATTTCATAAAACTGAGTGTCTCAATGGGGTGGTAAGGGAAGGGCTGAAGGAAGTAGAAACAAAAACAGAAGGTTGATGTCAAAGTTTCTTTATTTGCAACACTGGACTAGAGAGACTGAGGAATAGAAAAATAACTGGTGGGCATCAGAATATTTGGGGCTACACTATTAGTGCATTAGAGCCACGGCAGAGGGCACTTCATGTTCGTCCAGTAGAATCTGGCTGTTGGGGTTCTTAGCCTGTTCTCAGTTGCTCCCTAATATCAATTCCTTAGAAAGCTGAATAAATAGCTTGGGTTTTGGTGACACGGAACTTAGTTTTGAGTTGTTACTGGTCCATTGGGACCCAAGCCCTTGGACCTTAGCCTATGGCTTCTTGTCATTTTTGTTTTCATGCTTTTGAACTTAAGATGGAAGTTCTGATTCAGGACAAAGGGCACTGGACTTAGAATCAAGATGTGGATTCCAGTTTTACCTCCTGCAATTTTGTAGTATGTATCTCCTGGCTTCTTACAACCTCCCTTCGCTCCAAAATTTGAAATCAATTATCTGCTTCGGAATCATCCTAAAGGGCACTCACTCTTTGAGGCACAATTAAAACACCTTGGGACATGAAATACACTATTCCAACAGAGCCAATCTCTTATTGGTCCCATTTGATTAGAATGGAATGGGTTTGGCTTACTGAAATTTGGATGTGCTTTCTAGAAGCATAAATATTTCATCACTGAAAAAGTATTTGTGGTGTAATAAGAAATATATTTGGTCTTTGTACCTAACTCTGGGCTCAGAGCTCCTAAAACCCCTGGAATTTCCTGAGTGACAGAACCTGGCTTTTGTTTTTTTACAAGTAGAGTCTTTTGATCATGCCTAAGTTTATGTTGATGAGGTGACTAGAACTGATCCCTAGGTAGCCTCAGGATGGGGCCCCAGCGCCACAAAGACCAAGTAATGAGAATGCTGGAACTTTCAGCCTGGTCTACTGACCATTCAGGAGAAATAACATGCTGACATTGAACTGTAAGAAACTGAACAAGGAGGCTTGATGCACTTCTAGGTTGATGGACACAATGCACGCTGTCGGGATAGTATGCTTGAGAAGACTCAGATGCCATGAAGCCAAAACTCTGAGATGCAGGCATCTCTAAGTGAAAATAATTTATGGAGAACTATTGCACGGCCTTGGCCTTAGCTGAGCACCACACAACATCCACAAAAGCCTGGATGCAGTCCCCAGCACCAAAACAAAATAAATAAATCTAAGAGCAAGAGATGTTACAGATGCTAGTTAGGGACAGGACTAGATCCTGAGACAAGTTTCAGGGTTGGAGAACCATAGGAAAGATGCTGCCCCTGTCCAAGAGCAGATAGTTTACATAAGAGAATTTGGGAGAGGAAGGCATAAATCTATGAACTGAATCTCCATTGGCTGTAGGGAAGAGGGAAGAGCTGAGACAAGGCAAGGGGGTGTGGAGACAGGAGGAAAGTCCACAGGAATTGCTCGTTGCTTCTGAATGGTGGAATTTTGTAAAGATTGCAAAATCCATTCCAGAATGCAAAACACTCTATTGCTGCTTTGGCCCAAAGCTATTGCTTGATTGGTGACCCTCCTCTCCCCTCCATCTTCCAGGCCTGGAAATTGAAGTTAGGGCTCTTTAGACTTCTCAAAGCACTAAGTTCTCTAAGTCCTCATACTTTGTCTGCTATCCCTCCCACCAGACTGCCCCTGAACCAAATCCCTTTGTAATAACAAGTGTCACTAAAGTAATTAATAATAAGCCAGTGAGATGGCTTGGTGGTGTAAGCACCTGCCAGTGAGCTGGACAATCTGTGAGGTCCCCAGACCCCACATGACAGAAGGAAAGAAATGGCTTTCAGAACTGTCCCCTGACCACAGATGCCACCGCGGAGCACGGGACTGGAGGGTACTGCTCTGTCCTTGTCTGTGTGAGAAGCTGATCCCAAATCCAGCCTCAGCACCTGTGCTGCCAGACTGATCCTGGCCACAACCTGGCTGGGTCACATGAATGAAATTTAAGCCAGTTTATCCCAACTTTCTTTCTGTAAAACCAGCTCTTCCTGGACTGGTCTGCTGGAGCAATCACTGAAGTCCTGTCATGTGCTGTACTTCTTTCAAATCTAAACATATTGTCTCCTATAGTCACAATAAAGTAAAGGGCAACTACTTAAAATTACAGTGAGGACTACAAATGTAGTCTACTAAATAGATAGCAGGCAAAACATGCACCTCTCTACTGCAGTCCCTACCTCCTTTTTTAAAGAAAAAAAAATTTTAGATTAAAAGTAAAGTGTTCTTTGTTTTTAAGAAAGTGAGTAAAGAAAACTGCTTCACATTCTGCGGGGAAAGAATACTCCCATTTGGCTGTAAAAAGTATTCATTTTTGGCAAGTGCTGTGATTTAGATTTGGTTTGAGTGCATCCCCCAGGGGTTCATGTACCGAAATGCAACCCCCATTGCGAAGCATTAAGAGGGTGTTTAGAAGCAGAGCTTGGGGAGGATTGGGGCTAGATAAGGTCATCAGGGCAGAGCCCCATCACTTCATCCTAGGACTTTAGAAGAAGGACGGAGACCTGAAGAGATATATGCCTGCCCTGTCCTTGCCATGAGGTGCCCGGTGCTGCCTCAGGACTCTGGCAGCAGGACAACCATGACCAGATGTGACCCCTGCACATCTCTCTGCAGAATCAGAAGCCAAAATAAATATCCTTTTCTTTTTAACTAACTTACTCTGTGGTATTGTGTTACTGGCAATAGAAAATGACTAATACAATGACAAGTTGTCCTATATCAAAGCATTCATGCTAACAGGGGTTTGCTGTGAGCCTGTGTCTATACTGTATTGTCTGAGAGTGCAGGGCCTCATAGTTAGTATAAATAAAAATGTCTTTTTTTTAAGTAAATACAGTCTAATTACATTTGGATTAATTTACAAGACAATGTTTCCAGTGACAGATTAAAAGCCAAGACTGCTCTGAATCACAATTGGCTATCACTGGCCAATGTCACTGTAGATTATAAAGACTGAAAAGTCATTAGCTTTAAAGGAATTGCTTGAGAGGGAGGCATTTTGATGAATAGTCATGTTTTTTTTTTTTAATTTTGTTTTGGCTTTTTGGCCTTGCCGTACAGAAAAGATTGGCCTCAAACCCTTGATCTTCTGTCTGGGTGCTGGGATTACAAGCTTTTGCCACCACACCCAGCTCAGTAATAGTTACCATGAGCATAGAAGTTTAGCCTTTGATGTCTGAAGATAAACTGGATGTAAACCAACATTCACTCCTGCAGCAATTAACACCTCATACATTTTTTTAAAAAAAGGCATTCCACTTCTGAGTCCCTTATCATATATCTGATACACATTAGCAAAACATAGAGTCTCCTGGCCACTTAGTTTCATCAATTATTCATTTTGTAAGTAACGGGGCCTGCAGTGGTCTGAATGAAAATGGCTCCCACAGGTTCATATACTTGAAAGCTTTGTTCCTAGCTGGTGGGGAGGTTTGGGAAGGATTAGGAAGTGCTGACTTGTGGGAGGAGGTGAACCCTCAAAGCCCACGCTGGTCTCCCTTTTGTTCAGCCTTGGCCTGCAGGTCAAGACTTCCAGCTACTGCTCTAGCACCATACCCATCTGCCTTCTGCCAAGATCCCTGCCATGGAGGTCGTGGACTTGCCCTCTGAAACTGTAAGCAAGCCCCCAATTAAATGCTTTCTGTTATAAGTTGCCTTGGTCGTAGTGTCTCTCCAAAGCAATAGAAAAGTAACCTTGAGGTTATCTGGTGCTAATATTAAAACAAGATGCTTAACTGGAGATTATTTAAGCAATAACAAGACTAAATGCCTTGTCTTTTCTCCTAATGGAGGCTTAAAAGTTCCTCAAAAATCATATAGTATGTACGTATATTTTATTTTTCATCTGTGTATGTTTTGTATATATACACATATGCTCATGTTTGCATGTGGGTGGATGCTCATGTGTGAGCAGATGAGTGTGTGTATGTGTGTGTGTTCCTTAGTTGTGCCACCTTATTTGTTGAGGAAGGCCTGTTAGTTGAACCTAGAGCTTACCAATGTGGCTGAGCTGGCTGGTCAGCTTGCTGCAGGAATCCTCGGCCCACCCAGCATTTCTGTGGGCTGTGGGGAGTCCAAACTTCAGTCTTCATGCTTTTGTGACAAGTGTCTCAACTCCTGGGTTGTCTTTCCAGCCCACATGTATATACTTTTTGAATATAGGTGATGTTTGCAGTAGGAAAATACAAATATGAAGCCAGGCATGGTGGTGCATGCCTTTAATCCCAGCACTCGGGAGGCAGAGGCAGGCGGATCTCTATGAGTTTGAGGCCAGCCTGGTCTACAAAGAGAGTTCCAGGAGAGCCATGGCTGCTACACAGAGAAGCCTTGTCTTGAAAAGCCAAACAAACAAACAAACATGGAGATTTTAAAACAAACATAAAAGTCGCTTGTCTCACCACTGTAGAAAGATCAAATATCTTGAAATAAATTTCTCAAGAAATACCATATCTCAAAGGAAAATATGTTTATTAATTAGGCATGATGCAACCCATGCCTGTAATCCTTGGGAGGTCAAGAAAGGAGAAGCAGGACTTTTAAGGCCAACCTTGAATACACAGTAATTTCAAGGCCAGCTTGTGATATATGAGCCTTTTTCTCAACAGACATATAATATATATAATGAATATAATATACACTTATAGAATGTTTAGTATATGTTCAGAACTGTCTTAGATTCTCAGAGAAGGTAAGACAAGTATATCCAAGGACTCATGTTTATCTTGATCCAGAACTAGTATGTTGGTAGCAATGGTTTGGATCTCCAATATCTCCTGAAGGCCCAAGTGCTGAAGGCTTGGTCACCAGCCTGCATTGTGGCTGGGGAGCTTTAGGAGGTGGGCTCTAGTGACAGGAGGTTGGGTCATAGGGAGGAGTGTGGACTGTAGTGCTTCCTTTCTCCTGCGCCTCCCAACTCTGATGAGCCCAGCAGACCCTTCCACTCTGAGTTCCCTGTCTCAATGTTCTCTGCTTTACAAGAAGCCCAAAGGCAGCAGCCCCAAGTCCCCGTGGGAAGAAACCTCTAAAATCATGAGCCAAAATAAATCTGTCCCCTTTAAGTTGGTTGTCTCCGGTGTTTTGTCCCAGCCACAGAATGCTGACTAACACATTCACAGAAAATTCACTGACATTTGATAGTTTTCCACGTTTTGAATACTCGAAGTGTTAAGTCTATGACTTGTCCATTTGGTCAGGTTTGTAGCAAAGGGATCTCATAGTCTCAAGTGGAGTTGATCAGTTTGGGTTGTTCCACTGTCTCTTCTAGAGGAGCATCTTTTTCTCGCTGACTGACAGGTTAATTTGGGGGATAGAGATGAGTGTTTTGGAGGGAAATATATTTCATTACCAAAATTATTTAGGAAAATGAAGATTAAGAAATCATCGTGACACAAAATCAACTGATATGTGATTGACCTGAATAAGGAAGCACAACTCATTGAGTTTCAAAAAAAAGTGTTTTCATGACTTTGGGATGGGCAAAAATATTAAAAAGAGAAATGTTTGACTTCAACAGCCAGGAGAACCCACAGTTTGTTGCCATTTTAAAAACTTGCTATGGGGGCTGGAGAGATGGCTCAGTGGTTAAGAGCACTGTGTGCTCTTCCAAAGGTCATGAGTTCAATTCCCAGCAACCACATGGTGGCTCAAAACCATCTATAATGTGAACTGATTCCCTCTTCTGGCAGGTATAAATGCAGATAGAACACTCATATACATAAATAAATCTTTAAAAAAAAAACTTGCTATGAACATTCTTCACAGCAGTGGGAAGGCTCTCATCCATCTTAGGTACAGCAAGACTGCCCTGTTGTGTGGTAGCACATGCCTGTAATCCCAGCACGTGGAAGCTGAAGCAGGAAGTTTGGGAACAACCTGGGGATACTAGTGAGAACTTGTCTCAAAGGGAAAACAAATTAATTTCAACAAATGAAACACTTTAAACAAAAGACACATTTAAAAACTAGAAAGGGAAGGGAAAGTAGAGGAGGGGAGGGAAGGGGAGGGGGAAAAAGGACGGGAAGAGAAGAAAACCAGAAGGCTGGAGAGGCAGCTTAGTCAACAAAATCAAATCACTTCACGTAAGAACCTATGTGGTCTCTCAGTTTCATGTAGCCAGTAAGGACAAGAGAAGATATCTAAAATGAATAGTAATCAAGGAAATACAAATTAAAACCACAATAATGTACCATGTCACACTAATTACAATAGCTCAAAAAGACTGGAGTGCAATGTGGGCAAAGAAATGGGTCAGAATCTGATATCCTGCTGGTACTGATAGGTACACTGCAACTACTAAACACCTACTGGCAGCTCTTAACCCACTCACCGACTAGTGTCTCAGCACTTGTGTGTGTGTGTGTGTGTGTGTGTGTGCGCATGCACATTACTGATGCACAAAAATATATTGATATACAGGAAAAAAAAACTTGCTGCATCTAAGATGGATGAAAGGGTGTTTCCACTGCTATAAAAAAAAAAAAGCTTATAGTGTGTTTATAATGGCAATGAACTGCTGAGTCGCACACATGAATGGAAAGACCTCACAAACATGAATGCCGAGTCACAGAACACAACAGAAACACTATGGCTAGGGGAATGAGCTTGCACAAATTAATTCTTGCCATATCACACTATCATTATAAGCTACAAGGACAGCTGAAGCTTAGCCATGGTGATAGAAATATCTATGACTGTCTCGAGGGACAGTCTGGTGGTGAGAGGAAAGCAGCACCAGAGAACTTCATGGAGTGATGGGAATGTTCTGTCTCTTGTTTTAAGTGACGATTTTTATAAGTATATGCTTTGAGGTGACTTTGATATATTGTTAACTTACAGAACAGTCAGGAGAGAGATTCATCAACTGTTGGATTTGTCAAAAGAAACTGTATGCTTAGAACCTGGACCATTTACTGAATGTAAAAGTTATTTGATTAAAGCATAGGGGGGTAAGCTATTTTTCTCAAAAATCTCTAGGAACTAGTTACATCTCCTGTCTTAGTTTGGGTTACTATTGCTATTAAAAAAAAACAAACAAACACCATGACCAAAACAACTTGGGGAGGATTTATTTGGCTTACACTTCCACATCACACACCATTCATTATTGAAAGATAACAGGACAGGAACACAAACAGGGCAGGAACTGATTGATGCAGAGGCTATGGAGGGGTGCTGCTTACTGGCTTTCTCAGTCTGCTTTCTTATAGAACCCAGGACCACCAGCCCAGGGATGGCACCACCCACAATGGGCTGGACCCCCCTCCATCAATCACTAATTAAGAAAATGCCTTATATCACTGCCTACAATCCAGTCTTATGGAGACATTTCCTTGAGGTTCCCTTCTCTCAGATGACTTTAGCTTGTGTCAAGTTGACAGAAAACTATCCAGCACATGTCTAAAGTGATGTTATGTGACACTTCACAATGTTTTATAGCTGTGAAGCCTGGTTTTCAGAAAAGACCTGTCATGCTTGTAAGACCCAGTATCAAGAGAGTGGTCCTCAGCCCTGACTGCACAGTGTTTTCACTAAGTACCCATTAAACTGACCCTGCCCCATCTAAAATCCAGGCTGCACTTCAGACTAAAGAAACTAGATTATTGAAAGAAATGAGGCACCAACTTCTTGTTCCTGCTTGTATTTCGTTTGGGTCTTGACTTCTCCAGGGAGGACTCAGGTATGTGACTATGTCCTTCTCTCTTCTTCCATCCTTCTTTCCTTGCTTTCTTTCAGTGTTTAGGATCACCTTGCATATGTTAGGAAAATGCCCTGCTGCTAAGCTACGACCCCCTAGCCCTATTTGCCTGCCATCCAATAAGATCAAGGCTCTGATCTCTGAGGCTGTTCCATATATATATATATATATTTATACCCTAAACTTCTCCAGGCTGCTCTATTTCCTGGTCTATTCACAGACTTGCTCTTGATCTCAGCTCCCTCTTTCCTTCTTCCTTCATGTCCACACTCTCAAGCTGGCCTCTTGGGTCTGGCAGTTGATACTGCTTGTTTATCCTTGCTGCTGGCTCCAAGTGCAACTCCGTTGCATACATCTATCGAAGTGAGACTCCATGCTTGGTACCAGCACTTTCTAATCAAACCAGGCCCCCTGTAAGGCCAGCTGAGTGACTCCAGCTTAAGAAAGTGTTCTCCTAACCTCAACTGACTTCCTCATCTCACCTAAGGGGGCATTTTTGGCCTGACCACTCTGTCTGGTTTGCTCCTATCCTCTGACATGGCAGGCAGGCCTTGTTCTGTCGGACATCACAAAGAATTGGAATCAAATGAGAGGAAATGCCTGGAGGAACACGAGGCTAAAGCCGGCATATCAGGTTTCTGTGCCTTCTGAGGGGCTTGTGTCTGCTCCAAATTCCATTCCACTGACCATGGGCTGTGTTCTCAGCACAAGCGGCTGGATGAAGTGTGTATTGGAAAGTACAGCTGCTTGCCTTCAGAACTCTGAGGGCCTTCCTTGGAGTCTGCCTGCCCTGGGTCAGGCCTGTCCAAACCTTCCTGGCTATGATACTGTGTTTATCTGTGTCTATTCAAGGTTCACACCAGCCTCTAGCATTCAATTCATAGGATAGATCCCTACCAAATTCCTGGCACCCTCATGGACATCTGAGGTTCTTCCCCACCCTGCCTCTATTCCATTTATTCAACAATGGCACCTTACTTTGTTTGAGGGAACCAATGCTTACCTCCCGTAGGACACCATGTTAACTCTGTCATATGGAGCATCACTCCATACCTCCCTTGAATAAGGCAAGGCCAGAAGCTCGATCCATCACTCCCGTACTCTCTCAGGAGCTTAAATAAAGAGGGTGACAAGTTTCAAACTGGCTAAAGATAGTGAAATTTTGTTAAATGATATGACCATTGTCCAATTTTCTTTTTTAAATGATTTACTTATTTTTATGTGAATTTGTGTTTTCCTGCATGCATGTCTGTATGAAGGTTTTGAATTCCCTGGAACTGGAGTTAGACAGCTGTAAGCTACAATGTGGGTACTGGGAATTGAACCTGAGTCCTCTGGAACAATAGCCAGTGCTCTTCATCACTGAGCCAATTTTCAAAATGAATTTTTAATTATTTTTTCCTATTTACATTTTAAATAAAATTATTTTTAATATACACATAGTCAGCTAATCATGGTGGTCTGTTCCTTTAAATGTAACGTCACTTGGAAGGCAGATGCAGGTTGATCTCTGTAAGTCTAGGCCAGCCTGGTTTACATAGTGAGTTCCAGGGTAGCTAGCTAGGTTTACATAGTATGACTCTGTCTGAAAAAGAAAAGAAGAAGAAGGAGAAGAAATATTTCATGATTCTCCTCTGGTCTATACATAAAGTTTCTCTCTCTTTCTCTGTAGATCAGGCTGTCTTTGAACTCACAGAGACCCATCTGCCTTTGCCCTTTGTCTCTAGAGTGCTGGGATTCAAGGCATGCACCACCACTGTCCAGCTGAAGTCCCTCTCTTATAGCCGTGTCCGACTTATAAATGTTGACATGATGGATAAGACATCTGAAAATTGTCTGGCTCAAGAAGACACTTGATAAATATATATTTGATGAATGGAAAATAAATAATTGTATGATTAAATCAAGTCACTTGTTAATTTTTTTTTTACAGATATGGAATATGGAGCTGGGAGGTTCCAGGAATATGGCTCAACCCCTACATTATACAGATGAAAACCAGGGCAACAAGAAGGCACAGGCTGGAGGCTGTGGACACTTTCTTACTTCTGCGTAAGCCTACCTCTCCTGTAAACCCAACTGGCTGATTAAATCAATAGGTTTTATTCTGTTTGCTTTATTAACTTCAGCGTTCTTTGAACCACTCATGTGAATGCACTCACTGTATGGTAGTGTTCTAAGAAGTGAAGTGGGGGGGAGAGTAAAATTTCACATTGAGGGAACTGATATTCTGTGGGACAAGGTCGGGCAATTTTAGTGAAGAAAACATAATGGCTAAGGGGATGGCTCCGTCAGTAAAATGCTTGTGGAGCAAGCCTGAGGACTGGAGTTCAGATCCCCAGGGCACACATGAAAGGCTGAGTGCAGTGACATGTACCGGTAAGCCCCACACCACATGCTGTGTAAAGACAAACAGATCCCTGGAGCTCGCTAGCCTGCTCACAGCCCAAATGGTAACCTCCAGGTACAGTGAGCAGCATTGTATCAAAAACTAAGGTGGAAATCCCAGTGTGATGGTGCATGCCTATAATCCCAGCACTCACGGAGGCAGAGGCAGGCAGCTCTCTTTGAGTTTGAAGCCAACCTGGTGTACAAAGTGAGTCCAGGAATAGCCAAGACTACAAACACACACACAAAAGCAATCCTGACTCAAGAAAACAAAAATAAAATTAAATAATTATTAACAATAATAATATGGAGAGTTATAGAGGAAGATGCTGGATATGGACTCCTGGCCTATAAACACACCTGTGCACATCTCTTGCCTGGTACATATACACACACATCAAACACACACACACACACACTTTAATATGTCAATATGTACCTTGGATGGTAGAAAGTGTTTAAATGATGAGAATCTACTTATAGCTAAACACCCAAGAGAAATGATTACATGTGCCTACACAAAAGTTTGTTCACAGATGCTTTGCTTGTTTGTTTAAAAATAAAGTTTTTTTTTTCTACGAAGCTCAGTCTAGCCTTGAATTCTCAGTTGTCCTATCTCAGCCTCCCAAATGCTCCAAGTGCTAGGATTTCAGGCATAAAGCACCATGCCTGAAATGGTGCTCATCAATGCAGAGTTATTCACAATAACCAAATAGTGGGAATGCCTCTGTTGGTAACTGCAGAAATAAAACAGCACATCCATACGAAGGGATGTTGTCATACAACAATCAGCTAATTGTTGAAATGGAGAAACAGTGGCAAGGCATTTGCACTAGCAAGAGGAGCAGCGTTCGGATCCCTTGAACCCAGGTAAACACTGGATCTGTGTGCCTCTGTTCCCCGCTGTAACTTCAGTGCTTGGAAAGATAGATTGTAGGAGGACCCTAGAGCAAGACAGATAGCTGCACTGATCCATATGGGCAAGCTCTGTGTTCAGTTGAGAGAATGCACCCCAATGAATAAGGTGGAGAGCATCAAGAAAGACTCCTGATATCAGTCTTGGGTCTCTGCGTGCATACATGTGTGGAATACCTGTAGACACTCTGCTCCACACACGCAAACATATCATACACAAAGCATGCACACCACTCACATAAAAATGCAAAAAGTAAAACATTAAAATAAGCTACACTGGGGCTGGAGAGATGGCTCAGAGGTTAAGAGCACTGGCTGCTCTTCCAAGGGTCCTGAGTTCAATTCCCAGCAACCACATGGTGGCTCACAACCACCTATTAATGAGATCTGGTGGCCTCTTCTGGCCTGCAGGCAGAGTACTGTATAAATAATAAAATAAATAAATCTTTAAAAAAAGAAAAAAACTACATTGTTGTAATTGTGTCCTTTTGCTATCTTTGAGGACCTTGGCTGATCATTTCGGGAAGAGGCCTTATGGACCTGAAACCCCCTGGTCCTCACATCAGATGACAGTACCTCGGTCTTTCCCTCCTTCCCACAGTGAAATGTGTGTCCACCAAGCACAGCGCTAGGCAGCCTAACAGCATGGCATCTTGACAAAGCACAATCCCAGGGACACTGACTCAGAACTCCTACCCTAAGGCACTAGCGAGATGGGCTGAGGCCCAGCTGCATCCAGGCTGTTCCTGTTACCAGACCCAGGTGACTTACTGACTCCTGAGTCTTAGTTTCCTCATCTACAAAATGGGAATTAAATGTCTGTTTTAAATTCTTGTGGGAATATTTAGGAATAGCGTCCACAGTGACTCCATGAACTTTGTCCATCTGTCAATCAATCACATGTTGGTTATTGCTGAATAAAATTAACGGCCTGCACTTTAAGCAAATAACACTGCTGTGCTTAGCACAGAACAGAAGGTCATCTGGCTTTGTAACAGATGTCAGATGCCTTAAAGGTTACAACAAAAGCAGAACCAGGGCCATGATTTCCCACACTCAGGCCTGCTGAGAGCATTGCCCATCTTCACTGCCAGCCCCTCGCTCCAGGGCGGAGTCTGGCCCCCTGAGGCATAATCCAACAGTCTCCTCTGGTCTTGGAGAATATTTTAAGACAATTTTTGGTAGGAGAGGAGCTAGCCACCAGATGAACCAGGAACTGCACTGAGCAGTAATGATGCCAGGCCATGGAAGGACTGTCTGACGACATAACTGGAAGATTTTGAGATCGAGGGAAGAGATATGAAAAGGGAGTTCATGGAGGAGTCTCTGTCTAAACCAAAAGAGATGGAGGGAAGATAAGTACCTGAACATATAGAGTCAGGACCCATTTGATCCTTAGTTTCTCCAAGAGGCACTGGAGAACCAACATTTTGTAGAGAGATAGGAGGGAGAAAAGGATGTAACTAATGATGACTGAATTGCCATTCTGATCTTCAAAACTGCTTTTAAAGTTGTGTTCTACCTAACATTTTAAACAAAAATACTTAGAGAATATACATCCCTCTTGCAGCACAACTAGCCTTTGACATGGCAATATGATGTTGTCACACACAAAGTTCAGACTTGAGGACCATATCATTGAGTCATATGCACAAAATAAACTGCAAAAACACTCCACAACATTGATTTTTGTTGTTGTTTGCCAAATTTGTAGCTGTTCTGAGGTGCGTACAACCCACAGACCACACAAGTCTAGGTGTATTCTTCTTACATAATTTTGTCATCAGCAGCTTGAATTTATGTACGTGAAGGTATAACAAAAGAGGGGCTGGAAAAATGGCTCTGCTAGTTAGGAGCACTAGCTATCTCTTTGAGAGGATCCAGGTTCAATTCCCAGGAACCACATGGCAGCTCACAGCTGTCTCTAATTCCAGTTCCAAGAGATCTGACACCTTCACACAGATACATAAAACAAAAATAAATTAAGAAAAAATAATAACGAAATAAATGGGGTCATGTGGAAAATATTCTGCCTGTGGCTGATGGTCTGTTTATTAGAGATTTAATATATGAAGTAGTCCTTTCTTGGGTCTGATCATTCTTTGTATCAAGTATCCTTCACCAGGAAGCAAGGAATGCTGGTAGAATAGAGAATGTTTACAGAGAATGTTTATGTAAACATTCTTGGACTCCTGAAAATTATCCCCCCCCCTTAAAACCAGTGATGCAGAGGGCATCCATGATCAAAATAAAAGCTTGTTGTAGAGCCAGGGCTGGAGGCATGGGCACAGCTGGGATGAAGATGAGTTTAGGGAAGTGGTTTTTGCATGAGGACTAGTCTGAGCAAAAGGTGGCCACTTTCTCTTCACCTCCATTTTCCATATATCTCTCTCCCCTCCATCTCTCTTGCCCTTCTTCTCCTCTCCCCTTTTCCCTGTATCTTTGTCTGTGCTTTATTGCATTAAATTGAACTCTTTTATTTTATTGCTTATTGTATGTACTGAGCAACGCTTTATGTTCCTATGTATATTTTTTTTTCATTCATTCTTCTGTAGGTTGCCTTGGAGAGAATTAAAACACAGTCACCTACACACACACACAGACACACACACACACCATTTTAGTGGGTCCCATTAGGAGAAAAACTGACCACCTCCCCGCGTTGACTCCAGATCCACATAGAAATGCTCAAAAGCTTCCTTTCATCGAGAAGGAAAGCAGTGGAGCTGGAACACTGGCTCAGTAGTTGAGAGCACTGGTTGCTCTTCCAGAGGATAAGGGGGTGCGGGAGAGGGGTGTGGAGGAGTGGAGGTGTGAGGCTGTGGGGAGAGTGGGGAATGGGGTCAGATGTTGATTCCCGGCACCCACACAGTGGCTCACAACCATCTCTAATTCCAGTCCCAGGGCCTCTGGTGCCCTCTTCTGGCCTCCAGGTATACGAAGCATGCAAGTGACGCCCAGGCATACACGCAAGCAAAACACTTAGGCACATAAAATAAATAAAAGGTTTTCTTGGTTTGTTTTGACTTTGTGTTTTAGAAGAAGCAAAGTGGTGCCTAGACCAAGGGAAAGAAAGGTCATCATATTTCTGTTATGTAATAGACGGGAACTGATTGTCACTTAGGAAGCAACTGCAAATGCTGTTAAGCCTTCACAAGAGATGTTCACTCTATTTCAGGTCCTTTCCAAAGCTAGAACAGGTGCGGACTCCCTTTTCCCTTTTATCACTCAGCGCTCAAGGGATTTAAGCAGCTAGAAGGAGGCGGCTGCTCAATGGACTCACAGCCAAATGGGGCCTCGTTCAGGCAGCACAGTGCTCCAGCCAGCCTGAGGCTCTGACACGCCCCCCCCCAGCCCTTCTGAAATAGCTGGCTTGGCAGACTCCCACCCATATTAAAATTAGCATCACACCTGCCACATCCAACATGTGTTACGTTTCTGAAAGTCCTCAAGAACAGAGATAACAAAAATATGCAGCCAATGTCCTGAAAGAGACTAAAACCCTAGGACTGTGTGTGAGGCTGCTCAGTAAATGGTAATGAGGATAAACTGAGGTCTTTGCTGCTGGTGTATTCCAATTAATGCAAAACTACGGAAACTGAGGCAGCCTGTGGTAAAGTACTTTCTAACTTCTTGGTATGTCAATGTTAAACACAAGCTTAGTTTTGCCAAACTTCTGAGTCCCTTTACTTCTCTAGTTTTATTTTATTTTATTTTATTTTATTTTATTGCATAAAATTTTGCTGAGAACAGGAATCTGGAAAGATGGCTTTGTGGTTAAGAGCAGTGGCTGTTCTTCCAGAGAACCCGAGTTCAATTCTCAGCACCCACATGAGTAGACAGATTTTAACCCAGCAACATGGCTACTCTGGCAAGAGATCACATCCAAAACCTAGATCTGTGTGATCCAGCTGGAATACAGACACGCCTTTAGTACACACCTTTAATCCCAAACAATGATGTCTATTTGAGGGACAAAGTGACAAATGAGAGAAAGATTTGACAGATAAGATATACTCGACTCTTATGAGAACAGACAGGAAAGGGAAACTGCTTAAGAGCAGAGCAGGGAGGGGGTAGGAGACAGACAGCACAGGTAGTGGAGTATAGTACAGTAGTACAGTATAGTGCAGCCAGTACAGTTGAATTCAGTGGAGTTCGGTAAGAGGCAGTTTCTCCAAGTAGAGCAATTGAGTGAGAAGCCAAAAGAAGTCAATTTGAATCAGTCAGCTTAGAGAAGAGTTTGAGCCAGACAGCTGAGTTGAACCAGCCAGCTGGGGTTCAGAAAGAACTGGGATGGGTAAGTTTATTCAGCATTAAGTCTCAGATGCTGAAAACATTCTAGGCCTAGGTTAGCAGATGGAGGCTGGAAGCTGAAGCCCTCAAGGTCTTGATTTCCAGACCTTGAAGAAGATTAGATTGTATGAAGGATTGAAGAAGATTTGCAGAATCTTAGATTGTATGGAGGCTAAAAATTTCCAGGGTTAGGCCTAAGGATATTTAGATAGAAATGCTCTGGGCTCAGCCCAAGCCATGTATTAGTAAAGCTTGGAAATGACTCTCATCTCATCCCCTCATCTGAGGAAATAAAAACAACATTTACACACTGGAGTTTACGAAGGGCTGTACCTCCAGAAAGGATGTAATGCCTTGCTCTGGTCTCTAAGGATGTCTGGTACACAAACAGTACATGCAGGCAAAATGCCCATTCATTTAGGTGTTTTTTATTAAATTAATTTTAATTATTATTTTCAATTAATTGATTATTTTTCTGAGACCATGACGATGGGAAATGGAGGGGCTAAGCAGGGCTAAGTTGGGAAGCATTAAACATCATTACAAGAAACTACAGGGATTTGCCAAGCTCCCTCCCACCTGTCATACATTTCCATGTTGATGAAACCTACTGGACAGACAAGGGAGAGACTTGTGCACAGTGTAAGAAAACTGCGGACAAGGGTTGTGGTGATCTGAGAGGTCATTCCATCTGGAAGGCTCCAGCCAACTTCCACTGTGGCAGAATGTGTGAACTCACTGTCGATAGTTCTCCTGAATTTTTACCAGATGCCAAAAGTCAGGAAACGCTGAAACTTGTCCAGTTTTTAAAACCTTGAAAGGTACTAGAACAAAGGTACCTAAAATTGTGAGGTTTATAAAGAATAAAATTTTATTTCCTTGGGCTGGCAAAAGAGAATGAAGCCAACATAAAGGGAAATAGCAAGAGAAAGCAAGAGGGAGGAGGCAGGAGAGAACAGACAGATCTTGGTTGGGGATTATTGAGCCCCTGGATCCAGCTATGCCTGAAGCAAGTTCTTTTAGCTTTACAGCTAGATATACTGATCTCCCTCTCATTATTTAACTTAACTTGAGTACCTGGTAAGCTTGTAATAGGAAATGTTGGGTATACAGAATTGAATAAGGAAGTCTCTTTAGAACTTAAAATCCTTAGTTTTGTTTATCTGTTTGAGACAGGGTGTCACCTGACCCCCAGCCAGGCTGGGGTCAAACATACCATGATCCTTCTACATCTGCCTCCCAAGGGTGCGGGCCACTAAACCCAGCTTGAAACCTTGACTCTTTCTGCCTCTGGCTCATTACAGCTCTCTTTCTCATCCCCACCCCCCATGGTAAAGTTGAAAAGATCAATTTCATCCCTAATTGAATTAGGACAGTCACACTGTCTGCTCATCCCTGACATGACTCCTTTTGTTCTCACATTTGGTCATAGTATTTTATCACAGTAACAGAAAAGTAACTAATTAATGCAATGACCTTGACACTTTTTTTTTTTAAGTTTTTTAAGACAGGGTTTTTCTGTGTAGCACTGGCTGTCCTGGACTCACTTTATAGACCAGGCTGGCCTCGAACTCACAGAGATCAGCCTGCCTCTGCCTCCTGAGTGCTGGGATTAAAGACCTGCACAACCATGCCTGGTGGTTCTTGACACTCTTAAAATGTCCCTACCTTTGCTGCTGTTTCCTTGATCCAATGGCTTGATATTTTGGTAGAGATACCACAGAAGTGGTGTGCGTGCCCTCGATGCATCTTTCAAGGCAATGCATGATTTCAGTTTGTCTGATGATGCCATTAAACTTCACTGCCTGATTGAAGTGGAACCTGACTTAGACTTCCTTAACTGCTTTCTCTCCATCCTTGGCAAATGTTTTGTACAATGCTGTTTTGAGATCATATGACAATGTGTTCCTCACCAAACACCCACTCACCCGTGTGACCATTCAGTAATATTTCTTGGCTGAGTTTACTAATGTGTTAGTTGCCAAATACTGATGTTCTAGTTTCATCATCCTGTTTATAATCACCAGTCTACTGCCAGGAAGAAATTTCCTATCATCTATCTATCTGTCTGTCTGTCTGTCTGTCTGTCTATCTATCTATCTATCTATCTATCTACCTAGCTACCTACCTATATATGTATCATATAGCTAATTTATTGATTAAAAATTAATATCATAGTGGGTGTATAGACTTCTATTTGAAAATATTAAAAGCTATTAGTAACAATACTTACTTTGATGTCCAAATGGGCCCTGAGCTGGTCGGGTTTGGGAATTCTCGAAAGCTGATTTTTTTTTTTTTTTGACAGGTCCTTATTATTCCTGGGGGAACTTCTCTGGACAAGGCACTCTCCTTCTTTTTGTTCTGGCTCAATGTTGGTTGTTTTTTCCCAGAGGCTTTGAGTTTATCAGAAGGAAACTTACTAGCAAGATCAAGATACTAAGTATGCAATTGTCATTGGGCCCTGGTGATATCTGAACTTCTTAAAATGTTTTTTTTTCCTCCTTCCTCCTCTCAACTGTTCCCAAACACACACTTGCTCTCTCTCTCAAATTCATGGCCTCTATTTTTTTTGTTACACATACATGCACACACACGTATGTATACATGTATGTGTATTCTTAAATATATAACACATCCTGCCCAGCCAGTATAAAATTTCTTGTTTGTATATGATCTCAGAGCTGATCACTTGGTACTGGACAATCAGTTTGGGCCTCTTCCCTGGGAAGACCGTTTGTCCATTCATTATTTCCTAGTTGCCTGTAGTTCTTTGTCTAGGACTGAGGCTCCATGAGCTCTCCCCCTTCCATGTTAGCCCGTCTGTTGGTGCCATCCTTGTTCGACTCATGTTTAGGCAGCCATGTTGGTGAGACTTTGTGGGCGTAGCTTTTGACGTTTCTAAGAGACACAACCTCACAGCAAACTTCCTGTGCCTCTGGCTCTTACAACTTTCCTGTCCCCTCTTCTGAAATGCTCCCTGAGGCCTGGGTATGGGGGTTGTGTTGTCCATGTATCAGCTGGGGCAGCATCTGGACACTTTCAGCCAATAAGACAGAAAATTCATACATGCGTAGACCCAATGACTCTAGGAAGGATTACTCTAACTCCAAGTTCCCATTTCAAATCTGCACATTCCATTTCCAGTGGCAAACATTCCAGTTCCAAAAGAACTTTGATACAAATTGAATAATTTGCCGCTTCTTCCTGCAGTGTTCACAAAATGCTTTCAGGATGTCCAAAGCCACTCCACTGCTGGTAACAAACCTACTGAGCAAGGATGAAGATATACTTGGCAGACGCCTCATCTTTAAACTGTCATACAAGCCTAAATTAGGTATTTTCATTTCTGTGTTTACGATACGTTAATCTATGGTTCAATTTCACCGTACAGAGGAGTTCTATCAGAAGTGAGGCTACCCCTTCCTCTTGGTCACTGCTCCCCTGGGGGACGAAAGGCACAGCAGCAGTCTTCTTTCTTCATGGCTTGTCAGCTCCCAAGTCCCTGCTCTCCCACTGCAGGAGCACCGCTGATTGCTCCTTTACCTGTCCCCTGGGTCCTTCTGAAAAGACAAGCTGTTGCCCCACACACACCCGATCATAAACCGTACGCCTTTCTGTAACCTTAGAAGCCATACCTTGCAGTATTAACCAGCTCTTCTGTTTTTAGTAACGGCTTCAATTGACCTGTAATTCACATACCACATGCTCTGCTTCTAGGTAATTCAGGGTAACGTGATCGCCACTACAGTTGGTTTCAGAAGTCACAGAAACTCCATGCCCATTGGCGGTCAGTCACCATGCCACCCCTAGGGAACCGCCAGCCTGCCTGGTTTCTGTAGATCGGCCTAATCTGGGCCTTCTTACAGGTGGGATTGCAACACTTAGTGCTTGGCAGGATATTTTCAAGGTTTGTTTGAGTTGTAACATACCAGTACTCAGTCCTTTCTATTGCTGCTTGGGATTCCACTGCATAGATACAACACACTTCGTGGCTTCATTCATCAGCTGCTGGCTTCTGCCTATTATGAATTTCTGCTATGAATGCTCAAGCTAAGTTTCTGTGTAGCAATGTTTCCATGGCACTTGGGTGTGGACTTAGGAGCAGGGTTACTGTCTCATTAAGTGCAGCCATGAGTTTGTTGTTTTTAGGAACTGCTAGGTAGTTTACCATAGCGGCTGTGATGGTTAACTTTTGTGTGAAGATTTTATTTCATTTTTATTATTTTCAGTTGTGTGTCTGTTGGTGTGTGGATATGTACATGTGAGTGCAGTTTCTCATGAAGGCTGGAGGCATTGGATTCCTGGACTTACAGGTGAGCCTCTGGAGGTGGGCGTGGGGTCCTCTGAGCTCTTAGCTGCTGCAGCATCTAAGATGGTAAATTTTGATTGTCCACCTGACTGGACATGCTCTCAACCAAAAGACTCTCCTGTGAGTGAGTCTGCCTTAGTTTGAGCTTCATTGCTGTTAAGAGAAACCATGACCATGGCAACGCTTATAAAGGAAAACATTTAATTGGGGGCTGGCTTAGAAGTTTAGCCCATTGTAGCCATGGTGAGAAGCTTGGCAGCATGCAGGCAGACATGGTGCTAGAGAAGGAGCTGAGAGCTCTCCATCTTCTGTTTTGTTTTGTTTGTTTGTTTGAGACAGGGTTTCTCTGTGTAGCCTTGGCTGTCCTGGACTTTGTAGACCAGGCTGGCCTCGAACTCACAGCGATCCACCTGCCTCTGCCTCCCTGAGTGCTGGGATCACAAGTATAAGCCACCATGCTGGGCTGATCTTCAGGCAGCAGGAGAAGACTGTGTCCCATGCAGTACAGGAGACCCCTAAGCCTGCTCCCACAGTGACACACTTCCTCCAACAAGACCACACCTTCTCCAACAAGGCCACACTCCCTAATAATGTCATCCCCTATGGGCCAAGCACAGGGTCCATGAGAGCATTTTCATGAAGAATGAACGGAAGGAAAAAGACGGCACCCACCCCTGCCCCCATCCCACTCGGCGCTGTCACCCCCAGTATGGGCATTTTGATGTGGTGTTCTGATGAGGGAGGGACGCTTGCCTTCTCTCCTCCTTTCTCCTAACCATCTAACCTTGTTCTTGCTGCAGCTTCTTCGGCTTTGCTATGTGAACTAAAGATCAAAGGTTTTGCAGAAACCAGCAGGCCTATGGAGCCAGGCTAAGACCACAGAGGCATCCAGCTTTGTGGAGGGAGCAGATACGGGACTTCTCTGCCTCTCCAGCTTGCAGGAGGCTCTTGCTGGCCATCATCACGTCAGCCATTCTAGTGAAACCCTTTCATGGCACATATACATTCTCAGGGTTCTGTTTCTCTACAGAACCCTGCCTAACACTGTGGCTTTCCCATTGGCAGAATGTATAAGGACTTTCCTTTCTCTAGGTCTTCACCAAGACTTGCTCATATCTGAAGTACTAACACTGCATAGTACTCCGTGGTATAGACATGCCGTTAACAAACAGGATTGTTCTTGCACTCTTTTGCCCTCTAGGGAGCCCACTGATCAGTGGCTCTATGGGAATGTACTTCTGATACAGGTTTTCTTAATGAGGATGGGCCCCCACCAGTGGGAAAGAAGCTGGGGGAGGGGTATTCACCCTAACTGGGAGGTGAAAGGCTGTAATCAGGGCTGGGTCCCCTCTGTCATGTGCTTAAGAGAGTAACGAGATACGCTCCTCCCCAGCATCACATGAAAGCTGCTTATGAAAGTGAATCTTGACATCTTTTCTGTTCTGCTAATTCTCTCTCTCTCTCTCTCTCTCTCTCTCTCTCTCTCTCTCTCTCTCTCTCTCTCTCTCTCTCTCTCTTTCTCTTTCCTAACAGTATTGGAGGTCAGCAAAGGACTGGCAGGGACTCCACATTCTCCGCGGTCATGTTGGCCTGTCAATAAATGAAAGCATAATGAAACAAAACACCGAATGCCGTAACACATCCAAATTATAATGAAATAGCTCTCTGTTGGTGCCAAGTTGTTCTCTTTGTGGGCACATAATGATGATCTAGATTTATTTTCGGGCATCTGATCATAATGAAATAAACCTGGACTGCTTTCATTTCCTTACTCAGCTTCCAGATTCCTCTTAGGTAAGTCACAAGTTGACTGGTATGTCTACAGGGAGAAGCCAATCAAAGGCCCAGAAACCAGAACTCTACATGGAGCAAGGAACCAAGACAAGAAATGTTGGAGGGGAGGGGAGGTGCAAGATATTTAACTGTTGATTTTCTTTTCTTTTTTCCTCTTCCTTCCTTCCTTTCTTTCTTTCTTTCTTTCTTTCTTTCTTTCTTTCTTTCTTTCTTTCTCTCTCTAATAGACCAGGTTGGCCTCGAACTCACAGAGATCCTCTGCCTCTGCCTCTGCCTTCCTGACAGAGATGTGTACCACTACACCTGGCTAATTCTTAGTTTTCTATACTGTGCATATTTTTTTCTTTAGCATATACACATATCGCTTTAATGGAAAAAGAAAGTCATTTCACTCAAAACTCTTAGTTTGAAAATGACGCCCTTCCTTCAGATCAGTTGAGCGTCTAAGATGCCTTGGAGGTAGGGGTGGGGGGTCTGTAAGACAAAGGCAGCAATGGATAGCTGAGTAACCTCTTGCTTTCCCTTGGACTTAACTCCAAGATTTTTTTTTTTTTTTGGTCTGTGTAGATGTCAAAAAATAAGAAAAAAAAAGTGTGGTTTAGGGTGTCACCCTTCTTGAACAAGACACATGGAGAACTTGGTTATCATGGATACCTCTGCAGCAATGAGCAATATTCCAAAGTGCCAATTCCTGTTTCCTCTGGCTATATGGACACAGAATATGGCAGCTAGAGTTGCAGTTTTCTGTGTAGCCAGACCTTTTCCCATGGTAGCTGCAGATGTTTACATACCTACCCTCGGTGAACAGGCTTTCTTTTTCTCCATACTCAACTATTGTTGAATTCCTTTCTAGCATCAAATCTTTTTGAGACAGAGTCCACTGTGCAGCCCACACTGGACTCAAATCTACAATCCTTCTGCCTTGGCTTCCTGAGTGATGATATTACAAATGCAATCAATGGGTGATCATTTCAATAAATATTAAAAAGACGATGGGAATCGGACAGCATTTCGTGGGTGGTGTGGAAACCCACTGCAATGGAAATTAAAATTAAAAAGAAAATACCTCCGGGGTCCGCAGATCTAGGTAATCTAGATCCCAACCACAAGGCGGCGCCATTGGATTTTGAATGAATTGTGTCACTGTTGTGGGTTTCTTCTGCAAACAGCTGAAGACACCCACCCAGCACTGCGGTGGGGAAAACGAAAAAGCTGTGGAAATGACGGGGTCCTGAGGGCCTACCTTTAGTTATCTTAAATCTGAATGGCTGCTGGAGGAAAGTAAGACTCAGGAAATCTTGTTCAAATCCATCCTAAATCCAGAGCGTTTTCCTCGTGGGGCCTTTGCCCCTCCTCTCTGTCCCGGCAGAGTGTTCGGAGTTGGGGGAGTTGGCGGAGGCCTGAAGTCAGCTTTCTCAGTTCACCTTCTCCTTAAAAATCCGACAAAACCAGGCGCCTTGATGGGAGGAAATCCCTCCCGCCTCTTTCTCTTCCTCCTTCCTTTTTTTCTCTTTTTTTTTTTTCTTGCTAAATTTTGAACACCTTCCCTGAAAGAGTCTCAGTAAGAGCCAAGTAGTGAGAGCTCCGCCCCCAAGACCTTACTCCTGAGGCAGGCTCTTTCTAACAGGACGGATCTGCTTTTTCTGCTCATGCTTACCAGACAGGAGCTAGGTGGCAGAGTGTTTGTAAAATGCGGGGCCTGGTGGGTGCAGGGAACCTTTAATCGTGGCTGGCATACGTGTTCCTTGGAAGTGTGAAGAGACAGCAGCTACACACGCTCCGCAGAAGGTCCAGATGTGTAGATGTAACTAAAACTAGCTCTGGGCGCTAAAAATCCATCTAGTTAATAGGAAGAAAGGCTGTTCCTAGGCGGGTCTTGTGAGGCCACAACAGTGACTTCATTTGCCCTCACATTTGTGGCTTAGTGGCCATGAGGATGGCCTCTGACCAGTCCACATCCCCCCTTTGCACCTAACGCCCAGCTGCTGAGTGTGTTGATTGTCAAGGGCTCTCAGATTACCAAGCCCATTTCCTGAGTTGTTCTCTCCAGATGGAATTCCTACAGAGCAGCCAGCCTGGGCATTCCTGGGATCAGCCTGTGCTAGACTCATCAGAACCCCGTGCTGGCTCACTGCTTCCCCTCCCTAGTCAGTTTCCCTAGTCAGCAGAATCTTTTAGATTCAGCTGTATCCCCTGCAGTAACAGCCTACACTGCGCTCTGTAAGGCATCACTGAGTCATTTAGAAGGGTGGGTGGGTGGGTGGGTGGGTGTGCGCGCACGCGCGTTTGCGTGTAATGCATTCAGCTGTACTTTATATCTATTTACACATCACTGTTTTTGTTTTTTTAAAACAGGGATTCTCTGCATAGCCCTGGCTGGCCTGGAACTCACTCTACACATCTCGAACTCAAGGAGATTGGCTGCCTCCACCTCCTGAGTGCTGGGACTAAAGGTCTGTGCCACCATCACCTGGCAGACATTGCATATCCTACCCTCTTGTTTTGTCCATGTCACATCACAACAATATTTTTCTTTCATTTATACATACAGTCGTTGGGGGGCAATGTGCAAGATAGTGTAATGTACTCAACTAAGGCAGTAGTTCTGCTGTTGCTGTACGTTATTTTAAAAACCTATATTTTATGTAAATTTTTTTCTGATTTTTTAAAGGAGAAAGTCTAAGACATTGAGTTCCTGGGCCATAGAAAATACTTCATATTTATCTTCATAAATATTCTAAATACATCCATATCCACATATATACATATATATATATACACCTACATACATTCATACATATACACACATAGATATAGATAGCAATATATCCAGTGTCTCCTGGTGATTTGAACCCTTCTAGCAGTATTATATTAGAAGCTAACAACCCACCTCTCCGTTCTGAGATCAAGAAAAAAGAAGTCATGGCTCCCGTACTTTATGGCCGAGCTCAATGTTTGAACACATTTGCTTCCTGTGAGCGAAGGCTTCTCTGTTTACTTGGGGCTTTCATGATGAATTTACACAGTTTTTGATGGCAATTCTGGAGAGGCACTACACTGTCTGTGGACTTGGCCACCCAGTTGTTGACTTAGAGACGTTTATCCTTCTTCCAAGAAGGCAGCGCCTTCTGTCTGCCCCTGGGTAAAGTGCGTGGGGAAGGTTCTAGTCTGAGAAAATTCCATTGGTAATTAACACCCAGCCAGACCTCACTTTTTCCCCAGGGACAAGGCTGAACGCCCGAGGAGCCTTCCTAAACAGGAAGCTCAATGCAGTGATTTAACAAAATCTATCAAGTGCTGGGGAGGCAGAAACTAAGGCGCCAGGCTGCCCCTCCGTTACACTTGCCTCAGGGTTTCAGCTCACCCAGTTTCCTCATCTGGAAGCAGAGACTGTGGAAGAGATAAAGGTGCATAGCTCATGAACACTCTAAGCCTCTTTAGATGGTGTGAACAATCTATTTTGTGATTTTTAAAAAGGCAGGGTGGGGTGCTGATGGCATTTCAGGAAACAAGAGTAAATTTTGTGCAGAGTCTTCAAGCTTGAGGGCCAGCTAGAGGTGAGTCGTACTTTGGAAAATCTGAGAAAATAAGATCTACTAATTCTGAAGTCTCTTCTCCCTCCGGACACATCACTAAACCTAAAACGTTTCTCACAGGAGTCCAAAGCTTTTCAAGTTTCCCCAAACTCGAGTGTGTGTGTGTGTGTGTGTGTGTGTGTGTGTGTGTTTGTGAGTGCGTAGATACAGGTCTTCAGGGCTCTAGTAGTCCCAAACATGGCGAGCATGGCTCCAACAGGCCTTGCCCTTCTCTCCCACCCCCTCTTCCTTGTTAAACCCTTAGATGACATGCCTAAAATTTCCCAGGTCCATCCCTTAGTTGGCCACTTCCTGAGAGTGACCACCAAAGTCCAGCTATCAGAGTGTTGAAGCCCAGCAATCAAAAGCCCCTCTTGGCTCACTTAATTAACACTCCCAATCAAAATTAAACACCTCAACACAGTTTCCCCTTGTCCCTTTACAAACTACACTACCGTTTACCTGTAGGCCTTATGTGTCCCCTCTCTGTCCGGAGGCTGTCCTTTGTCCCTCTGGGGCCAGTATCCCTTTCCCCATCCCTCCCCTGTTCCTTTCCCCTTCTTCCCCGACCTCTCTCTCCCATCTTTGTCTCTTATTCCCTGACCTTTGTCCCTCTGGGGCAAATAAATCTCCTTTTGCTGGTCTTGATGTGTCCTGTGCCGATTCCAGCCCTTTCAACAGGTGTGTGATCACATGCACATGGAGGCCAGGGTGTGACCTCAAGTGTCATTCCTCCTCCGACATTGTCCACTGATTAGACTACCCTATGGCTAGTGAGCCTCAGGGTCCCTCCTGTCCCGTCCCTGCTTCCTCAGTGCTGGGATTACAAGAAGTTTGTTTGTTAGGGGTTCTGAGAATCAGACCCTCACGCCTGTGTGGCAAACAAGCACCGCACAGACTGACTGATCTCCGCAGCCCCTCTCAAACAACTTTCAATTGTACCGAGGACGCAGAAAGATGCTGGGTGAGCTTTATTCAGGTTCGTCCTCATCGTCAAATGCTGCCCTGGGAAGTCGGTTCTAAGTTCTTTTAGGACAGCCGACTTCCCTGACTCCTCTAAAGAACGCCTTGCTCGTAAAAAGGATTCACTAAGGTAGTTTTTAGATGAGTTGTTAGGAAAAGTGTCAGCTCAGAACCCCCAATACCAAGTTCTCAGCACAAAGGAGATTTCTTTGCCCCAGACTGAGACAGAGGATATGGAATAAGAGACAAGGACAGGAGATGAGGGAGAACAGGAAGGGAACAAGGGAGAGGGGGGAGGGGTATTTGTCCAGGGGACAAAGGACTGCCTCTTGATAGAGGAGACAGATGTGGCCCATAGAAAAATGGAGGTTCATAAAGGGACAATGGGAAACCCCGTGTTAGAATGAGTTGTTTAATTTTAATTGGGCATGTTAATTAAGGTAGCCAAAAGGGGGGCTTTTGATTGCTGGACTTCAATAGTTTGATTCCTAGAACTGGGTAGTCAGCCTCAGGGGCCGGAAATGGCCAAATAAGAGAATAGACCTTGGTGGCTAACTTTAGGAGTGTTTTCTAATGTTTTTTAGCATGGCAGAGGGAATCAGAGAGAAGGGCAAGGCCTGCCAGAGCCATGCTGCTCAGAGTCCCTTCGTGAGTGATTAGGGTAAATCAGCTGGAGATATGGATTCCAGAGTTTATTACCCAGTCAGCCAGGACCTAACCCTTGCTCTAGCAAAGGAGCTAAGGTAGACTGAACCTAGTTATTACATCATTAACTAAATGGCCTTGCATAAGCTCTGTAACCTATCACACTCCCAGGCATTCAGATCAATTTCCTCTGAACTGAGCAATAAAAACTCTTGCCTCATAGAGCTTTGGGGAGGATTATATAAGAGAAGCCACTCAGCAGAGGATGTACCACTTACCTGCCCAAGGTGGCTGTCACAGACACGGTCCCACTTGGCCATTGTTCAACCTGGTCAGAAGTTGCCAGGCTTGCAACTCATCTTTCTAATTTCCTAGGGTGTCATTTGCAGGTGAATCTGAATGGGACTTGTTTCTTAATTGCTTCACTTTGAGATTTTAGAATTTTCGTCTCTCCGGTACCCAAAACCTCTCCTTCTCTTCCATGGCTGTAGTGACATCTGCTGGTAATATCAAGCTGTTTCACGAAGGGAATTGCCAGTATCTAGTGTGAGTTATTTGGACTGACAGACAGATGGGCAGGGACACACACACACACATTCAGGCAAATACCAAAATCAACACTCTTTGCTAATAAGAAGCACCAAACCATCTCAATAAAGTCACTTTCCTGTTAATGACTTCTGAATCTTAGATCTTTTCTATTTGAAACAATATTGTTGTCTTTGAATAAAAAGTCAAGAGCCGAAGCTGCCAGGCAGCCCTCGGAAGAGAGCACGTGTGAATCTGCACATAGAACCTTATCAAGGCCTGGCATGAAGGTAGCTTGTATGGAACTGAGTGGTTGTGAGCCACAAATATCACAGCAGTGTTATGAACTGATGAATGATTCCAGCAATATGGGTGGGCCTCAGCCTGTCAGTCAAATGTGCAAGAGCAGAAACTCCGCTTGTATGTCTAGTCCCCTCTCCTGTGGAAGTTAGGCTAAACTGCAAATGAGGTTCTACATGTACTTCCATCCCGTGCCATGTGGTACTGTGTGAACATGGCACCCTGTTTTCAAGTGTCAATGTTAACTCAGTGAACTCAGTGAAGGGTAATGGGAATTCTCAGTACAATTCTCACAGCGTTACTGTAAATCTGAAATTTTTTGTCACAATAAAAAAATTTTTTTTAAAAAGCAAAATTCATTGGAAAGCCAGTTTGGGAACATGGCTTTATCTTCCCCACATTCACGTAACCTTGGCTAAATTACCAAAGTTGCCAGCAAAGACCTTGTACACTCTGTGAAGCTGAGGTTCTCTGGCCTTCCAAGGGGACTAACTAGAAAGAAAGCAACACTGTTTCAATAGCGATTCCACCCGAAGGGAAAACATTAAAATCCAATGACATGTTTTAATTCATCTTTCCCTGGGTGGAAAAGCTATTGCTCAATTGTTTAATATTCAACGGCCAGCGTGAGAAATTGCAGGAAAAGGAAAGATGGTAACTGATGAAGTGCTGAGGTGTGCCTGGAGAAGGTGAGGGCGGCTTTAAGCAAAGATTGGTTTTATTTGGTTTAAGCAGAGTAAAACCAGGAAAGGGGTGAATCCTTGGTATGAGTGAGTCTTGGCTCGCCTCTGGGTTCTTGTCTTGTGAACCCAAAGGAAGAATGAAATTCATAGACAACAAGAAGGATGAGTTTTATAAAGAAATGTCTGATTTAAAAAAAAAAAAAAGCCCTCATGGTTTAGGAAGTCATAAGGCATTGGGGTAACTTGCTATTGTTGTTTAGCAAAATTGACACGATCAAACTACTTTCTAAATAAATAAGTTTATATCTAACAGACAAAGGTTCTAATCAGAGACGCTTCAATCTGCAGTGAACAGCAGTGGGAACACAGACTCATGGCTGCTCAAGGTGCTGAGAAGGTAGAAGGGGTAAGTGTTCCTGCCAAAACAGCACATTCACGCCACACCCCCTTTTAAAGCTCAGGGAACGGCGGAGAGGGGACAGAGAGGATGTAAGAGCCAGAAGACAAGAAGGCCAGACAGATGCTGTCTTGCAGGCAGGGCATAGCTGCTGCATCATGAACTCACACCAACCACAGTGGCCAGCCCTGGGCCTGCACAAGATTGGACCTGTCAACTGTCACTCATAGGTGGGGAGGGCCCTTTTCCCCATGAACTATTGGCTGCTAATGAGGGACGGGAGAGTCTTTGTCTTCAGCGGTATACCCACAGATGGCCCCACCAGGCCCCATGGGCTAGTTCTAAGCCCATAGTCACAGAGAAGACCCTGGTTAACACCAAGGGGTCACAAAACAAAGAGAGGCACAGGGGAAAGGGAGTTATAGGGAGGGAGAGTTGGCAGGGGTGAGAGAGAGACAATAGAGGGTAAGGCATGAGAGCAATCAGAATGTTTTATGTGCATTTATAATATTGTCAATGGACAGATGGAGTTAATAAAAACCCTTTAAAAGTTCTTATTCTGGATTAAACAAGGAACACTAAAGAGCTATCGTGAAAGGCAAAGCTCTGAAAGGCAAGCTAGCCCCAGAGGAGAGTGCCGAGAGAGGAAAGAGCCCACTGGGCTTTTCACAGGACATGCAACAGAGCTGAGGGCATTTTTACTCAGATTTAAATCTGAGGCAGGGAAGACCCCCACACACTGTGCACATGTCCCTTCCCTGACCAGGGAGATAATCACACACTGTTTACACACCACTCTGTCAACTAGGGGAATGGGCAGGCTTTGAAGCCTCTTGTTCCTCTATTTCCTGGCTAGCTGTTGAGCTTGACTGTCAGCCGGGTAAGTGGTTATTATGACCTTGAAGATTCTGCTGTTCTTAGGCCTTGCCAGGGTCTGTTAGCCATTCATTAAACCACATGTTTACATGGCCACAGCCTGTAGTTTTACCATGGCAGGCTTATCACGGCCATTACATGGGGCTGTAGTTTTTCTTGGGTACCGTGTATTTAGCTCATTTCTCAGAGGGCAGGGGAGTGTTTTCTGGAGTGGCCTTCATTCTAGGATAGATAGAATCTTCTTGTTAGAAACAATCCTTACTATTTAGCTGCATTAGGAGCAAGAACACGTGAGGACAACAGTGCTCTATCTATGTCCGCTGTGGCTTCAGGGGGGCCAGCTGGTCTGCCAACACTAACCCTGTCCCCACGGTCCATCCTTCCTCTTGGCTAATCAGCTTGGTTATTTCTTAAATACCTAATTTACTTCTATTTTATGTTCATTGGTGTTTTGGCTGTAACGTCTGTCTGTGTGAGGGTGTGAGAAGCCCTGGAACTGGAGTTACAGACAGTTGTGAGCTGCCCTGTGGGTGCTGGGAATTGAACTCGGGTCCTCTGGAAGAACACCCTGTGCTCTTAACCGCTGAGCCATAGCTCCAGCCCCCATCTTGGTTATTTATTGTCCCTGGCAGTCTTGACCTCACCACTTTAATCTTAAATTGTTTTTTTTACATCAAGTAGAAATTTGAGCTTATTGATGATGTATCTTGAGCTAAGGGTGTAACTCTGTCTACAGAGGCCCTGCTTGGCATGCAGTCTTGGGTTCAATCCCCACTACCGCACATGTTCTGTGGAACATGCCTGTAATCGTAGCACTTAGGAAGCAGAGGCAGAAAGATCAGAAATTCAAGGCCATCCTTGGCTATATAGTGAGTCCAAAGCCAGCCTGTACCCTGTCTCAAAATATGTTTTCTTTGTACATTATTTAATATGGCTTCCTAGAGAATTCAGCCTTCCATACAGTATGCATTATATTTCACTGAGCAGCAGTATTGTAGGAACCTGAGTTTTGTCTGTGAAATCGGTTGACAAGTTGTTGTCATATAGGATCTTACTTTAGGAATCACTCCTGAGAGAGAGAGTGTGTGTGTGTGCTGGAACATGTGTCATGGCACTTGGGTGAGGGTCAGAGGTTAGTTTATGAGAATAAAGTCTGTCTGTTTGTCCTTCCACCTTCCTGGGGATCAAACTTTGGTTGCCAGGCTTGACAGAAAGAGCCTTTACCCACTGAACCATCTCACTAGTCCCATGTTAACTTACATTTGCTAAGGCGAGAGGGAGAAGACAAAGCCATTCAAACAATTTCTACCCACTACCTCTACTACGTCATAAATAATAGAGAAAAGGCTCAGTAGAAACCTTTAAGGATTTTGCCGTGGTGTTTCCATTTCGCTGAGAGCTGTTTGTATGGCCTCTAGTCCTGCTTTTGAGATTGTCCCAGCTAAGCACAGTCTTCTTGGTAGCCTGTGTAGACCGCTGCTGCCTAGCTGTGTCCCACACTCACATTTGGGATGGCTATACAGCCCAACCTCCTCTACGGTGACATTGGCTCACTAGGCTTTGCCCCTCCAGTTGATCAGCCCTGTCCTGCCCTGGCTCCAGGTTTCTGGCGCCTCATCCAAGGACAAGCCTGTGGGTGGGCCTGAGGTGTTCACCTCCAGTCACTTTATTGACACTGCTCCTTTGCCAAGGTTATGGCTTTTATATCACCAACTGTTAATATTCAAACGCCTTCCTCCTGGGTTCGGCTTTTCTTTTGTCTTCGCATGTTTTCTTTTGTCTCAGCACTGCCTCTTAGGAGGGTTTTGACTAGGGGAACTCACCAGCACCCATTTCTACATTTCTGTGAGTTGGCGGCCTCCTGCGGTCACATGGGATAGCTAGCTCAGCTGCATGCTTACTGGGAGTTGTGCCATTGGGGGTCTCTACGGGTGTCAGACAAGGAAAGGAACTGCGAAGATGTGAGAAGGAAAACTTGGCTCAGATGGACTCCTTTAACCTGGATCAAACCTTCTAGAGCATCTGATGCCAGACAGTTTATTGCCAACAAAATTAAGTGTCCTGGTATAATACAATCCCCAGTGCATGTATACACAAGTGTGATTACTTCAAAACTCAACTTGGGGTACATGTTATTTCTTCAGAGAAGATGGCTTCTGAACCTGTGTTAAGGGCCTGAGGAAGGGTCTGGCCTGGTTTTGGTTATATAAATAGTATAGCGGTCATTTGGGCTATTAGCCACCTCTGGTCTAGTTGTGGGAGCTTGGGGGAAGCTCTGGTTATTCAGATAATGTAAAGGTTATTTTTGAACTATTATGTATCTCTGGTCCTGGTTGTGGGAGCCTAGAGAGCCCCTCGCTGTAAGAGTCATTTAGATTACTGGCCACCTCTGGTCCTGGTTGGAGGAGCTTAATATGGCATGGCTTGACAGATAATGCAGATGGCCAGGCTGTTAATCACTTCCAATTCCCAGCTTTCCGGTTGGAAGAACAGGTTTTACATCTTCTCCATTGCAAAGACAATCCTGTGTGCTTAACATTCCTGGCTTCTCTGGAAATCTGTGGGTGCAAGGACCTTCATGCTGTGCTCCCGACACTTCTGAGCTTTGCCTGGGTTATTTTCTCATCCACAGTCTCCTGGGTGAAGTCCAAGGCAATTCATTTCCTCATATCTCTGAGTGAGAATAATCAGAAGGTGTTGTGTGGCAAACAGACCAGTGTGTGGTCGGCTCTGTCTCTGCTGGCTGTGTGACTTCACACAAATATCAGAAGCCACCTAAGCCACCCATCTGTCTCATTTGCAACGTGGGGAAAATAATAATTTCCAAAGGCTTTCCCAAGGGTCGCAGCGGAGACTGTTCAAGGAGCTTTGACAAGAGATGGTGCCTGCGGCGCCGTCCTTTTTTCTCTGCATTTCCTAGATCTGTGCTATCTAACATGGCAACTGCTTCCTGTGGCCACTAAACACTGGAAATGTGTCTTAATCAAAATGTGCAGCCACTAAGAAACAGACTTCAAGCTTTGAATAACAAACAGGACATACAACAGCTCACTAGTAAGTTTTATTTTTAGTATATGTTAAGAAGGGCAGTATTTTGGATATACTGGGTTAAATAGTGTTAAAATTATTTTTATCTGTTTCTTGATTCACCCCACCTTACTATTTAAATGCCGGCTTTGTATTGCTGCTTGCTTTCTTACACAGACTTGGAAGGTTAACGACAGCAAGTAATGCAATAAGGATGTCCTTGGGGGAACATCACCTGGAAATGCCATTGGGTCTAGTGGAGAGGAAAATTATCACAGCTTGGGGCCGAATCCTGAAGGGAGCAGACACTCAACTGGTCTCCATGTAAATGGTAAACACTGGGTACTGTTAAGGCATTGTGCATGAAAGCATTTGAGATGGATTCTAACTGAGAAGGGGATTGGTGGGAGGGAAAACATTGATATCACAGACTTGACAGGACAGTTAGGCAACACACTGTGAGGAAGGACAGTAGCCAGTGTAGCCAAGAAGCTCCAGAGCCAGCACCGAAAGCCCGGGTCCCTGAGCACCGGCTCTGGACTCTGCAGCATGTCTTCTGCCTTTGTGACGCTGTTGAAGACACAGACTGACAGGAAAGACACGCCTGACTGGTGAGCTCAAATACAGAGACTCTCTGGCCTTTTAGGCTGCTTGGGGTGATAATTTTGTATCACTACCTCCACTCAAGACCTGTAAGAAATTAGTTTGGGCCATTCTCCCAGAGAGGGGCATGGAAGGACCATGGCTTTCCTTTCCATATTCCTCAACATAAAGGAAACCCTTGTTTCCTGCCTTTTCCACTTAGGTTAAAATGTGGGTGGTAATGTTTGTCCATATCCATTAAATGTTGATATGCTTGGAAGTGACGTGCTAAGATAGCCTGGCCAGCAGATGGGAGGAGGCTGGAGCCCTAGGCCAGTCCTGAGGTACAGCTACAACAGGAAGTACTGTGTTGGCGACTTCTCTCATCACTGTGACAAAACACATGATCGAAGCAACTTAGGGGAGAAGTTTGTTTTACTTCAGAGTGTAAAGGCAACACTCCATAATGCTAGGGGAAGGCACAGTGGCAGGAACTGGCAGAAAATCTGTTTATATCTCGGTGAATCAAGATGCAGAGGGTTCAAGCCAGAACGGTGGCCCAGAGGCCAGTACCCAGGAACTCACCCCTCCAGCCATGCCCAGTACCCCAAAGGCGCTACATAGCCTCCCCAAAACAGCACCACCAGGTGGCGCCAGGTACCCAAATACAAGAACAGTTGTGTGTGTGTTTGGAGGAGGGGGCCATTTCAGAAAAGATGGCATTTTGCAGCAGACTATGATAGGTGTAAAAAACATCTGTTGGGCCTCTGGAATTTTGGAGGGTTTGACTGTGTAGTAGCAATAATTAATCTGACTAATGTAAAGCTATTATCTCAGCAAAAACAGGTGTAAGAGTCTACCTCTTTAGGAAACGTCACAGAAAACAAATACAGAAGATACACTAATGGGAAAACATAAATTTTTATTAATATTCAATGAGAGCCCTAACAGCTGAGAGAATGATTAGTTCATTGTCCTCTGCACTCATAGTACATGAGAAGCCAAACTATAATCACATGGTTACTTAATAACATGAAGCTACTAGCATGGCACAAAACACAGGGGAACCGTTTTATAATTGTACTATTTGATTTCAGAAAGATTTGATTACTTAATCACTGAGCCATGTCCCCTCAAATGAGTTCAAGGGCTCCTTGAGACAGGGGACAAACAGGACACACCTTCCTAAGGCAGCAAAGATTTGGGTAATAAAAGCGAAGTACCCTGAGTTAGTCATTCACATTAAAACTTAACACACACACAAGACCTCTAAACAACAATCAAGCAAGGTTTATTAGGAATCCAAGGTTATTAGGATCCAGGAAGTACAAAAATCGATCAGTGCCATGCCTCCAGTGGGAAGACCAGGCAGAGAGCACATCTCAGTGCATCTCATGTTGATGATGGGAAGGAGCCTGCCACCCCCACTCTCTGTTCCCACTTCCTACACTAACTGCTTCTCTGCTACTCCGCACCCTTAGCATCGTTCTTAGGACGTCTGGGGAAGCAGTGGCTGAATGCAACTGGCCCAGAGCTTACTTCTGTGGATGTGGTGACTTCACACAGCTCCATTCTTTCTTGCTTGAAAGCAGAAGGAAGCCAATTCACAAACAGGTTCTCGGAAGGCATCTTACCATAGAGTCCATGCCTGCTGAGTATATATATGGTGTGTATACATCACGTCCCCTTACAGGTGTGCCTCACTTAAAAGCTTGGCAGTGATGGGGCTTCTTTACACTGGCTGACTTTAAGGAACAGATCCTGAAGAAATAAGATCAGCACACAGATCAGCTGGTGGTCATCCTACTCCATGGTCTCACAGCCAGTCCTTCCTCTATCAAGGATGGAGGTGGAAGGACCCTCAGTCTCAAAGAAATGATCCATTTACCACAGTGACACCCTAGCCTTAATGTTACACCGAGGGAGGAAGTGTCTAGGCTCCAGGACAGGGTGAGATTTCCAAGTCAGGCAGACCTAGTGGCCCGGGCTCACCGTTTAAGTGAAGGAACTAGAATTAACCAGGTAGGTAACACCTTCCAACCTTTTGAACTTCAGCTTCCCAGCAGACCTTTCTAGATGAGCAAAGGCGATCAAATATCAAGGAACTCCTGGTCGGGGTGGGACTTATTCAAAAGATGTGCCTCCTTCTCCAGGGGAGAAATGCTTTCTATAGGAAACCAAACCTCAGTGTCATCACTTGAGGATCTGTCCCTATCCAAAATCTGAGATTCAGTTTTAATCGTTTGTATTTTCTTCAGTCCTGGCATGAAATCTGGTCTGTAGACTGTGTAAGGCAGAAGAAGGAGACAGCATGAACTCAAGATCATCAGCAGAGTGATGCCCCAAACTGAAGTAGCAAGCGACCTCACCCCAAAAAGCGTGTGCATGTCTAGCTTTTTCTTTTTAAAATAAAATCATCTTTTAATTTTTTAAATTTTTATTTCACCAGTTTTTGTATGTTTTGTTTTGTTTGGGGACAGGGTTTCTCTGTGTAGCCTTGGCTGTCCTGGACTTGCTGTGTAGATCCGGCTGCCTCGGCCTCCCTGAGTGCTGGGGTCACAGGCATGCGCCACTGTGCCCAGCTCACCAATTTTATTTTTGACATAGTTCAAAATGCAAAAACAGGGGAATTCAATAAAAAGCCTCCTTATTCTACCCTTCACAAACCAGATTCTGGTCTCAGCGACAGCAAATGCTAATGCCGTCTGTAGGTACCCCTGAAAGGGCCCTTTTTGCATGTGTGAGCACACACTCTGATCTGAACATTGTTTGTTTGCCTTTTTCACTTAGCCATTTGGAGGCTTCTACAACCATGGACGAAAAGCTTGCTTGGTTTTGATTATGTTCAACTGTGTGCTAGCTTACTTTGCATATGTAAGTATCACGCCTTATCTAGTCAGTACCCCGCTGAAGAACAGGCTTGTTCAATTTTTTGCTATTACAGATAAGGCCACAGTGAGTAATCTTGTATATGCTCTTTTGCATATAAGCAGCTATATTGTAGATAAACTCCCCAAATGGAATTTCTTGGGGGAGGATGCAGTATATGCATTTGTAAACTTGACAGATGCACCTATGCACACAGGCTGCAAAGCGTCCTTAGTTTCTAAACTGCGCATCTGAAAGAACCAAGACACAAAATATGGAGCCTCTGAAGGTGCTTCTATGTGTCCCAGTGGGCACTGCCAGATGGACTTTTTCATTGTCCTCCCCCTGCTTTAGTTGGAAAACTAAACTGTTATTTCTCTGTGTTCCATACTTTTTCCTCTAGGGCTCAAACTTAGTAACCTCTGTTTTGACCATGAAAGATCAGACTGGGGTCTGACATATGCAAACACTCTTACTACTGGGTGATACCGAGCCCCTGGTATGTCTGTTAAATACACTGTTCTCACACTTCTTGTCCTTGGGCCTGGACCCCTTTACTCTCAAATATTATTGGTCAGATCATGTCATAGCAAACCAATTGCTTGTAAAATATAATAACAGCAATAAATTAGAATCTCTATCTTAAAACTATTGAAGATGCCAAAGAGCTTCTGTGAGTGCAGGTTCCATATATAGTTGCTATATTTAAAAGCAAAACTAATATAAAAAAAAAAACTTTGCTGCTGGATTAAAGCGTGGCACACCTTTAATCCCAGCACTTGGGAGGCAGAGACAGGAAACTTGAAAGCCAGCCTGAGTGAGTTCCAGGATAGCCAGAGCTACACAAAGAAGCCCTGTCTCAAAAACCAACCAACCAACCAACAAACCCCGCAGAGCTCAGAGTACGACTCAGTTGACAGAGAACCTGCATGCCATGCACAAGACCCTAGAATGGCTCTACAGGACTACAGATAAACAGATAAACTCGGTTTCTTGTCAACATCAGTATTTTATTAAGATATTTTCCATTCAGAAGGAGTGGGAAGGGGGGAGAGAGGGTAACGAGGGTGAACATGATCCACATACACTGTTTACATACATGAAATTGTCAAATAAAAACATTTCCCCCAAAATGAAAGCAACACTGTTTTATTTATTTATTTGTTTGTTTGTTTGTTTGTTTATATACAATGCCGGCACCCCCAGAAAAGGGCATTAGATCTCATTATAGATGGTTGGAAGCCACCATGTGGTGCTGGGAATTGAACTCAGGACCACAGAAAGCGCAGACAGTGCTCCTAACCTCTGAGCCATCTCTCCAGCCCTGTAACACTGTTTTATTAAAGCAGTTTGGGCACTGGAGAAGACTTGATTCAGATAAGTTTGTTGTTCTTATCCCTACAGATTTAGCTTTTGACAACTTAATCTGTTTGCTTGTCCTTTTTCATGATCTTGCTTTTTACATTGAAGTGTTTTGTTCTATGTAACTGTGATCATGTATAATAACTGAGTACATACATACGCGAACATGCTTTCTAGATCTTTACTTTTCATTAAATTAAAACCACAATGATTTTTTTATTCTCACAAATCTGCGATGTGAGAACTGAGCAATGTCTTTCCTACACAGCAAGAGTTGGGATAGCCTACCTGAGGGCTGGAGGATCCATTCCCAGTGTGCACTCTCTGGTGAGGCAGTGTGAGCTGTCAGCTGGAGTGCAAGAGGTCCTGAGGGGTGGAGAGTCCTCTTCATGTGGGTTTCTATATGAGGCCCCAGCTCCTCACAGCAGTGCAACTCGGTTCCCGGGGGTAAGCATCATATGAGAGAAATGGTTAGTGCTTTCTGAATTGGACTTCATGCTTGAACTTAATTTTAATGTTGACATGGTAACACCTGGTGTAATAAAGCGCCCCAAAGAATTAGATCCTCAGAATCGATCTCCCTGGTGTGTTTTGGCAGATATAGCTTGGGTTTTGAATCATGGTCAGCCATGCTTAGGTCACCTGTGAGAATGGCTGGGTGCTGACATCATCAGGCACAGGCCCCCTAGCTCACGTGTTCTCTCTAGCCCTGACTTTTCAGTCTCCAGCTGCTGCGCCTGACCTTGGCTTAGTACTTTGATTCTGTAATGTCCACATCAACACATTTTCTCCTGCCCATGTTCACTTTTTCTCAAACATGGATCTACGTATTCTTGACCTCAGCCTGGCAATTCATTCAAATATGGGCTAGCTCCCGTGCTTTATGGCTATTCCAGTTAGGACTACGAGTAGCTCTGAGTCATGAAGGGTTAGAAGAGCAGAGTCCCTTCCTCTAGCAGAGGTGTTTCCTGAACTCTATGCACCTGCTGTTGTCATCCAGACTACCATGTTGCCCATCCAGCCCTAATAGCACATGTAATCTCCCTCTACTCTCATGACATAGCCCTCACACCCTACTTTCTAGGTAAAAGGTAGTACCGTATATCATGGGTTCTCTATGAAGTTTTCCAAGTCCAGTTTCAAATTTAATTTTCAAATAAGCTATATCCTAGATGAGTATTTCTCTGGGTATCACAGGGAGTCACCATCAGCATCCTGCAGAATTCTAGGTGAGTATGCTGGTTGTATCAGACTTGATGCAGGACACCAAAAGGACCAAAACAAACAAACAAACAAACAAACCATGCTTGGGGATAGTGTCCAGGTATCACATGTCCAACCGAAAGCATACTACACCAGTTCTCATGCAACCACTGACTGAATTTGGGCTTATGGAAAGGATAGGGTGGTATCAGAAAAAATTAGCTCTCTTACCAATATGAGTTGTCATGGTTAGTGAATAAACAAAGAAGCGAGAAGAGTCATAGTTAGGTCAAAGGAAGCACACGGAGGGTTTGGCCTATTCCTCAAATTAAGTCAAACATCTTCCCGATGCGGACAAGCACTAAAGCTGGGGAAAGTCACACCTATGCATAAAACAGAGAAAGAAGCAGTGACCTCGGCAGCTCTCTGTGGGAAGCTCAGCCTGAACTGTGCTAACAAGAGGGGCCGAGTGAGGTGTGCATTCTGGGACATTTTGCCTGCAGTTCCTTGGTAAGGCTTCTTCTCAGGAAGGGCCCAGAGGCGGCATTTTTAACAGAGTGAATACTCTTAACCATAGCTCAACACTTAAGCTTTTGTGTTCCTTTTTTGGTCTACAGTCTATGCCTCTCACTAGTTACAACCTACTTAACAAATAAAAATGCTACACCTATCTTCAGATGCCTAAACTGGTACTTTGTCCCCTTCTCCAAAGGGACCAATGAGGGTGAGCAGCAGGAGGCAGTGAAGAATCAGAAATCCCTGCTCAGCCACTGGAGGCCTAGGCCTCTGAGGACACATAAAAAGACTGAGGAAAGCAGGGGTCAGAGGAAGGGCTGTTCTGGAAAATGTGAGTTGATGGAAAGGCTGATCCAAGTGCCACATTTGTGCTGGGATGTGGGAAGCCACGGTGAAGAGGGAGTGAGGCCATATGGGCATGGTATGAGCAAGCTACCACTGTGGCTTCCCCAGAACTAGCGACCACAGGGCTTTAGGGAGACTTAAGTAGGTAGCTTACTTAGAATACATTTGCACAAAATCACATGCAGTGACCAGGACAGCAGGAGTGGACATGGTGAGGCAAGACTGTGTTCCTACACAGCTCCAAGCTGCTCCAGGCTCTGAGGGTCTAGAAAACAAAGGTCTCTGAACAGATCACTATCATTTTGGAGATGTTGTATTTGGCTGTGTATGAGGAACAGATAATGTTTGAAAATTTAACTTCACAGACTACATAAATGGATAGAGGCCAATCTCTTATAGAAAATGAATTTTAGGACACCCAGTTGAGAGGAATGAGTTAGGAGACATTGTTTTTATAATTAAAAAAAATCAACATCTCACTTTCTTTTATGATTTTATTACTTACAAAATAAAAAGTTAGGAAAAATATTTCCTTTTGCAAGATATAGAAACTACAATCTTTGGAAAATACATATCACCCCCCCCCCAAATTGTTACAATACATAGCCTTGTAGACCACTTGAACATTGTTTAAAAATCATACCCTGTAAAGATTGGGCTAAGAAACATCGTCTCCAACATCAGCCACACACTGTGACATTCAAGTACTCAAGACACAGTTGAAGTAAAACGTGTATCTTTCACAGTCCCAGAAACTCCGTTGTGTAAGTCAGTTGGTGACTCCAAAAGCGGCTGACTTTCCCCACCTGGAACTAAATGAGAGGAGGCTGCCATGGAAGTCCAACTATTGCATGCAGGCCTCCGCCCAGCCAACCCTGGGTATGGAGCACGGCTCCCCACAGGATGAGCTCTAAATGGCTAAGGACTGTACTTTCTAAAATGCTGGTAGAATGACCCCTGCAAATCTAAGTTCCAGTCAGGTCAAGTGACTGAGATGACTCAGCTAAGCAAATACGTAGAACATCAGGTGGAAACTATTATTTAAAACCATCAAACTCAAAGTTCCTCTTTGGAACCACTGGAGAATATCCTTTCTTACCAGAATATAAGTCCCAGGAACCCAGTTCCTTTCTTGGGATGAACTGTAGGAGAGAATACACAGCGCCTCACGGCTGCAGCGTAAGAGGTGCAGCCACTCTGGCCTCACCATAAAGGCGCCCACAGTGCCAAAGACTGGGGCCATGTGCTCCCAGCATCCTGACCAATCTCCCATGCTTTCCCCTTTCACAGGAGTACTGGCCTGCTGCTGACCCATAGTAAGAATCACACTAGTGTCATGGTACAGCTTGTCAGGCAAAGACTAGCATTTACCTCTGTGCATGTTTTTTTTTTTTAATATGCAAGAGACTGTGAAAGTCAATCAACTGTGGATTAATAGGTCTTTATATTTTTATATCATAAACATAATGCATCATTCCAAAATAGAAGAAGACTATAAGAGTAAGTTTAATAACAGATACGTACTTTAAAGGTAAAAATATTTGGTTTAGTGTATAAGGGGCTTGCAGGGTAAACCTTCTAGAACTATGGGTTTTGTAAATGAAATGGTAGAATCTGGGCAACCTGATATTGCCCAACCTAGCATGATCCTGAGAAAATTGTATTTGGCATCACACTATGAATTCAAAGACAATTTGTAGAAAATTATCACATTTGAAGTGAAAACACCTCAGAATAGGAATGTGCACACTGGTCAGGCCAAGATTTCACTCTCATGATTTTAAGATTGGAAATCTTGGCATGTGAAAAAGAAAGTGCAATTTTAATAAAACAGGAGGCAATTGAAAGTTCAAACTGATATTATACTGAGAGAGAGAACCGCTAACCACAGATGGTTAGCTGTTCAGAGTACATATAAAAAATGCCGGCATCAAAATGAAAAGGCACAAATGAGTTAAAAGTGTAATAATCATCTATAAGGTCCTTGAAAATAAGGCTGGTTCACTTATATTCCCACCAGTAAGTAGGCACCTGTACCAAGTTTCAGCTTTGGCATCCTAAATGGAATTATATTGCAAATGAAAGATTAACACACTACTAATTATAGCAGCATTGTCAACATCAAGCTTATCTACACTGCTAAAATACACTATCTCCCATCCACATCCTGTGTCAAAAATAAATTTTAAAAACTGTACTCATAAAAAATTTCTGGAATTCCTCAAATAAGCTCACTTCTCAATGGCAACCCAACCAAGCCAAAGCAAAATTAAAAGCTATCCAGAAACTGCTAGGCTAGCCTAGCTACTCTTAATTAAAAACATACCATATTCAAAATGGTACTTTATAAAATTTATTAAATATAACCAACGAATAATGTAGACTTCCCAGGTATGTGTATAGGTGAGTGAGATGTCTGAGCTGGGTGATGATGCACTTGATAAAAATCTAGATTTCAGCAGTGATATTTCACTTGGAACCCTGGACCCACCTACGGATGGTTGCTCCAGTAGTACTGGCCACTACACAGAGAGCCCCACCCACAGTCCACCAGGTTGGCACATTATCAAAGAAAGCAATCTGAAAGATAAAAGCAAAGACTATATCCATCGTCTTCATTATTGCTACGAGTCCTGCTTTTTCTATTTGAATTGCTTTAGTGATAAATATCTGACCCCCCAAACCTAAGAGTCCAATGAGTATAAGAAACAGCCTGTCCAGCCCACACTGAGGGAGGCTCCATTCTCCAAAGGCAAAGAGGAGGATGATGCTTTCAGGAAGGCCAAGTATGACATAATACCAAATGCTCAGAAAATAGTCCACGGACTTTCCCATTTTTCTCAGGATAACCAGAGTCAGCGCAGCCAGCACAGCGTGTCCCATTGCAGCAAATGTCCCCTTAATGTGCTCTGAATAGCTTTCTCTCATCCCTGAAGTGTCGGAACCAAATAAAAATGGCGGTCTCACAATAAGGATCACTCCAACGATAGCAAACAAGGTGAAGAAAGCATCCCAAAGGCTATACTTTTCCTTGAGAAATATCCAAGCAAATATTGACGTAAACACTGGACAGCTAAATGCAATAACTGTGGCATCAGCGAGGGATGTCGTCTGGAAAGCATAGTACATAAGGATCATGGCAGTGGAACCAAAGATCCCTCTGAAGAGGAGGAAAAGCCGTTGACCTTTGGGACCTATGAACCCAGTTCTGCAAATTTAAATGGGAAAAAAAAAAACGCATTTTAAATGTACATGGCATTGATTTTAAATTAAAACATTTAATATAGACATTATTCCAAAAGTACATTATATTAAAGATAAGGGAATGGTAAGCTTTCTAGCATTGACTAGTATGAATTCCTTAAAAATTTTTCTTCTAGGTATAGGCAATGGTGTTTCACAGTGTTCACTGCAGGAGCAAAAAGAACAGACCTCATAAACAGCATGATAAAAAGCAAATGTGTGTTTTCTCCATGTATATTCTTGCAAAAAATAAACAAAAAGGACTAGATGTTAAGGTACTTTATATCTTAGTAGGTAGAATTGGGTAATTTTTCTTCAAATTTTCTATGATGAAAACAAATCATACTAAACATAATTATGGCACTACATGTGGGAACTTAATCCTGGCTAATGTATATTCAATTCCATTATTTTTTCTATAAAAGTTGAACTAGTGTAAGAACTTACTTTAGTAACTGAATATGAGGCAACTTTCCATTGTTCTTATGAGCCCTAGCTAGGTGCAACTCACTGGCTTATGCTAGGGCAGACTGCATCCAGGTAGTCAATGGACACACATGGGTATCCAGAGTTAAGAACAAATCTGTGGCCTGTATGTATGTGGAAGGGTTGTAAGTCTTCCATGACAGTGAATACAACAGATGAGAGCCAAAGATTTTCAAACTGATTTCTAGCTTTCTGGATATTTTTATTGAAATGGGGAATATAGTTGCTAATCTTGATATTGTTACCTCCTTTAGAAACCGGTGCTATCTCGACATTTCCCAAAGCACTCTGGCTTTCACATTTGTACAGAAATTTCTGGCAATATAAATCCTTGCAGATTGTCACTTTCTAACCAATTTCTCAGGATACAGGATGACACTATTCTAAATGAATCTGTATCATGGCAAGAGATGCAACTCTGGAGGCAGGCAACGGAAACTTTAAATTTGAGGTTTAAGAATCTTCAACTCCAAAACATAAAGAGCTGGGTAGCCAGTCAGGGTCCAACTAGCTTCCTCCCAGGGTTCAAAGAACAGGAGGGTATAAGTTACAAGTGTGTGTTATGTGTGTTGGGGGGGGATATAATTTCAGCCCTTCTGAGAGATGATATATTCCATACAGAAGAAAAGAGATCAAGTATGGAGGGAGAGGATGAGAGGGGACAATAAAAATGGTAACTACATGTTAAGGTCTATAGAAAGTACTCTAACCAAGAGTAACTCTTATCTAAGCCTGGGAACTCGTACAGGGCGCAGTGCAGAGAGCACCACTCCCTCAGTTTACAGGGGAAGAACCTGAATACCAAGGCAGCCAAAGACGTCAATCTTATTGGTATGATCTGGCAGGGGTGGGGGCAGTCTGTCCCACTTAAACCCAACACGCGAATGCACTTAAGCGTCCTTCATTTACTGTTTACCTTCAAGATACCAATTATGCCAGAGCGAAGGAAGGAGGGTGGTAGAGCAGGGATTGTTTTCAAATAGAGAGGGTGGTGGACAGGTAGATATGGCCCTTCTCTCCTTTAATGGATGTGTGGTATGCGCTTACAGTAGACTCTTCTGTAAGCACCCCTAGAACATGTTACTAGTTAGGGTGAAGGGGAAAAGGGTGGGCAATCTATGATAAACAGTTACTACAGAGAAAATATTAAGGTAGTTCAAAATATTTATACACTTATTTATCTCCTCTATTCACTTTAAAAAGTACTTACTTTCTGTATATTAAGCAAGGAATAATAACTAGCATTTGGATCACACATCGAAATGCACTGATTTCTACAGCATGGATGCCTTGCACTTTTTTAACAAATAAAGAGGCCACTGAGAAAAGGAAGGCAGACAACACTGTGTAAAACAAGCCAAGTCCAGGGCAAGGTGCTTTCTTCTTGGCTTCTGAAAAAGATTAAATTCTGGTTAGTCTTTGCCTCCAAGTATGTATTTCATCACTTTCACTTAGAAATTAAGAAAGATGCACTGTATCAAAGGCTAGAAGACTACAAGTAAAACCTTCAAAACATACCTGTGGTCTTAGACCACTTTCCCTATCCATTAATGAAGACTCCATAGGTATGGGTAACAATGTAAAATTATGTTTTAAAAATGTTATTTCTCCCAATTAAAAAGCAATGGATTCCTTTGGCTCACTAAGAACCATCCCTCACTTTACAAGTAAAAAAAAAAAAAAAATCTCGCTAAGATGGTGAGAGAAATCTTTGCAAAGCACTTGTCACGGAGGTGAAAAGTGACAGAAACCTCCACCCTCCCACTGGTGGCTTCAGGGAGAAGGTTTATTTGCTGGAAATCAGTTGCAATTGTGCTACTGGTCATTTGCTAATTACATGGCTTCTCCTATAAGCCTATGACCTTTTCTAGGGCTGAAACCTCAGCTTGTTCATGCCTGGAACATACCTGAAAAGTGTCTAGTAAGGGAAAGAATGAGAACTCCACAGGAAGACACGTCTTGAAAGGCTCCTATTACAGTTAGTTTAACCAACTGTAAGTTCCTACCTTAATGTGAACCAGGAAATTTGTGCTTTCTCCAGGTCTTCAAATATTTAATTCATTACTGACATCTTGTGGAGCAATAAGGACAAGTCACACACCCTTCCCTCCCCTAATTAATACCAAAAGGAGATGAAAAAAACAACTGACTCTTGTCAATTGAGTCTATTGGAGTCACAAAACCTGTGGATGCTGCAATTTACTACAACTTAAACAGCCACGCCACTCTCAGAATGTACAAAGTGTTCCTCAGCTATGGGACAGTATTGCATAATTATGTTCTCTCTTTTTTTTTAATGCCCTTCTCTGATAAATGATACACCAGGTAATATATTTCAACATCCTCACAAGTGACTGCACAAGTCACTTTGATCACAAGTGACTACAAATCATGACCAAGGTATGGCAGACTTTCTAGTAACACTGTATAGCCTGACCTTTGCCTCAGCAATACCACTGCATCAGAATCCTTCCTATTCTGGGTCTACCCCTGGAGAGAAGGCTTAGGAACTGTCATGCTGTTATAGGTGCCAGAACTCCCTCCCCCATGCTACCTTGAACCCCTGGGCTCCAACACTATGGGAATGAACTACAAACAGCCACTCAGGCCATGAGGAGGAAATCTGAGGAGCCTTCCAAGTGAAGTACCACAAAATACATGCCTTGCCTGTGGTCAGTCTTAGAGTCGGGCTTCTGAAATTACAAAATTTTGATCCAAATAAAACAAGTTTTCTCAAAAGAAACCTCCACCCTCAGGCAGAACAGAATGAGAAGTTCTAGCACAGAAAACACCTTCCTGGTTTAATTCAAGGATCTTCTCCAACTTAAACTCCCTGCTTCTTCTCTGAGAATTATAACAGTTTTTAACTTTAAAAATGGATCTCTTGCTTTAAAATACCTTAGAAAAAATTTTATATGACCAAGGAAGGTGGTGTACGCCTGTAACCCCCCAGCACCCAAGGAGGCAGAGGCAGGCCTCTGTAAGTTCTCTGTAAGTTCCAGGCTAGCCTAATCTACACAGCAAGTCCAGGACAGCCAAGGCTAGAGAGAAACCCTGTCTCGAGGGGCGGTGGGGGGAGGGGAGAGACTTTATTGATTTATTTTGAGGCAGAGTCTCCCTATATCGTCCTGGCTATCCTAGAACTTACTATGTAGATCAGGCTGGCCTCCAACTCAGAGATCCACCTGCCTGACTCCAAGTGGGCCACCATGCCTAGCTTAAAAACCTACAAATATTTAAGGTCCCTGTTTTCTGATTAGGGTCGGGTTGAACTTAACTGGATGGTTAGAGAAGGCAAGGAATGTTCAAGCAACCACAGTTTCTTATTAAATGATAATTTCCAATTCCCTCTGACAACAGTGATGTGCAAAGCAATCTAAAGGGACATTTTCTCACATGATATACTTCTAAACTAGCATGCACTGAAAGTTTATCTTGTTTATCTAAACAAGTTGAAAGTTTAAGTGGTCACCATACACCTTCCAGAGGAAAGTAAAAACCTGTTGCACTTGCTTTCTCTGCCCTGCAGTGACACTGACCTGGCTGGAAATTAAAATCACTGCAGTAACTTTTAAAAATTCAAATTCCAGGCTCGACCTCAGAACTTCTGGAAGTCTGTAAAAGCTGGTTCAAGGTCCAGTGATCACTAGTATTCACTCCAACAGGAGAAAGCGAGGCACAAGGCTAAGGGAACAGCTCTCCCTTTAGTACAAGATCTACACTGTCCTGAAGACAGCAAATATGTGCCAGGATATCTGTAAACTGGGTAAGGTTATCCAGTTCCAACCTAAACTTAAAGATGAGCTTTGTTAAAGAAACCACTAAGAGGGCTGGAGAGATGGCTCAGCAGTTAAGAGCACTGGCTGTTCTTCCAGAGGACCTGAGTTCAATTCCCAGCAGCCACATGGTAGCTCACAGCCATCTATAGTGTGACCTGTGTAGGCATACATGCAGATAGAGCACTCATATTCATAAATTACACAAACAAATAAAGCTTTAAAAAAAAAGAAAAGAAACCACTAAGATCAAGAATCTCAAAGCCAGGTATGATGTTGGATGCCCTTAATCTGAGCACTTAAGGAGGCTTAGGCAGGAGAACTGAGTATGAGCCAGCCTGGACTACATACAGTGTCTAAAATGAGCCAGTAAAACTCTAATGCCAACAGCATAGTGATTTGTTTTCAAAATAACTTGTTAGAAACTTGCCTTGAGATTAAAAGACAATTCTTGGGCATTCACACAGGTCTGACATTTTGCCATGTGCTGCCTGAGTAAGCATACAGACCACCAATGCACAAAAGGGAAAATTAAATAAAGAGTTTGCAAGGACCAGTTCCACATTAAGCCAGAATGTCATTCAGCCATAGGGTGATTAGGTGAGAAACTAGCTTCTTCAGGAGATGCCAGGCTGGTCGGCCCTAGCATGGGGTAACCTGTTCTAGAGGCATCTCCAGGTAAATCCATGCAAACACAATCAGAAATCCAATCTCTTCGATTTCAGCAATAATCATCTCCCTAGAACTTTTCTCTATAAACTCAGAAAAACACAACTAAGGAGGAAGAAAACTGGGTGGGACAAGAGGAATGGAAGCCCCAGGGCATTTTTAGGGAATGAGCGGCAGGAGCTGAGATTGTGACAGCTGTTAACTTGGTTCTAAAAGATCTCCCTCCATGGGCTTCTTTCTGTAAAGGTATCGGAAAGGGCCCTTGGCAGGATCCCTGGAAAATGCAGAGCCTTACCTAGTACTGTCTGGACCTGCCCTAGTCAGATAGGAGTCCAACCCCGAACCCTCATCTTCCACGACCTCACTCTACCTCTCTGTAAGGAAAGTTTGAGTAAAAGTCAAGGGTTCTTCACCGGGGCTTCTAACAAGGCGTACCTTGTTTTAATAAAACCTGAAGCTAAAAAGTCCTCCTATTCCCAAAAGCTTGAGGGCCAGTGGTCCACTTAACTCTCTTCTCTGAGATGCTAAGATTCCGGAACACTTTCTGATTCTCCCCCCACGTGGTTCTGGAAGATCGGTTTACCCTCGCGGTGAGGGTCCTGGGTCGGCCTCCCACCCCAACCCCCCGCCTGGCCCCTCTCGGTGACCTTTCACCTCTCACTGCCACCGGCCCGCGAGGTCCTGCCCCCCGTCACCCATTTGGGGTGAAGAACACTGGGAAACTTTCTGGGTCCCGGCTCAGGCCAGTGCGCAGGGGACCCGCTCCGCCCCGCCCCGCCCCGCCCGCCAGCCCCGCACTCACCGGGCTCCCCACGCGAGCCGCACGCCCAGGCTCCACACGGCCAGCACCTGGCGCGGCCGGGGACGCCCGCCGCCTCGACGTCCTCATGCTCCTCGCCGGGGGACGCGGGGTCCGCGGGCTCGCGCAGCTCCACCACCTCGGGAGCGAGCTCCTCCGCGCTCTCCGGGGGCCCCATCCCGCAGCCCGCGCTCTCCCCGCAGCAGCGCGCCGTCTGGCGCCCGCAGCCGCCGCCGGGCCGCTCGGCTCTTCCGGCCCCCGGCGCGCCGGTGCGTGTGCGCGTGCGCCCGCTCCGGGCTCCGCGCGCCTGTCCTCCGTTGCCCTCCCGCCCCCGGGGAGCCCGCCGCCTGCAAGCCTGCACTCAGGCTGCAGTAGCTCCCGCTGGCTCGGCGGCGGTCGCTTCGGTGCAGACCGCACGCTGATCCTCCTCTTTGCACAGACAGGGAGGGTCACTTGGTTTTCAGCCCTGACTCCTCGGGTCTCCAGGCCTTCTGCTGCTCTAGAAAGACTGTGTGCTGTGTGTCTGAGCTGGGCGTGTCACCACGCCTGTAATTCCAGCATTTGGGGACTGAGGAGTGTGGATCTCCAGAGTTCAAGGCCAGCCAAGGCTATAGAGTAAGACGCTGTCCCTAAATAAATAAGTGGTTTAAATTTAAAAAACACTGGCTGGCTGTTTACTGATGTGGAGTGCCTCTGCGGGACTTCAAAATATTATGTCAGTTTTTAAAGACACTTCGACCTGACCAAGGGAGATAGAATTTAAGTAGTAAACATAGAAAAACATAAGCTTGAAAGGGAGGAATTGGGCGCGGTGGCGCATGCCTTTAATCTCATCAGCAGAGGCAGGCCGATCCCTGTGAGTTCAAGGCCAACCTGTTCTGCAAAGCGAGTCTAGGACACCCCAGGCTACACAGAGATACCCTGTCTCAAAAAACAAAACAAAAAGGAAGAAAGAGGGGGGAGGGGGCTTTAAATTGCAGGGAAGCTGGACAGGTGAGGTCAAAGACAGGTCTATAGAACGAGTTCCAGGAAACCTAGGGCAATACAGAGAAATCCTGTCTCCAAAAAAATCAAACAAAATGCCAGGGCAAAGGGGATTGTCTCAGCAAACTGAGACAAGTAGCTGACTCGGTTCTGTTTGAAGTTCCAGCTGGCAAAGAAAAAAGGGTCTGGGCAAGGTAAACTTTGCTCTTGATTAAGAGGTTGCTCTTAGAAAATGGAACACATAGAGACAGGAAGTGGGTTTGTTTTTTACTCTAAACAGATGGGACTGTGCCTTCCCTTCCCCACCCCCTACCCCACCTTTTTGGCTCCGGCCAGACCTTACAGTCTTATTCTGTGGCTAGTATTTAAAAACTCGAGCTCAGGATTGAAGGAAGAAGGGGAAAGGGGACAATGATCCTTGGTCATCCAGTTCCTGGAATACAGCACTGGGCCTTTATGTAAACAAAGATTTTTAATGAGTGGTGGGAGGGATTAAAACATTTTCACATTTTTGTAAAAATCTTACAAGATGGGGGAGATAAAAAGACTTTGATTCCTGCTCCTAAACACATTTTATAGTATTTGATAGAAAAGATTCGGGTTTAATATTTCTTATAAATCCCTCCTCTTTAAAAAAGAATACACTTCTTCAAACTCATTGAAGTGCTGGCTCTTGGTGAGCAGCGGCACACACTTTTAATCCCAGCACTTGGGAGGCAGAGGCAGGAGGACCTCTGAGTTTAGGCCAGCCTGGTCTGCAGAGCAAGTTCCAGGACAGCTAGGACCAAAGTGAAACAAAGAAAAAAGAAAACAAACAAAAAAAATTGTTGGCCCTTTTTCTGTCCTGTCTTGGAATAAGAAACCGCAACAGGGAGCTAATACTTGTTTACCTGATTATCAACTCAGTCATACTGAGTTGTACGATTGTACTCAGTTTGTGGTAGGCCTCTGGTACAAAAAATAATAATTATTATTATTCCATTTATTTCATTAGCACGGTTTAAGGTGAGCCAGGTTGCAAGGGCTGGTTCCTTGGCCGGGTGATTATCGTGACCCCATTGGAATGCTAGGTCTGCACCCAGGCCAGAGAGTCTATTCTCTTGACCAGGAGTTTCCTCTTAACAGGCCTCCATTGCGACTTTGACATCCACCTCCTTAAAAGAGGCAACCCAACGTTGATCTAGAACCCAGATCAAAGATGGGGAGGATCCAAACCAAAGACTGGAGCTCCCCAAACACTTGGCACCTTCGGCCTTTGGCAAGAATGGAACATTTGGCTTTAGCTAAGAAAAGTTGCCTTTAATCCCAGAACCCAAGAGGAAGAGTCAGGCTGATCTCTGTGATTTCAAGACCAGCCTGGTCTAGATAATGAGGGCAGCCAAGGCTATATAGAGAAACCTTGTCTTAAAAAAACAGAGAGAGGAGAGAGAAAACAAACTGGTTACTTTTCTTTAGCGTATTTTTATCCTAAACTGCCTAGCCAATTTCTACCTCCTGTTTTTATTATATTACCTCTCCTCTCTGAAGTAAACCTAACTGCCATTATGAGATTGTGCCATAATGAGGTAATTGACCATGTGAGATAATGGCCAATCTGGTTTCTTCTGGCTGGATCTGGGATGTTGAATTTGGCATTTGGGGATACCTCTCCAGAGGGTACAACTCTCAAATGTAGGAAGGAAAGGAAGTCCTTGACTGATGTCTGGAAAGGGGTTTTAAAATGTCCAAATCAAAACCTATTAGAATATCTTCATGGTCTCACAAGAGCCTTATATCAACTGGGCTCCTCATCTTTCTTTGGCCTCAAAGATTTGCCTCCAGAATGATGAACCCTGAATCTGTTTTCATACCACTTGATAGTTATTGCATCAGCTAAAAGTTAGCATCATGGTTTCCCATGTGCCTTCTAAGAGGAGAGAAGAGATTCAGCCATCATTTAATTTTTAAGTTAAAACAACAGTAATCCAGGCTGGGTGTGGTGACACATGCCTTTAATTCCAGCACTTGGAAGGCAGAGGCAGGTGGATCTCTATGAGTTCAAATCTAGACTAGTCTGCAGATTACAGAATAGCCAGGGCTACACAGAGAAATGGTGTCTCAAAATGAAAAAGAGAGAGAGATGGAGAGACATACATTTTAGCTAGTCCTTATAGTTCTTGATCATTGACATTAGAAACTTTAATACTGTATACATCATCTCTAAGTCTCCTTTATGTACCTTAAGTGACTTACTAAAATATTCATAACTTGCAAGTGATTTCGAGTCTTCCTTCTTCTCATCCTGGACATCTAGCCATCTTAACCTTCATATCTAATAAATCCCTCTTTACTAAGACCGTTCCCATGCATACGTTCTTCTAGCATGTTATTTTATTTACTGCTTTCCTTTCTTAATATCACGGAGACATGATGGCAGTAACGAATGAATTCACTCTCTATTGTGAGAATTTTCTTTCTGAAAGGGGAGGGTTACCAAGCAATGCCTGTCCTTTCCCTCTCCTTTAATGGCATGATTGCCCCCAATCAGACTGGTGGCCTGAGAGGGAAAGTGAGGCAGGAATGATGGGGGTAATGGAGACCTCAGGCTCCATTAGACCTCAGGTTAGCTCTAGGAGAAAGAGATTTCTCAGCAGGCAGGCTTCATTGAGCAGCTTGTTTAACTGGGGGGAACAAAAAGTATTTAAACCTTTGGGGAGTGAGTTGCAGCTTTTGGGGTGAGTGTACATTATTGGCCGGGGCTAAGGTGCTAGGAATGTCTTATTTGCATGAAGAGGGATTCCAGGTACTTGCTGGGCATGACCTTATAAGAGAGAGGAAGTATAACCTGTAACCTGACCACCAGGCTACATGACCTCCTCCAGGGTCAGAAGTGGGCACCATAAGGCCTGCATGTACCAGGACGTGCAGGCCTGGGACAGGGGAGTGAGTGGTCCTCGCTCCTACTACTCTAGAGATGAGATATCTGGGGTTGGATACAACTTGACCCTACTCCTGCTCCAGACTGGCTCCTCCTGGTTCCATGGTTCCCCGGCCCCACACCATAGGCGCATGAGTTGGGACACCCCACACACCACCCACCTTCCATGAGACTTTTCCAGCTTGTATATCCTAGCTCTTTCCCCAAATCATGAAGCTACGTGTAATTAGGACAGAATTGCATACAACTGGCTGGGAGAAAGCCTAGCACTCAGGTGAGGACCCAGGGACTCCCCTTGCCTACTTCTATGAAGGAGCATCAACGTCAGCAAGCCTGAGTATGGTCATCTTTTGTAAGGAGGCACAGCTGATCTTATGAAGAAGGCAGTTGTCTATTTTAAGATAAGGCTGTGCAATGCCACCGTTAAGAAAGAAAGCTGTGTACATAGGACAATGTAACAAATTAATATTTTATTACCTTGGTACATATTCTTAAACTGTGAGCCTTTGGAAGTTTCCAGAAAAGCTTTCTAGAAAACATAAGATGGTCTTCATATAGCACATGGAGTCACTAGCACAACTGTGCTTTTTGAATAAGTATGTGTCACAGATGCAAATAATTAGTAAGTACATAGTTAAACATTATCCAACTGCTGTTTACAACATCCAGAAAAGCTCAGTGAGGGGGAAGCCCTGTTAAAACTCTAATGGCTGCAGTGACTATTGAGAGAATTCTGTCTGTTTTCTCCACAGATGGCATCCCAGGGGCTGTTTTTGCTACAGATATCTTTGTATCATGAGATAATAATAGAGTACACAAAATTATTGTTTCTTTATGAAGCTGAAACCATTGGTTTACGTTGGACAAGAGACTTGCTGTTGAGTCGAGTGATAACTGGCTGGACTGAAAGCATCTGTCTTCCCTATGACCTGAAGATATTTGTCCAGATGAGTCTTACCATCTCTTGGGTCATGCATTTAGACTAGGAATTAGCAAGAACAGAGAAAGAAATGTAGAGCTGTAGCTAGATATAAATATAGGTACAGATGTATATACAGGTTCCTAGACCAACAGAACACTTTTTCTGAAGGGTCACCCTCTGATAGTTTTATCATGGATAAGTGGCAGTTAGACTCCATGCTCAAGGACGATCAAGGCAGCAGATGACTCTATCTTTACAAATGTCCAAACTGGGGCTTTCCCTGGCTAGACTTAGAGTGACCCCAAACCCACAATCAGTATAGATGCATATGCAAATGGAGGCAGAAGACCTGAAAATTGTGGTGAATGCCTTCCTTCCTATATAGAAATTAAACTGTAGGACAACATAATCCTCTGATATTTTTCTATAGAGGACTCATTTTATCCTCTAGTCAAGCCAGATCTGTGTACAGAAAAATATCAGACAGTTCTTTCTTAAGGCCAGTGGGTAGCCTTAAGGAGTCCAGTGGGTAAGGACATGGTGAGGGGGAATTTTCTCTGTCAGGGGCCTCACCTGTGAAACAGAAGAATGTTAGAATGTCTTCCAGATCTTCTCTGTCTCCCTCTTCAGAGCATCATCTGAAGAGTTTCTAACTTTATTTTATTTTATTGGTTTTTCAAGTCCTAGCTGTCCTGGATCTAGCTCTGTAGACCAGGCTGGCCTCAAGCTCACAGAATCTGTCTTTAATACCTCAAGAGTGCTGGAATTAAAGGCATGTATCACCTTCGTCCTATCCCCAGGGTTTCTAACTTTTATTCCTTTTCTCATAAGTAACCATGAGAAAAGAATTAACAGGTAAGTCCCTATACTAATGTGGGTCTGGGTGCCTATGTCCTCCACTTTTCTGTTAGTGACCATGAGGAAGACAGACTCAATTAGAGTTATCCATCCCTTCATTCCCTAATACCCTGTGAATAATGATTCTCATCCAGCAAAACCCTTGAAAAGAGAGCGAGAACTCACATGTCAAAGATATCAGTCAACTTTTTCTTTTTGTTGTTTTCTGTTTGATTGGGTGGTTTTCTTCAAGACATGATCTCTCTGTGTAGCCCTGACTGTCCTGGAACTCACTTTGTAGATCAGGCTGGCCTTGAACTCAGAGATACATCTGCCTCTGCCTCCCAAATGATGAGATTAAAATCATGACTACAACACCCATAAACTCTTAATGACTATATAAGTCAGGGATGGATTTAGCTCCTTGTGGGTTAAACTTCTAATATTTCCTTTAAACATCCCCCTTTGATTCTTTTCTTCTCATATATAATCTGTCATCATTGTGACATATCTCCATCTGTTCCTGGAATATAGCAATGGGGCTTTGTATAAACAAAGATTTTACTGGGTTAGGAAATTAAAACATTTGCATGGAGGTCTTACAAGGTAGGGATGACAATAAGATTTGAATTCCTTATCCTAAACATAGGTTTTATAGTGTTTGATGGAAAAGAGTCATATTTGATATTTCTAATAGTTCTAACTCAATGAATACATACTTTTGCCCCATATGACAAAGGGAAAATACATCTATGAGACAGAGCAGAACTTAATTATATGCTCTTCCAAATGCAGTATCTTCTCTCTCCCTCCCCCTTCCACTTTCTCCTGCTTCCCCATTCTCTTTCTCTCTCACTCTTCCCTCCCTACCTCCTTCCCACTCCATCCTTAAGTTGGCCAGCTGTTATATTCAAATAACCTGACATAACCCAGTAAAGCTAAAGGTTTATATCATTTGCTTTCTGAATTTGCTAATGCCCTTCTTATGCTTATCTTCTTTTCCCATCTCTTTGCTTGTTTTAAATGCTTGCTTAGACTCTGGGCAAGGATGAACGTGCCCTCAACTGTTCTAGGTCCAGGAACCAACCAGATTACCAAACGAGGGTGTGAAGTTAGACTTCCTTCAGACATTGGCACATACCAGCTCATAGCAGAAACAGTTTGGACTTGAAGTCAACAAGAATCCTACTTCTAGCGTGACTGCACAGCCTCAGCCGTATACTCATCCTTGAAACCTTGATGACCTCCTTCACTGAGTAGAGAGGAAACGTACCTCTGCTTGCTTTGGGGGGGCTGTTAGCAAATGAGATGCAATGACTAGAGTTCACAGCAGAGCGTGGAAACTTCCCTGCAAGATTATGATGTATTTTACCTGGACTGAACAGAGTATTCATCCTCCAAACTGGAATTTTCTTTATATCTGAGAATTAGGTTAGGCCGGGGAACTCTTTTAAAAATTGCAAGGCAAGGGGGGTTAACTGGGACTGTCCTAAGTAAACTGCCTCAGTTCTCACTTGACGAATACATAGCCTTGCATTGTCTAAAAATTAACTTAAGACTGCTTACAAAAATACACACAGCTAAGATGGTGTCTGTGGAACTGGGAACCATCCCTACCACTATCCCCCAGCCATCACCTATGGAAGAGGAAGGACCAGAATAGGGTCAGGAGGTAGCTAACCCAGAGTTGTGTTAGTCATCCTCAGTAGAACAGGTGGACACTTTGGCCAGCAAACATTCCACTGATATGTAAGTTTGACACTGAGGAAGAGTTTGGGGCTCAATACAAGCGTATCCATTTGTCTAGTCATCTAATGCCTGGCTGCGACTACTCAGCTTTTATTAAAGCACGGTGCTGAGTTATGTGGGAAGATGAGAAAAACAAACGGAGAAGACTCACAGCCGCTGCTAATTTACAGTGGAGATGGAGATGAACAGAACTTTCCGTCTAAAAATCTCTCAATCATCACTCCAGCTGCCCAGATTTGAAGAAATCTGAAATAGAATACAATGCATGTTGGCTAAAGCTGGTGGCCACTGTTGGTGGCAATAATATTGGGCACAGCATGAGGAAAATACTATAAAGTGTGTGCACCAGCTATCATTGACCTGGGTGATTCTGACATCATTAGAAACACACCAGAACAGACTGCTGAAATGTAAGCCAGGAAAGTTTTCCTTTAATAAAACTTTGCCAGAGCTTGGGGCGGGGGGAGGGGGGGAGCTACTTACATCGGTCAGCTGTTGCAGTGTGGTTATCTATAGACGTGAAAGCTTGACTATTGTTTCCTTATATCATTTTAAAGTCACTTGAAGATGTTTTGTCTGCACACACAGTTGTATATTCAGATCCAGAGAAGTGAGGTGTGGCTACTGTAAAACAGAGGGTAGGCTGAGCTGTGGGTAGCAGAATGGAGATCACTGCTGGAGAGGAAAATACTGTCTATAAGTAGCTATTATAAATTCATCCTTTTCACATTCATAAGCTTGATAAATATCCTTACAAGATTAACAAGGATTTAATAGTTTTTCAGGAAGCGATGTTGAGGGTGGCTGATTAAAGTGAGACCTACTGTTCTTCCTGGAAGATGGAATTGTTGCCTTCCAGAGGGATCCTGGTTGGAACAGTGCAGGATTTAATACAGCCCTTCACATCTAGCCTACAGTAACCATGGGGTCCAGCAATTCCAGTCAGCCCGAACTTTAATAGACGTTTGTATTCACAGGAGCACCACACCAAACTGAAAGGTGAGTACAACCTAAAAACCCAAACAGATGATTATGAAGTAAGAATGAGGATGCCTTCTCCAAACATCCAGAAAGGCAAGTTCAGTTTTACATTCTGTTCCAGGATTTTGATATAGGAAAGCTGTAGAGAGATTGAGATGGTGGTTAGGAAGTGTGAAAAAGAAGAAAGATGCATGGTGGTTTGGAAGAGTACTCTGATTTCTACACCTTCAATATCATCCTTTTTAAAATTTAATTTAATTTTTAATGTAATTTATTTATTTTTATATTAATCACAAGCTATGTACTTTGTATCCCAGGCGTAGCCCCCTCCCTCATTCCCTCCCACTCTTCCCATCCCTCCCTCATCTCCTCCCTGGCCCCCTCCAAGTCCACTGATGGGGGAGGACCTCCTCCCCTTCCATCTGACCCTAGCTTATCATGTCTCTTCAGGGCTGGCTGCAATGTCCTCTTCTGGGATCTAACAGCACAGGCTCTAAGATCAACAATAAATAAATGGCACCTCATGAAACTGAAAAGCTTCTGTAATGCATTCTTCTAAAAAACATATTCTTAGCTTCATGTCAGGAGCTTGAAGATAGACTTACAAATAGCTGGATTTCTTTGTTCCTTTTTCCTAAGTGGCCAAATTTAACAAATCTTTTTTTTTTTCTGTGTGTGTGTGTGTGTGTGTGTGTTTACTTCACTATTAATTTGACTCTTTCAATAGGCTTGGGTAAAAGTATCTAAACCTGGCTTCTTGCACAGGCTGTGACTCTAAATCTCGTAATAATATCAGTATGTTGCCCAGGCTGGTCTAAAGCTCAACTACCCAAGCAGCCATCCCTCACCTGCTTTCTGAGTAGCTGGAATTACAGGCATGCCCTAAACCAGCTACACTGGCATCTTAATATTGATTTCAAAGACGGTTTTCCCTACACACCCTACGAAAGTGTAGATTCTTATCCATTGAAGTATAAATATACTCCATGATTTGGGAAACAGCAATACGTTCTAAAGCAGGAAGTCTAATGTTTCTGTTTTGAAAGAATTAGTGAGGTGGAACATTAAGATCATGTTGTGAAATAGCCTTGTTACTAAAGAAGGAACAGGCAAAAGAGAGGTCACTTGGGACGAATATACACTTGAAAGGCAAAATATACTGTTCAAATAGGTGTAAACTGGCTCTGGAAATGTAAGAAGCAAAATAAAGGATATAAGTATAGCTCATCAAAGATTACACTGAAAATTACCACACGATTCAGAAATTCCACTGAACAGGGACCTGAACATATATTTGTACACCTGGTTCACAGAAGCAAAAGACAAAAAGAAAAAGACAAAAAGGTGAATACATTCAAGTGTCCATCAATAAACAAATACATAAAAATATGATATATGCCATATAATGGAAGATTATTCAGCATTAAAAATGAAAATTTTCTTACCCAAGTTACAACATGGATGAATCTTAATAATTTTATGCAAATGAAATGAATCAAACATAAGGGACAAAAATTGGATGGTTTCACTTGTTAGAGAGGCCTAGCATAATCAAATTCATAGAGATGGGAAGGCTAAGAGTGGTTACCAGGGGTTAGAGTGAGAAAGGAGCAGGGAAGCTAGTGTTTAGTGGGTGTGGTTTCAGTTTGAGTAGATGAGAGAATTCTGTGGATAGACAGCAGTGGTGTTTGAATAGCAATGTAAATAACAATACTACTAAGCTCTATGTTCAAAATGGTGAAAAAATGGGAATGTCTATTTTTTTTTTTAGTTATGTAATTACTTAATGATTTTTTTTTTCCAAGATAGGGTTTCTCTGTATAGCCTTGGCCGCTCTGGACTTGCTTTGTAGACCAGGCTGGCCTGGAACTCACAGAGAGCCATTTGCCTCTCTGAGTGCCGGTGTTACAGGTGTGTGCCACCATACCCTGCTTAATGAATTAATTTTGAGACAGGGTAGCTCAGATTGCCCTTGAGATCTCTATGTAGCCAAGAACCTCCGGTCGTCTCCCTCTACCTACCCGGTCCTGGAATTACAGGCATGCACCAACACTCTTGTTTTATGCAGTGCTGGGAATCAACCCCCGGGGTTTTTGCATGTTAGCCAAGCACTCTTCCGACCAAACTACATCTCCAGCCACTTCTCCCCTCCCACACCAACTAACCTTAAAAGGGTAAAAATTCCAGAGAAAACCGGTCTGAGAGTATACAGTAGTCAGCTAATAAATCAGCAGTGTAGCCAGGCAGGGTGCCACACATCTGCCATCCCCACACAAGAGAGTCTGAGGCTGGAGGATACGGAGTTGGAAAGCACTGTGGGCTACGCCAGAAGACTGTATCTCAAAAATAAAACAAAGCAAACATCAGCAAAAGGCTCCACAGGAACATAGAGCCATAGCTGCAGTTAGCTTGGGTTTGCCTTCCCACCCAGACACGTGAGCTAAGATCCTAGCACCAGCCTTGGCCGCTCTTCAGTCCCGGCTCCTAAGTACAGAGAGGATGAGGAGTAAAACATTCTGGGTTTAGGGGACACTGAGACAGATTGTCCTTTTGAGGAAGAGATTTTTTTCGGAGTGATTAACACTGTAAACAGACGGCCAGAAGACATGAAGGGGACTCTGAGGAGAGCACAGGCCCACATGGCTGAGCACGTTGGTGGTGGGGTCCCTTCTTCCAGGTCTCAGAGGAAGCGGGGAGGGTCTATGCCCTGTGATTGATGGGTCCTTAATACAGTGCTGGCAGTCGCGCTGTCTCCGATTACTGTGTGACAAGTGGGAAGGAGGAGAGTGTGTTACCCTGAGACCTGTGTGGAAATCAGCTGTAGGGGAGGGGAGAGATGCATCTGCGGATGAGCAGGACCTGGGCATCGGCCTGAGCCGGCTTGGGATCTAACGACGAGCATCAAAGGGGAAAGGAAACCCGGTTTAGTGCCTTCCAACCTTGTCAGTGTTTTCTAGCTAAATATTACCAGTAGCAAAAATATTACCAGTTTAATCTCTGTAGAAAGAGTGTACAGCCCTTATCAGATTTGAGAAGTTTCTATGAAGTCCGGTGTTCCATCTGAAATATTTACGTCAAGTTTCCTTTCTAGTCCCTGAAATATTTATCTTCATCCCAGTTTAAAAAAAAAAAAAAACTAGCAGGTTTGACTAACGCCTAAGTGTTTACACTAGGCAACAGAGATTAAGTGGGAAACCAAAGAGACAGAGCTGCTGACCTCTCGTGGATGGGGAGAGGGATGATGGGGATGCGGCAAACACTGATGCAGCCATTACCTGATGTCATGCAAACCAGGGGACCCAGACCTAGGCTCTCTGCTCCATTGGACAGACTGGCCTGGGAGGCAGGGAACAAGCCAAGTGTGTGGTGTGTGCGTATGTGGTTGGGGAGCTCTGGCTTCCATGTCTTCAGCAATGAGTCAGAGGGCTACACCCCTGCAGACTCCTGGGCAGAGGGCACCCTGCAGGCTTTATTGTTCTCTGTTTCTGTGTTGGCAGGCTCTCCAGTTCTTGCTCATTACCCTCCCTCCAATCTGTTCCCACACTGAGAAACCCGAGCTACATACATTATTCCTTACACCCGGAGAACCTTTACCCTCCTGTGAGACCTTCCAGATGCTCTGAGACCGGGCTTGCTCGGCTTTCAGCTTTCGGCTTGGCCCTAGCTGATCCATGTTAACCTCGGATTTGCTGTGGCTTGATATCTGGGTTCCATTCCACTCTTGTTGTAATAATTAACGTTCATGAAATGCTCCAAATATGCTATGCACAATTAGGTGCTCTGGCTCACTAACCCCTGGGAGCTCTACCAGGCAAGTGATTGTTAAAAGCAAGGCTCAGGAGTCCAGCTTGTCTGTACCACTTACCAGCTGTGTGGCTTCGAACGCGTGGTGACCCCCTTCTGAGCCTCCCCCAACCCCTTTTTCTCCTACAGAAAACGGAAGAAGAATATGTAGCTGTTAAGAAAATGCGAGGATTCATGGCAAACCCCAGATCCAAGCGCTCGTGTTTTTTTTCTTTAAAGTGTGAGTTTTATCCCCAATTTATAGATGAGAAGAGTGAAGCTTAGAGCTGGTCAAGCAGCTTGCTTAAAGTCACACTGAGGGGGAAGGGCAAAGATCGGACTAGAATTCAACCTCTTAGACATCTCAGTGGGCGGTCTGGACAGTTCTGCCCACTTACCCAGGCAAGCATTTAATTAACAGGATTGCTGGCTTCTTAGAACACCTCATTAGAGCAATTTCTTTCCCCTGATCTTTTGGTTTTAATTCTGAGACAGGCAACTGAACTGGCACTGAACTGGCAACATCCTTTGCCAGCTTTTGCTGCTGTAGTGATACTATGTGGTTTTCACTAGGGCTGTGGCTATCTCTCAAACATCTCAATCTTCTCGGGATAGAAGGCTATAAAATGAAGAAAAACGGTTTTATAACAACATTAACAGAATCCATAATTATATATAAATAATTTATCAACAGTTTCTTGAGTCTACTTATTTATTTATTTATTTGCTTTATTGCCAGCCAAGTACACACGCAGGAAATATTGGGTCTTTAGCCTGTAAATCAACCACGTCTCCCATGCTTCTGAAATCCACTATTTGATAATGTAGTTTTAACTACTGCCTTAATGCCATACTCAGGTCAAAATTTTTCCTCACTGCTTCTACATGGCTTGCAGTATTATATACTATAATTATTTTAGTAAAAAAACAATATGGAAATGTCAAATATACCAGAAAAGGTACAGCTCAATGAACGCTCACATACTCAGCGTGCCCATGACAACATGACCCAGATCAAGAAATAAAGAACTGGTCTCAAAAGGTCCACCCCACGTGTTCCTTCCTTATTGCACCCTCCAAAGGTAAGTGATTTCTAGACTTCTAAACTATACCTTAGTCCTGCTTGCCTGAACTTCAAGGGTTTTATGAAGTTCTCATTTACTATGCTTTGAGTGTGCCCTCAGAAGTTCATATGGAAAATGTAATCCTCAATATTTGGTGTTCAGAGACAGGACCTTGAAGAAATGATCAGGTTTGGAGGGCACTGCCTTCTTGAGTAGGTTAATGCCATTATCTTGGAGTGAGTTAGTCGCCGATTCTTAGAATGGGTTGCTAAGAAAGTTGAGTTTGTCATTCCCTGCCTCTCCAATGTATGTGTCCTCTTGCCCTTCTGCCTTCTGTCATGGGGTGAGGCAGCAAGAAATTCCTCCCTTTGACTTTGGACCTTCCCAGCCTCCAGAACCATAAAACAAAATCTATTCTTCAAAAAGGTATCGAGTCTTGAGTTTTCTGCTATGGCAGCACAAAACAGAGTCAAAGAGCGCACTTTTATGTGACTCCTTCCACTATTATTTGTGAGATTTGTCTATGTAACCGTGGTTCTACTTGATTCATCCCATTTGATGTATGATAGTACATCCTAAACATAGTCCATGCATCATCGTCAATGTTGACTAGGATGAAGGGCACTGCCATATTTAGAGTTATATATATATATATATATATATATATATATATATATATATATATATATATATATCTTGCCCACTTAACACATTTCCATTGCAAAACCTTGGAAAGACTGGTCATAAGTTCCCAAACACATTATCTATCTAGACTGGACTCTGCAATTTACATATTTAATCACAAATATATGTCACCTCTGTATTCGCTATGTTCCAAGTATCACCCAAGATACCAGGACTAGAGGCCCTTAAAGATTTCACAGCCCAGTTAGAAGGGCAGAAAGATAAATAAATAATGACAATATACTGTAATGTTTGAGATGACTATGGGTTTGTTAAAATTATGTAAATAGTATAATCTTTCAAACCTTCCATTTTAACAAAAAGTGTCTGCCTCTACCAGGGATCAATCTTCTGGAATTCTCAGAGGTGCCTTTATGGAACATTTACCCTTTCAGAGAGTTTCAGTGTTCAGCCAGTTGAGAAGATCCCTTTAGGCATCAAAGAAATGTCAACACTATTTCCCAGAGGCTTTCCTTCCTCTGTGCCCCCTTAAACGCCCTCAGCTCTTTTAATTTTGTACTTTTGTCTCTCTCAGCCACCGCAGCATCCTCTAGGCTTTAACCATCTTGTGTATCAGCCCTTAACCTGTGCATCCTTAATCCTATCCAGTCCTCTCCTTAAATCATATGTATCTACGATTTTAAGTATCTACCAAACACCTCTACTAAGAGGTCCAAATCAGGCTGGGAGCCATTTTAAGCCCTTCTTTTTCTTTTTCTTCTTCTTCTCCTTCTTCTTCTTCTTCTTCTTCTTCTCCTTCTCCTCCTCCTCCTTCCCTTCTTAGTCACTGGGAGAATGGGTTCCTAAGAATGGATTCCTTCTTCTTCCTACATATCCACATCTTACTGATTTGACAGTTACTTTTCATACTGTTTTGTCTCTGATCATCCTCTTTCTTAGCTTAAGTACTATGCTGGCTACTCTTAAGTCAACCAGATACAAGCTATAGTTGTCCGAGAGGAGTAACCTCAATTGAGAAAATGCATCCATAAGATCAGGTTGTAGAAAGTCATGTAGAGCATTTAGTGATGTGGAAGAGCCCAGCTCATTGTGAGCAGTGCCATCTCTGGCTAGGTGATTCTGGGCTCTATAAGAAAGTAGGCTGAGCAAGCCAGAGGGAGCAAGCCAGTAAGCAGCATGCCTCCACAGCCTCTGAATCAGCTCCTGCCTCCAGGTTTCCTCCCTGTTTGAGTTCCTGTCCTGACTGCCTTCAATGATGAAGTAATGAGGAAGCCAAATAAACCTTTTCCTCCTGAGTTGCTTTGGATTACGGTGTCTCATCACAGCAACAGTGACCCCAACAAGTTCGTCCATGCTCTCCATCACCCATAGCAGTTTTCCCCAAAGACATCCTCTAACTGTTGCCATGAACTAAGGTGTGCCAGTTCATCAGAGCGAGCTGTAGGCTTGCATACTGTACAGGCATTCACTCTCCTTGGATGGAGTGAAAAGAAACTTAGAAAGAACTGGTAACAAGATTTTGTCCAAAATCCAGATCCTTGCCAACCTCTCTGTTCTCACCTCCACTCTCCTCTTATCAAATGATTGCTATTTCCCTGCGCTCCAAGCTCTTGCCAGCCTTTATCATTGCAAAGGGGCCAAGCTCTTTAATCTACCCGAAGTGAACTCTCTTTTCCTAGCTGGCATAGCTTTTACACCTCTTTAGAATTTTTAAACTCAAGTTTGGCCTTCTTGGGTAGATTCCTCTGGATTTTAGGGTGGAATTGGCTAGTCCAGCCACTGTGACTCGTAATCCAACTATTATGTACTTTCCCTTCCATTATGTGTCTCCTCTGTAACTAGCACATAATCTATTCTATTCTGTGTTCCCACTGTAACTCATAATCTTCTCCATTATGTGCTTTCACCATAACTTGTAATTTACCTCTATTATGTTGCCATCACACTGAAGAACATCTCTTGATTTATATGTTTACTTCCTTTGCTAGTTTATAAGTAGCTTGAGGCTTATTCTCTCCATTTTCCCACTATCCAGCACAAAGGAGGTATAAGAAAAGGCTAGGTAAGCCAAGTCTACTACAATAACTTCCAGTGGGGATGGACAGGGCATTTATGTTGCTGTGAAAATGACTTAACACAAAAGTTTGTGTTTTGATCAGACTACTGTCAGTCTGGCCGATGGATGTCACTTATCAACAACCGCATCTGTGAACACTCTGAAGAACCATGTGTGCTCCTGTACACATGTTCTTTTTAATGTACATTGTTGTATATGTATGTATGTGCCTGTATGTGTAAGGGAGTTGGATCCCCTGGAACAGGAGTTGGACAGTGGTGAGCTGCCATGTAGGTGCTGAGAATTGAACCCAAATCCTCTGGAAGAGCACCGAGTGCTCTTAACTGCTGAGCCATCTCTCCAGCCCCTCACATTCTTTTTTAAAAATGTGTGATCTAGTACATAAAAAACATAAAGTAACAAATTGCATTCTTAACAAAATGCAATTATAATTTAGTGGAATTAATTGCATTCACAGTTATAGAAAACAATCACCACTTTCTAGAACCAGAAAACCTTTATAACCCCAGATGGAAATACCCTCCTCACTGTGCAGCCACACTCCACCCCTACTTCCCCCAGCACCTGGCAGCTAGCCATCTACTTTGTGTCTTCCAAGCATTTCATATGAATGGAATCACACATTAATGTCCTTTTGTGTCTAATGTTTTCACTAGGGTAATGTTGTCAACTTTCATTTATGTTGTAGCATATATCTGTACCTCATTCTTGTTTACAGCTAGATAATATCTCATTTTATAAACATCATATTTTATTTATCTATTAATCGGTTTCTGTATGATAGTCTTTCTGTACTTGGCTATTGTAGCTGAGCTGCTATGAATATTTATGTACAGATTTATTGAGTGCTTATTTTCTCTTTCAAGTGTATACTTAGGAGAGAATTGCTGGCTTACATGACAATTCTATTTAATTTTTTTTTTTAAAGACAGAGTGTCAGTGTGCTCTGGCCGGCCTGGTACTCACAGAAATCTGCCTGCCTCTGCCTCCCAAATGCTGAGATTAAAGGCATGCACCACTACAACCATCTCCACATTTCATTCATTGAGAACAATCAGATGTTTCCCAAAGTTTCAATGACATTTTAGTTTCTCTCTACTTCTTCATCATCACTTGTTACTTTTCATCAAGAAATTAGTGTTACTATTATTATAATTTATGTATGCTCTTAAAACATTCACAACACTCCTCTTGTTTTCCATTCCAAGGAAGCATCAAGACAGGTAGGAGACACGGTCCTGTCACGTGTGAGGAGAAGGAGTGCTGTGTATGTGTGAAGAGAACCTCTTGACCACCACGTAGTTGATATCAAGGGAGATGAGTGCTATCAATGACTCACTACTTATCTGCAAGTCCAAAAGCACAAATCAGATTACTAGCTCTTACTTAACTGCTATAAAGTTTCCAGAAGTGCATAAGCAGAAAATCACTGAGAGGGATGCAGATGTAAACTGAAAGTCATGGGAAGGGAGGGAAGAAAAGCAGAAACAAATTTAAACTGTCAGTTATATGTGAGAGTATTCCTTTCTAGCCCTAACACTCAGAGGGATCAAGAGTTCCAGGCTACCTTAGGCTTTGCAGAAAGACCATATCTTAAAAACAAAATATGAGAGGGTTCAGTGAATAAAAATATTTGCATGAAAGCCTAATGACCTGTTTGGTCCCCATGGATCACATGAAAAGACTGAGTGTGTAAGCACACAGCCATAGTCCCACCACTCTGCTGCTATAGAAGGCAGAGATAGGAGACTGCCCAGAAGCTCCGAGGCCAGTTGGCCTGGAGTACAGTACAACAAAGAACAGAAGCAAGAAAGACCTTGAGCAATGTAGAGAAAACCAAGTCTGAAAGTTGTTCTCTGACTTTCACACATCACACTGTGGTATATGTGCATGTGCATACACACACAATTTTTTTCTAATTAAAAGCAAACACAGAACAGCCAGTGGCAACAGCTTTACAAGTCACTGCAGGGTACCTTTTGTTAGCTAGATTAGCTAGATAAACATTTTCTGATGAAATTACAAAATCAGCTTTATAAATATGGGAATAAAAATCTTTACAGAGGGATTTTTATCAAAAAGAAACATTTCGTGTAAACAAGTTTCCTGTTACCCGGTAGCTCTCCTCCGGAGCTGCCCCTGATGGGGTAATTGCAGTTGGCAGCTGATATGAGCTTGAAATGATGTTTGTTTTCCTCGCTCCCTAATGTGTAGAGGTCACCGCAGATAATGAAGCAGAGGCTGCTCATTATTTTCTGGAGTATGATAACATGGTCGAATTGCCTGGAAATGCTCTTTTTAAACTCTCCTGACATTGACTCTATGCACACAGGTGGGTCATACTGGATACACGTTTCAAAGCCTAAAGATATTGACAGTTTGGAAATAAAAGTAATCTCCATGGGGATGAGAGGGTGGATAAGCATTGTGCACTTTACCCACAGTGCAGCTGATAATCAATTAACAAACATTCCCTATTAATATGGGTTTGAAGCTCGGCTCCAGAGATACTAGTCACACATCTGTAGGTGCTTGTTAATTTAGAACAAAATAGTATTTACACTTGTGAGCGTTAAATTGGTGTGTGTGCACATGTATATGTATGATATACATATATAGATCTTAAAACAACATATGGCATATAACGAACACCACATATGTTATGACTTTGATGGATTCTAGATCTCTTTATTTATTTTATCGAGAGATAACTTTCTTTTCCAATCCCTCAACTAGAAATAGCCCTGCCATGTGCCTTTGTAAGGTGCAGTCCTCCCCAGGTCTAAACAGCATTCAAAGTGAATTATAAGTTTTTGCTTAGGTCAGTGTCCCTCACTAGCTAACAGTCTGGGGCAGGTAGGAGCTGGGTTGGTCTTCCTGAAAATCCTGGTGCTAAAGACTTGCTTGCATGCACTCTGAGACAATAGGGAGAGAAAAGTAATTTTCTGAGATTTCCCAGGACTCTGCAGGGATTTTTGAGGTGAAAACTGCTGAGTCATAGCATGCCTGTTAAAGATCAGATTGTCTTAACTGGCCTGGCGACTTGTAATCTCATTGCTTGGGCTTGTAGCTGCTCTTGGCTGCCCCATCAGGAGACAAACACAAGTATGCATTGTACAGTCTTTCAGCTGCTGAGTAAGGAGAGTCACTTGAGCTAGTGTCAGAAAGAAAAGAGGCAAGGGTGGGCTTAGGGACACGCAGAATGTACCCCATAATCTTAGGGCAGGAACACAACTGGGTGTCTGAGGAAATGTCATCAAGAGTAAGATGACCTTGGATTCCTCTCATGTCCTTATGGTCCCTGGACACTAGCTTTCCCTGACTCTTCAGGCTGGTTCTCTTTCTCTATTGGGTAGGGGAAACCCTCTTAGTGCTCTGTGCATGCGTGTGTGTGTGTGTGTGTGTGTGGAGGGGGGGGAGAAAAAGGGGAGAGAAAGAAAGCCCATTTCCAGCTGCACCCTGCAAATTATTAATTTGGTAGCCATCAGACTTAACTTCCAAGAGTGAATCTGATGGTTCCACATGGGGCCAGATGTCTCTATTGATCTAATTTATAATCTCTAATTGTTTGTTACAAGCATGGACTGCTAATTTATCAATTCACTCTGAATAGGGCCACTGTGGAACAGGACAACCACTCTCTCTATGTTGTGGTTTAGATGTGAAAGGTCCTGCAAAAGGGTCATGCGGTGAGGACCTGGTCCCCAGCTGGTAGTTCCACTCACTGGGATCTAATTATATCCTGAGGGCCCTGGACTAATCATTAATTAATCCACAGATAAATTTATGATTCTATGACTTCATAACGAGAAAATGAATCTTTGGAGATATGCCTTTGAGAAAATATCTTGCCTCTTGTCTCTTTTTCTTCTTCCTCCTCCTCCTCTTCTTCTTTTCTGAGACAGGGTTTCTTTGTGTAGCTTTGGCCGTCCTAGAACTCACTCTGTAGACCAGGCTGGCCTCAAACTCCCTCTTGTCCCTCCTTGTCTCTTTGTCCTCGCTTCTTTCTGGCTGGCATGAGGTGACAGCATTGCTCTACCACACCATTTGCCATGGTATTTTGCCTCATAGTCGCCACCTCCACCCCCCCAGTGAAGCTACCTGACTGTAAGCCAACAGAAATCTTTACTCCTTTAAAATGGTTTCTCTCACGTGTTTGTTAGGGGAGTGAAACACTAGCCTGGGCATATAAACAGCATAACTCATAAAGGACCCTGATGCTATGGAAGCTCCATTGATGACAGTAAAATGAAGTCATTCTTGCCAGACCTAGATACAACCATAAGAGGGAAGTCATGCCTAAGGTAAGTACTATTTCAAGAACTTTCTACAGGTACCACAAAAGGCTCTTCCAAATTCTCCGTCACCCTGTGCTTTGCTCACCTGGTATCTATGGACAGTTTTTTATAACAAAGTTTATCTTCAGCATGCGCTAAGACCGCAACCACTCAAACAAGACACTTCTGGACAGAGAGCTTCTCCGGCAGCGGAACATCCATGCATGAGCTGACACCAACTTCTGCCTGAGTCCTCCAAAATCACTGAACCTAGTATTGAAGGATCTTCATACTTTTCTCCTCTTCTGCCTTTGTAGCCCTTCCTTCCTCATCCTCTTTGAACACACATTTCATTTTCTGTCCCTTGTGTATAACTGCTACAATGTTGCTTTTCCCAAGTACTATAAATATCACTATTCTTTGGAGAACATACCTCTGGTTATTTTTATGCTAACAGAGTATAGAGTTCATATACTAACCACTGATTTCAGTAGATTTTTGAGAGCTGTTCCCTTAAGGATGTTTGAAAAAAAAAAACATAAACTCTTTTGGTAGAATTTTATTTTAAATGAACTGCACAATTCCCTGAAAAGAAGATGATATACATGTTTCTCTTTAGAATTCTCTTCCTTTTCTTTTACTTAGATTAATCTCTAATTGATATCATTTTTCACATCTTAGCTTGACACACAAACTCAGGCAGAAAAGCTGTGAAAACAGTTTTCTACAAACTGAATTTCTGTTGTGAGCATGCTTCTCTCTGATTTGGGATGGGAGCCATCCAGTCTTTGTCAGTCCAGGGTTCCCTGCTTCTCCAGGGTTGCACAAAAGTTTGGGTATATAGCATTGGGGGTGGGGATTAGGAGTGGAGGTACTCATTTTTCTGAAATTTTGTGATCTCTCTCTCTCTTTTAGAGCTGAATAGTATTCCATTTTCTGTGTGTGTCAGATTTCCATTATCCATTCAACACGGATGTGGGTGGTGTCTAGGTGGTTTCCACATTCCTCTACCATGACTAGAGCCACAGTAAACATGAGTGTGCACTTATTTCTGCTGCAGGGTAAGGAGCTCTCTGGACATATACCGAGAGTGGAATAGCTGGGTCATGTGCCATTTCTATTTTTTTTTTTTTTTGAGAAACCTCCAAATTGATTTACACAATAGCTGTTTTAATTTGCACCCAGCCAGTAGTGAATAAGGGTTCCTTTTTCTCCACACCTACTCCCACATTTGTTGTCAGAGCTCTTGATAACAGCCATTCTCACTGGGGGTGAGGTGGTACCTCAAAGGATTTCTAATCTGCATTCCCCTGATAAGTAGGGATGTTGAACACTTTAAAAAAAAAAGATTTATTTATTATTTATACAGCATTCTGCCTGCTTGTGTGCCTGTGAACCAGAAAAGGCACCAGATCTCATTATAGATGGTTGTGAGCCACCATGTGGTTGCTGGAAATTGAACTCAGGACCTTTGGAAGAACAGCCAGTGCTCTTAACCTCCGAGCCACCTCTCCAGCCTAATGTTGAATACTTTTTAAAAGTAGTTATTAGCCATACATGTTTTTTTTCTTTTTAGAAAACTGTCTATTCTGTTCATTTTCTCATTTGTTGATTGACAGTTTTGCTTCCTTACTTCATTTCTGTAATTCCTTGCAAATTCTAAATTTTTAGCCCCTTGCTTGAAATATAGCTGATAAAGACTTCTCTCCCATTCTGTGGACCATCTGTGTGCTCTCCTGAGAGCTTCCTTTGTACTGCAGACCCTCGCACAGAGATTACTATGAAATACACATTCTAAAAAAAAAAATCTAGAAAAATAGAAAGTTACTAAATGCATATCATCTACCAAAATTAAAGGCAGAAGATAGGAATAATTTAAATAGATCAAGAAATGTGCTAGAAGCTGCAATCAAAAGCTTCCCTTCAAAGAAAAAAAAAAAATCCCAGGACCAGATGAATTCACTGCTGAGTTCTAGAGAACTTTCAAGGAAGACCTCACACCAGTTCTTAAACTGTCCACAAAATACAGCTGGGCGTGGTAACATATGCCTGTAATCCCAGTCCTCAGGGAGGCAGCGGCAGGTAGTTCTCTGTGAGTTCAAGGCCAGTCTGGTCTACAGAGTGAGTTCAGAACAGACAAGGCTACACAGAGAAACCATGTCTTGGAAAAAAAAAAATAACAAAACATTGTTCCACACGTTAGAAAGTTAAGAAATACTACCAGATTCATCTTATGAAGTCAGTCTTGTTCTTATACCAGAATTACAAATTTAATGTGATATTTATCAGAATTATGGTGTTATATTTTACATATTTAGGGGGGAAAATCCTAGAATTAATATGAAATCACAAAAAAATAAAAGAGACAAGAAATAGTCAAATAATACACAGCCGGAAGTATTAAAATGCCCAACCTCAAACTACACAACAGAACTGTAGTGACAAAGGCAGCTTTGGTGCCGGCATGAAAATAAGACGGTAGGCCAGTGAGGTCAACTAAAGGACCTAGAAGTTAACTGGACAGCAGAGGTTTATTTTTCAAAAGGTTCATTTAGTTTTATTTTATGTCTATGAGTGTTTTGCCTTCATGTATGTATGTATGTGCGCCACGTGTGCACCTGGTGCCTTCCAAGGTCAGAGGAGAGCATTGGATCCCTAGAACTGGAGTGATGACTGACGGGTT
>CM053762.1:50014430-50132887 GCA_028658305.1 Pachyuromys duprasi | reverse complement strand
TTCTTGTGACTAATGGATGGATATTTTTACGTCTTCTAGCAATCCCTTCTCTACCTGATGACAATGTTTCTTGTTGTGCCAGATTCAAGAGACCCCAAAAGACCACTAGTAGTCGAGTCCATTGCAAATCACACGAGGATCTTTATTCAAGCTTCAGCTCGGACAGCCAATCTTCCCTGATGTAGCAGGATAGAAAGTGAGGCCCTAATTCTCAGTGAGGCAGAGTTTTTAAAGGGAAAAATGACAAGCGGGGAATTCCAAGCCTTGGAGTTATAGAAAAGGGTAAGTTTTGGGTGGGGGGTTCAGCAACCAAGATGACCCTTAGGCTAATTGTTCCAAGCCACCCGGCCAAATCAACAGATATCTAAGACATCTGTATGATGGCCTGCCGGGTGGAGTGGAGGACCCACTAACACGTTCTGTGGCACTTATGACAACCTTCGGGGTGGTTGCCTGATTATAGTTATCTACTTACACATTCGGTGGTATCCATTACAACCTGCAGGGTGGAGGGCCATGTGGTCCTTCTCGGAACCCAAAGGTGGGGGTCAAGTCACTCCAAGGTCAGTCAATTTATGATAGAGTCTAAGAAACAAAATGGAGCTACCCCTGCCATCTTCAGTTCCTTCGTTCTAATGCATTTCCTCTTCAAGGACAGAATTCTTTAGATAAGAAGTAAGTAGACCAGCTCATATTTCCTCTGGTATTTAAACTCAGTTGCGGAATAAGCAGCCTCAGAGGCCCAAGTCACTTGTGCAGAACCTTTGGGGCACGAGGATGTTTCTTCTAATGCCTGTACTTGACTCTTCGGCTGTGTGGGCTTTGCCAATGAACTTGCTGACTTGTTGCTCCTCTTATGCCCAAGTCTCATGGACCCCAAAGACCACCAAGGAGCCTATCCTGATGCAAACCCAGTGGAGTGTAGAGTCCCAAGCTCAGGGAGAGAGGGTTTTTGTTTTTTATTGGGTTACAGCTAGGTTTGGGAACTTCAGTTTAGCAGTTATACAATTGGGTGACATTCAGCAAGGGCAAGCTTGTTACAAAGTGATTATATGGCTAACTGACATTGAGCTAGCTATCTATAGACCTCAGGAATGTTAGGTATTTCTGTGTCATGAAAGTTCTACTACCAGGTTGTCTCCCTGAGATAAGATACTTCCCATTCTTAAGGTTACCTCCAGGCTATGCCTTGGGTAGGGAACTTTATTGTCTTCTTCCTGGAATTGGTGACCTATGGCCTAGTTCCTGGGACTGGTGAATTTTAGAGTTGGGGGTGGTCAGGCCTGGTTCACTCATTCCTACTTGTCCTGAAATTCTTTTCTGTGGGGTAAGTGCAGATCCTGGTTTCCTCCTGTGGAAGACACAGCCAGCAGTAGTCAGTTTGCTGGATTCCTGACTGTCCATTTCACTCCCATCCTTCTTGCCTTCTCTCTGTGGAGCCTGAAGAATTCAGGAAAGTAGTTACAATGCTTTCTCCTGTCAAGACAGTCCCAAACAAGTAAGAGTCCCTGAGCAAATTAGTAGAAAATAATGTGGGTGTGTGACAAAGCCTTTGATCTCTGTGTGGTATTCTATGCCAGGGACAATGGTGAGACCTCAGTTCATTAGTACAAATATACAGAGAGAATTTTAAAATGATTTCTGTCTCAAAAAGTCTATGTAACTCTTACTATCCTAAGATGATTGTTTATATAAATTTAAAATCTATTGGCCTGGACAAGACATCTGTACAAGAAACTTGGAATATTTCTTCAGAGACTGAACACTGAATTATAGGTTTTTGGCAGCCAGATATCCTAATAGATATCTGGGCAAATCCTGGGGAGGGTTGAATATCTAGTATCTCTCTTTATCTCTCAATTCTCTCCCTGACTACTTTAATGCTATTGATGCCAGGTTACCTCAGCCTCTCAACTTCCAGGATTACAGACATGAGTCATGTTGCCCAGCTTATTTCTTAACTCAGCTCCTCCCTCCCCTCCCCCCCCCCGCCCCTGAGGAGAATGTGTTGGCGTGAGCCCTGAGCTGCCATTGGAGGACTGGTTTACTGTCAACCAATGCTGCATTCTTGAGTGACCACGAGTGTTGCTAGCACAGAGCTTCCTGCAGTGGATAAGCCACAGGCTTGGTTCCCAAGATGCTCCAGGGCTTGGGAAGAATGACTCAGTATTTTCTGGCTATAAATTTTTTATTATCCCTATGAGTATAGTCTCTGGATATCAGATTAAGAATCTTAGTCTTATGGAAAGGTAGACAAACGAATTATACCCTAGGGCATTTGCTCCAACCAGTGACGTGTCGACCAACAGCAGTGATTCTGGGGAGCTGGCTGTACATCAGGAACATCATTAAAAAGTTTTCCAGGAGGTCCCAGTCCTTAGGGCTGGTCTGCAAAAATCCATCAAGGGCATACTTAGCTCTAACACTCTCTCAAAGCAAAGCAGCCCTACCCTGTTCCGAGAACAGGTGAGCAGCAACCAGAGCTACAGAAACCATCTAGAGTCAGATTCGAAAGGAGACGTGGGGCCAGGCCTTGCATTAAAAAAACAAACAGCAAACAAACAAACAAAAAACAACAATTGTGTGGGAAGACTTGAGGAAGTGGCTCCAGGCCCCCTATTTGACGATGGGCAGGGAACTAGGAAGCGCTGGTTTTGGCTGCTTTAGAAAGAGCTATTAGGATGTGTTTCCTGTTCATAGTGGCTGAGTCAGCGACTTATGACTAAACTCCTGCAAAACTTTCTATCAATAAAGGAAAATGTGCACTAAACTTCCTTCAGGCATGGTTACTATAGAAGATTGCAAAGACCAGAATTGGGGTAGGGTGGTGGGCAGAAGTAACAACAGGAATAGTAATTCCACCAAAATATTAACTGAGCATTTACTATGCTTTATGTTCATTATTTACTTTTCATAATTGGTTTTAAGAAGTAGCAGTAGGGAGACAGAGGCAGGCTGATCTCTGAGTTCAAGGCCAGCTTGGTCTACAGACCGAGTTCCAGGACAGCCAGGGCTACAAAGTGAGAGCCTGTCTCAAACAAAACAAAACACAACAACAAAAAGCAAGCAAGCAAACAAAAGGTAACCATGATTATTCTTTTTATGGATTGGAAAGTAAAGGCCTACAGGCCTGAAACATAAAATGAATGCTCCCAAGAAGTTTTACTCATGCTGTTGCAGTAGAGAATGTTCATTTTTGAAGACTATCTCAAAAAAGGGGGGCGGGGGAGGTGCAGTCCAGGCTTTTACAGAATCGGAGTAAGAAGGGAGTGACCCGTACAGGAGTTCTGAGGAAGGACAGAGACAGATCTTATGAAGAAGTCAGGGAGGGCAGAGTGGTCCTAGTCTTTTCAGGAACACGAAAAGGTGGTAGAATTTCTTAGCTTGTTATTGTGGGATCCCAACAGAAGTTGAGGCTCCATTTGAGACCCCACTGGAGCCTGAAAATGGGCAGCCAATCAGAGGGCACCGGACCTTCTGCTGGACCCTCTAATAGACCGTCTGGCAGGAAAGATAAGGTTGCTTAACTCATGACCAACCCAAAAGTTTGCTGACCACCTCAAAAGTTGCCAGTGCTTTTTTGCCCACTTTTGTGAGTTTGAATGCTCTAATCATACTAGAGATTACCTCACCCACCCTGAAATTCCCTGAGTACCTATGAAAGAAACCTGTGAGCTCAATTCGGGGCTTCTTCACCATTTTGCTTTACATAGGCAGGGACACCAGAGAACTGGATTTCTGCAGAATAAAACGGTCTTTGCTGTTTGCGTACTATTTGAGTTTGGGGTGTTTTCTTCAGTGAGCTCCAGACCCTAACATTATTTTCTCAGAGCTCAAGTAAAATTCAGTGTTGTTTCAAGGTTGAGTAAGCCGTCCAAGGTCAATCAGCCAGTTAGTGGCCTGGCTGGATTCAGACCCAGACTGCCTAGTGCAATCCATTCTAGACTTGTAATCTGAACAATCAGAGATATTCCTTAGCCAGCAAATCCATCAGAAGAAGATGCAGAGTGCAAGCTCTAACCCAAATTTTCCATGACCACCGATGCACTCACAGAACTTGATTACAATTAAACGGCTCCAGGACGAGTGTTTGGAGAATTTAACAACCCAAGACCCTTGTTGTGAGCAGAGAGTTTTCCAGGGCCCTTATAGGCAAGGGGGGCAGCTGGGAGCTGGAGAATCCATCTGTGCTTTTCTTGGAAGACCCCAAATGCCCTGAGGCTTGGAAAAGCAGGCAAATATGCAGGGATCCTGAGAAAGGTCGGCTCCCTGTCTGAGCCTCTGGGTGATCTGAGCCACTAAGTGGCTAGACTACTTCATGTTAATTAGCTATCGTTCTCATGGACTCATTAAGCAAGTTCAAGGACCTTCACTGCTTTGTTGACTGAAGGGTAAAATGAAAATGAATTTCTACACTTGAGCAGCTTAATAATTAAAAGGCAAAGACGTAGTTCTGTGTTTCCCAATGTGAGAGGCCTCAGATACACTTTCCCTGGGGTTTCTAACACCAATCTTTTTTTGGCGGGGGGTGGGGGGTGGAGAGGAGGTGGTTGTCTCATTCTGTAGCTCAGAACAGCCTCTTGCTTAGCCTTTTTGAATGCTGGGATTGAAAAATGTGTGACCAGGCTGGAGAGATGGCTCAGCAGTTAAGAGCACCGTCAGCTCTTCCAGAGGTCCTGAGTTCAATTCCCAGCAACCACATGGTGGCTCACAACCGTCTATACCAGGATCTGATGTCCTTCTTTGTCATGTAGGTATAGCACTCATATACATAATAAACAGATAAAGCACTCATATACAGAATAAACAAACAAAGAAATAAAATAAAAATTTTTAAATGTGTGCCACGATACCTGGATGGATAGTCTTACTTAATAGATATTTGAGTACCCACAATGTGCTGGCACTGATGTGGACTGTGTGGTAGCAGAGGCAGACCCTTATCTCTCCTCATTTGAAGCTTATAGCCTGGGGGAGTAGGGAGGTAAGAAACAGCAGATAAGTTATGTAAAATGATAAAACATAGTTACGTATGTAAAGGGTTTGCTTTGGCTTATGACTTCATATGTTCAGCCCATGGTCACTTTGTCCTATCCCTTTGGGCCAGTGGTGGGAGATCTTGGCTGAGGAGGCCTTTTTACCTCATGGCAGCTGAGAAACAAAGAGAAGGGAGGAAGGACTAGGCTCCTAATATATCTCTTTCCAGGTCATGTCCTCAGTAACTAAACTTTCTTCCACTACTGAAGACATCACTATCTCCCAACAGCATCCACACCTTTAATACATGGATTTTGTAGGACTTTTTATTCATATTTACTTAAATTAAAAATTAAAAATTTTACATTAAATACTTTTATTTCTTTAAATTAAATGAAACTATTTATTTAAATTGTTTTGTGAGATAGAGCTATGCTGTATAGCCCAGACTAGCCTAGAACTTATTAACCTCCTGGCTCAGTGTCACAAATTCCTGAATTATAGGCATAAACTGCCATGCCCAAGAAATTTTAAATTATTTTAACTGATAGGTTAAAAACATAAATTGTGGGTATTAATGGTGTACCACGAACTATTTCCACATGTGGATACATTACATAATGTGTAAATCAGGTTAAACATATCTATGTCCTCAAGAATTAATCATTTATTTATGGTGAAAACATTAAAAATCTTCTCCCCTCATTGCCCATGGTCATGCTCTCTGTGCAATAGCACACCAGGACCCCTTCCTCCAACTCTAACTTTGTAACTGTTGGCAGGTCTTTACAGAGGTGCATTTTAGATAGCAATATGGAAGTGGCTATGAGGAAATTTTTGAATGGGAAAGAGAAAGCCTTGAAGCTGTCTGGGGCAAGGTGTTGCAGGCAGTGGGGGAACAGGTGCCAGGGAGTGAATCTCAGAAAGGTCTGGAACAGGTAAGGATGAGGAGAACGTGCCAGAAGAGGTTGGAGGTGTGGCGGTGGTGATGTGGGGGAGGCTGCTGTAAGGACTCGGCTCTGAACGAGACAAGGACTGTAGCGTTTGTCAACACCTTACCAGAGCAGAAGTCCTCTCAGCCCACTCCTGCGGGGGAAGAGGCTTGAGGCTGTGGAGTGCCAGGGGACCCAAGACAGGAACCAGGAATACAAATGGCAAGGTCCAGCCATCATTTCAGGACACAGTCAGAAAAACTGGGCCTGACCCAAAGATGTCGGCATGATGGTGGAATAGAGGAACAAGTAGAAAGGGCAACATAATGTTAAGGACATGGCTAACAACCTGTGCTGCAGGGGGCCCGTCACTGAAGGCTCCTCCACGAGACCTTCACACGCTCTGTGACCCCACAGGCCCTTAGACTTGCCCTGTCACAACGCCAGCTTGCTCTGTCTGTCGTCTTCTTTCAGAAGCTCTGCTCCCTGAAGCGAGGGTCTCCTCTTATTTACTTTTCCATGGTGTCAAATTCAATGCCCTGAAAGATTAAGGACCAATTAGCAACACTTTTCATTTAATAAACATTTGGTAATACTTTACGTTTATTGAACACTCATTACATATTTTACATATTTTACACTGGGCACTGTTTACATATTTTAAATGCATGAACTCATTTTCTTCTCTGAGCAACTCGGCGAAATCTAGATCATCACTACTTCATAATAAGCTGGGTTTGGAGCTGTTAATAACATGTCCAAGGTTGCCTGGTAGGTTATGATGTCACAGTTTTAACCTAGGCAATTGGATTCAGAGGCAGATAAGTAAGTGAGCGAATCCAGGTGTGGTGGTGCATGCCTGTACTTGTAGTAGTCAGAAGACTGAGGCAGGAGGATCATGGTTATGAGGCTAGCCTAGGATACATAGTAGGTTTCAGGCCAGCCTGGAATATGTTGCATAACTCTAGTGGTTTGAACAGGAATGACCCCCATAGGCTCATGTGTTTGAATGTTTGGCCCATAGGTGTGGTACTATTCGGAGGTGTGGCCTTGTTGGAGTATGTATGGCCTTGCTGGAGGAAGTGTGTCACTGTGGGGGTGGGCTTTGAGGTCTCCTATGCTCAAACTCTGCCTGGTGTGAAATTTCAGTCTCTTCCTGGCTGCCTGAAGATTATGATGTAGAACTTCAGCTCCTTCTCTGGCACCTTGTCTGCCTGCACGGCTCTATGCTTCCCACCATGATGATAATGGCCTAAACCTTTAAACCCAATGAAATGTTTTCCTTACAAGAAATGCCTTGATCATGGTGTCTCTTCATAGCAATAAAACCCTAACTAAGACAAAGATCCTATATCCAACAAGAACACCACCAGCAAAGGGAGAGATATGTTAGAGCTGTTATTCAAAGTTTGAATTAGTATTCTCAGAAGGGATCAAGGATAAAGAAAACTTTAAATTTATGTTTGGGGTTTAGTAATTTGATAGCATTGATGGACAAAAGCCCAACGAGTGCCTGTGTTTGAGATGAGGATGTGCAGTAAGTAGAACTAACATTTGTTTTCTCCCTTGGCTCCCTGGGAAGGCCCCCTGTCCCCCAGGATCTGGAACTGCCGAGCTTAATGGCCAGCCTTGCTGAGGTAAGGGTGGTTGGTGGTGCCAGGAAGGAGTTTCAAGGGAAACAGAGTTTCTTTTATAACTTTTGCATTTGGAAGTATAATTTGCTTTTACAGGTGTGGTCCATTTTTAAGTTCAGAATCCAGTGAGTTTTAAGAGGGCAGGTGAAATTCCGAGGTGTGTCTTGGAAGAAGGAATAGGAGGCAAAAGGTCAGGTGTGCATAGTACATGCAAAGGAACGTGCTGAAGAGCATTGAGTCCCCAGACAGCAGTGTTAGATGAATAGCCCGATGGACAAGAGTCAGGGAAAGGTGCCAGCAACAAGAAATGAGCTTTCACATTCTCATTGGTTCAAAATTGTTGTTTTTAAGAATAAAACCCAAACCTAGGCTAGACATGGTGGTTCATGCTTTGACCAGCACTTGGGAGGCAAGAAGCTGAGGCAAGAGGTTTGAGTGTGGCTGGCTTGGCTACCTATGGAGACTGTATTGAACAAAACAAAGCAGAACAAAATCCCCTTAACTTCCAATGGCAAGACTGTGTGTCTGTTGCTGACTCTTTGGAAGTCATAGACTTCCACTTCCACCTTCTTTCTTTCTACTCACTGCTACCTTCCCAACAGTGGCAGGTGGTGTCACTTCTGTTTCCCAAATCTGAGCTGCTGCATGAACTCTAGCGTATCCATCTGAGTTCTGACAGCGCAGACTCATTCATTCTTGAGGACAGGGATGTGAGCTTCCGCCGCCTCCAGGATCATGATGTCCAATATATAAGCTGTGAACAAGGCCAGCATGCAAAAGTTTTGGGAAGGATTGACTTCTGCAAGTGAGCACATCATCTCCGCAGAGGAGTGAGAGCCAAGACTCATTGCAGTGTTTCAGCTACTCTCGCACACGTAATGAGTGTGTTTATATCTTTCTACTCTTCCATCTTCAAATGCCATCTCCTCCCAAGATTAGCTAGAAATCCTTGCTTCTCTTCACCTAAATTTATTTTTCTGATATAGAATAAAACTGAACAAAATAAAATAGAAAAAAATTCATTCATTTGTCTTAAGGTTCTTCATGTTAAAGGGTTTTAAAAAGAAGACTTGGGAACATTTCTTACAGTTGGATTTACACTGGATAGAAATTGCCTTGCTCTTTTTCTGTCTGTGTCAAATCAGAAGGTTCTGTGCCATGGTTTGATCACCTTGTACACTCAGTGGCTTTTCTAATGCATTTCAGTCTGTGTGTATTCTGGAGAGAGGAGCAGGCACTCATGCTTCTCCTCAGGCTTTATGCTTGTGTGCACCTGTAGAGCCTACCGTTCTAGAATGCTCAATCCCACAGAACCACTGTGCACGGACTGCCACTGATACCTCCTCAGGCATCTCACAGCCCCTGCGGCATTCTCTGACTTCACAGATCCGCATTCTCAAAAAACTCCCAGAGAAGATGAGGACCAGCCTGGTCCAGATACATCCATCCAACGGAGATTCAGAGGAAAGACGAGGGATGGTGGGCCTGGTCCCATGCCTCCTACATCCTTTGGGGACTTCAGATGAAACTGGTTTTTAGTTCTGTGTGAAAGGTTCTCAGACTTTACATGGCAGATCTCCCTAGGGACCTACCTCAATGCAGATCTCTGGGAATCATCCCCAGAGACTCTTGTTCAGTAAATCTAATAAGTACCAGAAATCTACACCTGTAACAAGCACCTCCAGGTAAAAGGGGGTGCTGATGTGCTGCGGGTCTGTGGACTTGCTGAGGCTAATGCCGGTGGGGCATTTCTTCCTTCTTATAACAAGGTCTATTTTAAAGCCTAAAATCTTCATTCATCCAACAAACATTTGCTTAAGCCAAACATCTCGTGAAGAATAAGGATCGGAGCCATAAAAAGAACTGGCCACGATTACACTCAAACTGCTTACTGTTATCCGAATTCACAATTAACTGGGCGTCCTCTATCTTTCCTGGCAACGGCAAGTGACACAAGCTAGGAAACGCTGGGTGAGGCTCTGGCACGCTAAACTTGAGACACAGCTGAAGAGCGGAATGTTTCTTGGGAGTGAAAGGTACGCATGTCAAAAGGAGGAGAAAGAAGTTGGTTCCGGTCCCAGCAGCCCCAGCCAATCACTCATACCGGCCAGAAAGACACAAAGTTGTTCTATAGTGGGCTGATTCGACTGGGACTTCCTGTTCAGCTGTCTACCATTGGGTGCAAACTGCTGCTGGAGGGGCAGGCCCTCAAGTGAAGAAGCCCTCTGCAGCCCGAGGCCCACTGAGGCACCAGCTGAAGGGACTCTGAGATAGCATTCCCAGCAGCCAGGCAAGTCCCTCCTGGAAAGGGATCGTCTTCCTTGAAGGCAGCGGATCCCGGTGTGCACTCTAACTCTGAGATCTGGAAATGAAGACAGTGTGGGTTCTAGGCATTAATAATGCATGCAGTCTTGTTTTCTCCTTAAGAGGACAGGATACATACCTGGATATGGTGTTTACAATGAATCGCCAGGAAGCCTCTGGCCAGCAGTGGCCGGAGGTGATTCACAATGGCTATTTTTTTTTTGCTAGATATCAATGTTCTCACCCCCACAACGCAGCCCAGAAAAAAAGAATTCTGAGTGAATGGCTCACAGGGAAGCCTCCAAATCTAGAAGAAAAAAAAAATGCTGAAGAGAAGCAAGGATTTCTAGCTCATCTTGGGGGTAACAGACAGCTTACCTGAAACTATCTCAGAATTACCTTTTCCCATTTCCTACTCATTCATTCGTTCATTCAAATGCTAATTGACAGAGGATATAAGTACTCTTATTCCCCACACAAGAGAATTTCTGAGAAACCTTTCTGTGTGCACGTGTGTCATTTGAGTGAAGATGAAAAAGCTCTTCCTGTTTTCTTAAACTTTCCAATATCTTCCCATGCCTCATTTGCTTTTCTTTGAGATAGGCATTATAGTTTATCTTTCATCTACATCAATAATTTATTTTTTAAAAAAAATTACTGGTTCCCATAGCAACTTCAAAGGTTAACAGCTCAGCTAGGCCAGCAAGATCTTCAGAAACTGTTCATCATAGACTCTCCAGATCTTCTAAGGGGGTGGGGGGAAAGTCTGCTTAAAACATTTAAAAGCCAAATGCTGTGAGAGAATAGTGTTTCCTCTGCTGGCACAATGCTGGGTTTCCCGAATCCTAGCACCTTATTACAGTGTAGGAAGGGGATGGAATCCCTTGAAAGATGTAGATACAACAACACACAGCGTGACGCAATATTAGAGGGAAAAGGACAGACCTTCTAATACAGAGATTAACAATTTTGCAGTAAAGTTTCAAAGGGGTTGCAGCTGGATGAGGCAGTTCACGCCTAAAGTCTCAGCACTCAAGGCACGGGTGTGTTCTGAAAGCAGCCAGCTGAGAGCTCAGGTATTAAGCTGAAAGCATGAAGAAGAAAAAGAACTGTAAATGGTCCAAGGCCTTGAAGCTTCAATAAGTGTTAACAAATGTGCGTCATGACGTCACTTACTATCACCATAACAAAGATACAGATTTTTTATCTAAAAATAAAAAATAAAAATTCATGCCCCTTTTATAATGATCCCCGACCCAAGGGATCAAGTTTCTGGTTGTTACAGATTACTTTTGCCGTTTGTAGAATGCCGTGCACGGGAGATCATGCAGCGTGCACTTGTCTGCGTCTGGCACCTCTGTCTGTTCTTCACTTTATTGACATGGCAAGTGTTTACCTCAGTGAGTTAATCACTTTGAGAGAGGTTGGGTGGTTTTCAGTTGTTCTTGGTTTTTTTGTTTGCTTTTTACCATTATGAACAAGCCTTGCTAGAAGGCCACTCTTCCTAACACACCAGGGGGTGGTTGCTACATTGTATCACAGGTACTTGTTCACGTTTGCAAGAAATGGTCTATTTCCCCCAAGTGTCTGCACCATTTTACATTCTCAACTGCTGTGTACCTAGCAGCTTTAGATCCTGTTTTTCAAATCTTTGTCATTCTAATGTGTAATGAAATTTCACTCTGACTGCATTTTACATCCAATCAATGCCTAACAATACTAAGCACTTTTCAAGTGCCTATTGGGACATTTGCTATCTTTTGCATAGAGTTGAAATATATCACCAATTTCTAACATTGGGTAGCCTGTCCTTCTATCTGTTGAGGTCAAGGGGTTTTCGTTTATTTTGAAGCCTTTCGGTTTATGTACACGTTGTGAATATTTTTACAACACATGGCCTGTTTCTTCATCAATGGTATGTTTGACAGCAGTTTATAATTTTGAAATCTAATTTATAATTTTTTTTTAAAAAACCTCTCTGTAGGGAGTATGTTGGCCTCCAACTTGCACTAGCTTTTATATACCTTGCTACCCGGAAGTAGCAATGAAATAATTTTATGGTTGGGGGGTCACCACAACATGAGGAACTGTATTCAAAGGTCCACAGCATTGGGAAGGTTGAGAACCATTGTTCTAGTTCCCTGGGTTTCTATGTAAATTGTGGCAGTCGCGCACTAATTACTGTAGTAAGTCTTAGTGATTTTTGAAGAAATGAGTCAAGTCGATAGTTTCACTAGGGGAGAATTGCTATGTCAACAGTACTGAGTCCTTTGGTACATGAAAAGGTGCATCTCTGCGTCAGAAGACAGGCTTATGCTCCAGTGGAACATTCCAGAGAGCTCACCGGTGCCTGGGGAGTGTTTCACTCTCACCTTTTCCCTTGGCACAATTTTGTATGGATTCAGACTGATTTCTCTCTACCTCCTTCATGGCTGGAGGCTAGGTACCATTTCCAGCTCAATGTCACCCTCTTCTGTCAGTGCTGTGAAGTACAGTCCCCAGGAGATGGCTACCCTCACTTATATTTATACTGATGGGTGGATCTCTTTAATTGTGTGTGTGTGTGTGTGTGTGTGAGAGAGAGAGAGAGAGAGAGAGAGAGAGAGAGACTCACGCCATGACACTTTTTGAGATCAAAAGACAGCCTGTTGGAGCTCTTTCTTTCCACCATGTGGGATTCTGAGTAGAACTCAGGTTGTCAGGCTTGGCATCAAGTGCATTTACGCTCTGAGCCATCTTGCTGACTGCTCTGTGTATTTTTATCTATTTATTTTATTTATCCACTCCAGCTTCAAAATCCCCTACCCATGTTCTTTTTTTTTTCAGATTTATTTATTTATTTATGTATACAGTGTTCTGCCTGCATGTGTGCCTGCATCCCAGAAGAGGGCACCAGATCTCATTATAGATGATTATGAGTTACCATGTGGTTGCTGGGAATTGAACTCAGGACCTCTGGTAGAAGAGCCAGTGCTCTTAACCTCTGAGCCATCTCTCCAGTGGGACCCCCAAACCCATGTTCTTATAGATGTTATTTTACTGGTTTTTAATCTCAGAGTGTTACGAAACTGGGTTTAGCCATCTCAGGAAAAAGTTCCATCTCCCTGGCAGGGGCAAAACTGAGTCTATGTTCCAAGGCCCGGAACCCAACTCCTATCTTCAGATGTTTCCTGTTTGTCTGTTAACCAGTAAAGGATGTAAACAGGGGAGTTGCTGTTATCCTGTTATTTAAATTAAAACACACAAGTCATAAATGTCTTGACTTAATTTACAACCTGCAGTTTGTCCATTCCTTTGTTCCCTATGGTTCTGAATTCCAGGTCATATGATTCAATTGGCTGAATGCAACAGCCCACAGTGCTTGCCCTTGCTTTGTATTTCCATCCTTTAAAAAATGTTGTCCAGTCTCCCCTCGGGGACACAGCTCAGATCCCGAACTGGCAGTCTCTCTGAGAGCACGGGAAATAAAGCATTTTAAGCTTCTGTCTCTGAAGTGGGTTTTCTCGGCTTCCGCCCTGAACCCAAAAAGAGGCCATGTCAAGCTCTTCTGTAGCCTGCAGATACAGAGCAGCTTTTGTAGATGTAGTCAGATATATTAACTCTTAATTACTATTCCTGTTTGGGTTTCCGAGTCAGGGTGTTCGTAATGTCACCCTGGTGGACCCTGAATTCTCTTGTAGAGCAGGCTGGCCTCCCAAGTGCTAGGATTACAGACCACCATGCCTGCTTGTTTTTGTTTGTTTGTTTGTTTTTTGTTTTTCAATCTTCTTAGGAGACATCTATGATGGCTAAAGTTATGTTTCAAGTTTAAATTACTGTGCTTAAGGGAATCTATAAAACAAAAATGCCTCTAACCTGTAAGCCTCACTTGCCCACGGACAGATAACTTGCTGAAATGCTTTGAGCTGTTGCTCATATAAGATAACAGACCACGTGTAGCTTCCATAAACAAGCTTGGTTGCTGCATACATAGGCGGAAGGTACGTTGGCAGGATATGTGCTCTCCCCTGACTGGATGAAGGTGGGAAGCATGCAGTCTTGTAAAATTTACCTTTAAAAGCTCTGACTAATGTAATTCAGGACCCCCGGAATTCCCCGGTTATGCTCCTTGACAGTGTCTATCATCCTGGCCAGTATTTAATAAAGCTTGCTTCAAATTGAGCTAAAAAATTGTGGTAGTGGTCTTACTCTCTCCCAGTGGGATGAATACTTCCCCCACATATCTCCCCAGCCTCGAAAGCACTCTCAGACAGTGGCTGCTTTGGCTTTTGTTTCACCGGCTCAGTCTCATGGGCTCAGGAGACTCAACTTTTGCCTAAATTCTCAGCTCAACTCAGAAGCCCTCATTTCCAGAATGACAATTTTCCAAAACTCCCATGGTGTGGGTAGTGTGGGAACCCACTTAGAACCCCAGAGTCGGTATAAAGACAAGCTGAAGCTCTCTGAGAGTCACTGACACACCACCTTCTTGGAGCTGCTTCTTCTTCATCTTGTTCTTCCTATGTAAAAGCAACTTTCGAAAAACAAGGTTGCCTTTAGTCTCATCTCCATGGCAGAAAGGGACTTTCTTCTTCGGAAAAGAGAAAGGCCCTTGACACCTATATACACAGGCAATACCAAAGACCGCCTTTTCTCCTCTTTCTTTCTTTGCTTCATTGGGTACGCAAATCGCCCCCCCTCCGCCCCTTCTAATCAGCCCTGCAAAGAAGCACCTCTGAGCATGCTCAGATAAAACCTCCTCCTGGCCCCTGTCCTTTGTCAGTTTCCATTCTCAGCACCCCTCCTCTCCGAAACAAGAAGTGTAGAGCAGAAGTTTTTTCTCCCAGCAGCCTCAGCCCTTGACACGGGTGCTGAGAAGGGGTTGTGTCCTGCCTTTGCGGAGCTCTCTGGTCTGTCCACTGTGTTGGATAGGAAGGTTGGTGTTTCCAGGAGGAACGGTCAGTGTTCCTCCACGGGGCTTGCTGACCTCCAACCCTACCATCTGTCCCTGTGGCTTTACATGGTGGGTGTTAAGTTTTACTGTTTTGAGTCACTGAAAATTCTCTTTTATGTTTTGTAAGAAACATCTAAATATATAAATATTGTGTTTCTCTTTCTGAAGAACTTAGAGCACAGAGAAAAGGGAGCATGCATTCATTAGCTCTGGGAGTTATGCCCTAAGGGCTTCAGGCCTTTGAAAGTGTAAGAATGACAGTATTTATCTGGACTAGAAAACATGCCGTGGAGGCCGGAAATTGTTTCTAGAAGTCTCACTTGAGGAAACTAAGTAGTGGAAATAGAAGGCTCATGACAAAGGTGTTTATGGGAGTTTCACATTTTATTATAAAGATCTGGATAGTATACATTCTCTTACAGAAGAGAAATATGTAGCAACTATAAAACAATTATTTTCAAAGAGAACATAATGAAAGGAAGAATTTTATTTTATTTTTTAATTCTGGGAAATGAAACCAGGACATTATATATGCTAGGTAGGGTGGTTTATGAAAATGGCTCCCATATTTGCAAGCTTAGTGCCCAATTGTCCCAGAAGGGCTAGGAGGTGTGTCCTTTTTGGAGGAGGCGTGTGTCATTGGAGGTGGTCTTTAAGGTTGCAAAAGCCCATGCCACATCCAATGTGCTCGCTCTGCCTTGTGCTTGTAGAGCAGAGGTAAGCTCTGAGCCGCTTCTCCAGTGCCATGTCTGCCTGCCTGCGGCCACGCTTCCCACCAGGAAGGCTATGGACTTGCTCTCTGTAACTGTGAACTCCCAGAAAACTGTTTCTTCTGTAAATTGTGTTGGTCACGGTATTCACAGCAGTAGAAAAGGCACTAAGGCACTAGGCCAAGGCTCAGTTCTTGGGGTCATATCTTTAACTTTCTTGCTAATTTTGATGTTGTTGTTATTACTTCACATAAGTGTGCCTAAGAATAAGTGAACAAAAACACAGAAAGAAGATAGAATGATGGAAAACACACCGAAATCCCACAGTCGCTTATCTTTTGGTGACTTTTCCACTTTTTCAGAAGTAAACTATTTACAGCTTGGTTCTTCAATAGTGTATGTTATGTTTTGGTTGCCCGAGCGCTTCACAGAATTAGCCTCTTGATCACCACAATGAGAAACGTGGCGTGTAGGCAGAGGCGGTGCTGGAGAAGGAGCAGAGAGTTCCATATAAGCAGGCAGCAGAAGCTACCCTGGGCATAGCTGGAGCATGGAAGAGCTCAAAGCCTGCCGCCATGGGGACGTACTTCCTCCAACGAGGCTACACCTACCCCAGCAAGGCCACACCTCTGAATAGTGCCACTTTTTAATGGCCAAACATTCACATACAGGAGTCGATGGGGGCCATTCCTATTCAGGAGAGGATGGAGGAAAAAGAGAAGTTGAGGGAAAGGGAGAGATATCTCCGGGGCCTCAAGTCTGTCCTTCGTTCCTCCCCACCCCCACTCCCTTTTTCTCTCCTTTTTTAGTCACACAGGGGATGAGGCAGCAAGAAGAAATCTAATCCGCTTGTGCCACTTTATTAGGCCGTAGGAGAAGCACAGACTAATCTGCTCCTCGCCTTGTGCTCACTATTTACATGTAACAGATCACCCTGTTGTTTTTATGCTCTAATCTGTCCACCTCACCATTTAAGATTTGGTTTGGCCGCTTACAGCTGCAGAGAGAAATCTCCTGGTAGTTGGACACACCTGCCACCAGGGGGCAGCCCTGTACTGTGGTCACGCCGATAAGCAATTCTAGGGTGTAGTGGCCGCCTTCCCGCAACCCTAAGGACGTCTCTTGGTCGCCTTCTGTAACTGCAGCTTCTACAGTTTCCTCCTGATCCTGCCTCATCTGCACTCTAATGGAGCGTGTAAACCGCCTTTCTAATGTAAAGGAACCCCACCGCTGTCGGAGCAGCCTGCCTTCCTAAGAAACTGCAGCGATTCACTGCCTCTTCCCCTAACCCTTGACCTGGTGATCCCTTCTCTCCCTTTCCCTTTTGTCCACAGCCTGAGCGGCTGGGTGCCTACTCTTTCCCACACCTCCCACCCCCTGCTGCTCTGTCACTATGGTTACAGTGGGGACCAGTTTCTGCCCCATCCATAGCTTCTGAAGTGATTTCCCTAGTGAATTCCAACTCAGTTATCTTTGTTCTAGTCCTTTTTCATAAAAAAAAAAAAATACATGAGAGAGAAAGAGAGAGAGATTAGCAGCTCAGATACCTTGATTCTCCGGGTACCAGACTTTGTCCAGCCATTTCCTGTCCTTTTTGTATGAGAAAAAAGCCTTGCCTCCGACTGCGCTGTAAACCCAAATCCCTTCATACTTATTAAATAGCTGTTGCTTTTTGTGGCTGTGAAAACACTAAATATCTGCGAGTTTTCTGTTTGCTTGTGTTGTCTTTTTTTTTTTGGGGGGGGCAGGGCTTCCCTGTGTAGCCTTGGCTGTCCTGGATTCACTTTATAGACCAGGCTGGCCTTGAACTTGCAGAGATCCTCCTGCCTCTGCCTCCCCGAGTGCTGGGGTTACTTTCAATTTGGGGATTTAAAAGGGTCCTTTCTTAGAGAGCAATGATCTGAAGTAGGAACCCATGCTGTCACAAAATGTCAACCAAGTTGGTCCAAGCCACAGTGAGCTCTCTTAGGGAACAGCTCCAGCCAAGGCTGGAGCCAGAGAGATAGAGAGGAAATATTTCCATTGATCTTTGAGCAGCAAAGATGGTTCTGGAAGACCTTGATAAGACCTTGATAGGAAGAGCAGGAACACCGTGTTGAGGAGTGTTTGGAATTCTGCCTGTTGGATTTAGGATCCTGTGAGTTGGGTAAATTTCCAGGCTTCTGTTGAGATATAAGATAATCTGCTATGCAAAGGCTCATTCAAAAAGAAAAAAAATCAGCAGCATTATGTTAGTCTTTTCTGTAATCCTGTCAAAAGAATTATTCATGGAGCCTAGTCTCAAAGAAGACGCTTCTGGTGAACACAGTTTGGCAATGCGTTCTTAAATGGCATAGGGCTGTAATGCACAGACACACTTCTCAAAATTTACTCCGATCCCACCCTCGCTCCCTCCTTACAAGGCTCTTTTCTGGACCTCTGGCTTTCAGAACACTACTGACCCCCTCTCCCCAGCCTATCCTCTGACAGACTTATGCAGTTTCCACCAGTCTTGCTCAGTTCTGCTTCACAGGAGTCCCCAGCTAGCTCCCAGGAGAGCTCTGGGAAAACAAGGAGTAGCAAAAGCCAGACATTTAACTCGGAGGGCTCCTAGGAGAATTGGGAACGTGATGAAAGCAACATTTTGCCTTATCAGGAACAGGAACAAAGCTAGTTAGGATTTCTCTGAAACACCTAATGACAGAACAGACATCTCAAGTAGTGGTGACCCTTGTATCGCTCACTCTCTACACCTGAGGCTTAGCCTAGCTGCAAATTCAACCACTTTCAGTCTACACACATTTTTCTTCTTTTTGATTTTTGAGATAGGGTTTCTCTGTGTAGCCTTGGCTGTCCTGAAAAATCACTGTGTAGACCAGGCTGGCCTCCAAATCATAGGGATCCTTCTGCCTCTGCTTCCTGAGGACTGGGATTAAAGGTGTGTGCCCCCATCCAGCAGCCATCAAAGGCTAGGCTCACAACCCAAAGATCTAAATCACCTCTCTGTGTCTGTGTGTCTTTGTTCTTTGGATTTTTGTTGTTGTTGTTTTGTTTTTATTCTGAGACAGGGTTTCTCTGTGTAACAAACCCCGGCTGTTCTGGACTGGCTTTGTAGACCAGGCTGGCCTTGAACTCATAGAGATCAACCTGCCTCTGCCTCCCAAGTGCTGGGATCAAAGGCGTGCACCACCACACTCCGCTAGTCTCCATACTCTTAATCATTGAAGAAAGAGGCAATTCATGCTGGTCTATGAAGCCAGGTCCCTCGCTGTGTGACCGGTCACATAGGACAGAATATTGTTCCTCTTGATAACAGGGTGAGAGGTTGAAGGTCTGTGGAGGAGAGAAAAACAAAGTGTTTAGGTCGTCCCTCTTTGTTGAGGGCAGGTGAACGTTGGTTGTCCTGCTAGTGCACACAGGAAAAGCTGTGTGATGGTTTTAGGGTGACTGAATGAATTGTTCACACCTTAGTTGAGTCCTTTTGAGGTGTTCTGGTTTGACTCTGACATGTTCCCCCACAGGCTCAGGTTTTGAATGCTTCTGTACCCGATGGTCATGCCTTAGGAGATGGGCTTGCTGGTGGAAGGTCACCAGAGGTGGGTCACGGGACGTGCTACCCAGCATCTGATGTCCTCTCTTGGCCTTTTGATCTGCTGCGATGTGAACAGCCTCTACCGCAGGTTTGCACTGCGTGAACTGGGTTGCTCTGCCACATCTTCCCTACCCTTCCTCTGTCTCCTACAACCATCCTCATCACTCAGCAGAGGCGGGGCCGTGGCAAAGCTAATCACTGTTCTAGGTTGCCCGAGACTCTGTTTTTGGAATTCCCAGAATAGATCCTCTGATTACTCTCTGAGAAGACACTGTCTTTTTAAGGAAGACACTTCCTTGTCCACATCAGGAAAATATTTTTTTAGTCTGTTTCCTGGAGTGTGGAAGTCCACAACTACCACATATAGTCACTGAAGCTGCATGCAAGGGCCAGCCACTTCTGCTGATGGCTCTCTGGTGGGCACAGTAGACCTGTTCTTCCTGAATCATGTCCCCCTGCTCCAAAAGCTATGGCTCATCCTGCTCAACTCTCCTTCCTCAGAATCCTTTTAACAGGTACCAGATTCCCCTGTTATGAAGATATATGGCATGAAGCCATATTGCAGCTTCCAGGTGGAGTTCTCTCTCATGCCTGGGTGAATGATTCCGGCATTTATCATAACAGCTAATGGTTTTTGTTTCTGGGAAGGGCCCAAAAGTACAGTCAGAAAAATGTCTGAGATCATCAACTACGCTCTGGTTCTTATTCGATTTGTTGTCAGGCAGTGCTATCTTTTCATCTTGTACCCACATCTTGTGGCAGGTCCAGCTCGAGGGCCTTTTAAGGACAAAGCTACTCGCTACGGCGTAGTAATGATTGTTATTGCTCTGACTCACTCGCCAAAGCGATTGTGACAGGGTAGCTGAGAATGTGGAAATCTCCAGTATCAGCATTAGGTCACTGCTCCGTTAAAACTTCTTATTTTTAAATTTGTGTGTATGTGTGTGTTTGTGTGCACCATGTGTGTGCAGGTGCCTGTGGAGGCCAGAATAGGAGGCCAGGAAAAGGCACCATGATGTTCCAACTGACAAAACTAGAGTTACAGGCAACCACCTGCTGTGTGTGCTGGGAACAGAACCCAGGTTGCCCTTCACTGCCGAACCATCTCTCCACCCCTAGGCTGACCCTCTAAGCTGACAGTAAAGAGGGGGGGAGATTCAGAAGATGTCAAGGGAGAGGGGTCTGAAATCAGAGAGATAAAGGAGACTGAATTTAGATGGTTTAAAGTAATACATACCAAATTTCATTTCATAGTGACTGAGAGTGTGGTGAAGGTTAGGAGCATGTAACCTGCGGGTGTACTTCTGGGTGATGTACTTGTCTTTGCCACGGGAGCTCTTTCAGGAGACAGATCTGTTGTAAGTGGCCTACATGTTGCCTTCAAGGATAAGCGTGACAGATCACGCCTGGCTCAGTCCCCCGTGGCTGCCGGGATACTGGCACACGGGCCTCAGTTCAGGTGTACGAGGCAGCAAAACCACCATCAAGCCAATAGTGGTCTCCACAGAATAGCTGGCCTGGATGGGCGGGGACTAAGTGCCTTTTCCTTTGGGAGGAAAATTTCCCTTTAAAAAAGCTATTAGTGTTATGTGAAAGTCACGTTAGGGCCAGCAAGATGGCTTAGTGGGTAAAGGCGTTTGCTTCCAAGCTTGCTCACATGAATTCAGTACCAAGGACCTACATGGTGGAAGGAGAGAATGGCCTCCTGACAGGTGTTCACACAGGAACACACTACCCACACACCCACGCACATAATAGATAAATGTAACAAAAGTAAATTTATTTTAAAAAGAAAGACATTTTAAAAATTAAACAAAGTGCTGGGGGCTGGTGTCAAAGGCCTTTAATCCTAGCACTCAGAAGGCAGAGGCAGGCAGATCTCTGAGTTTGAGGTCAGCCTGGTCTACAGAGGAAGTTCCGGAACAGCAAGAGCTACCCAGGGAAGTCCTGACTCAGAAAAACTGAACCATACCCTCCTCCCCCGTCAGCTGTGTTATGTGTTTCTAATGATACCTACTTTAGATTTCTAAATGGAGGAGAGTGCCTGGGCTGAAATTCCTTGCATTGTCCTATCTGGACATGCATCTGCTGGTATAGTATTAGAATCTATGATGATTTAACTTTCTCAGCACTATCTCCTAGCACCAGCCCCATTTTCCTCCTTTTGTACAGGCCCAGTGTGAGACCGAATGACAGCATGAACATCTGGTCCGAGAGTGCAGGCTGCTTACGTTTACATTCCCGCTTTGTGACCTCAGGAAATGTGCATAAGCTATCGATCGGGCTTGGCAGAATGTGGACACCAAGGGCATGTGGGTGAATGAAGTAACAGAGTGGGTTAAACTGTTGGAGCAGTTACATTAGCTCCGAGTAAATGTTCCGTAATGTTGGCTTCTAGTTAAATTTGTTACTGTTAACATAAAAAAGAAAATGTATCCAGGGGCTGGCTGGGGCAAATGACTGCATTAGCAGGAGGACGAGGACCTGGGTGTGATGCTCAGCGCCCCTGCAGAAGAAGAAAACCCAGCTTTGACAGCTCGGCGCAGGTACCCAGTGCTCGAGAAGCAGGGAGCATCCCATGGGCTCATTGCTCAGTGAGAGACTGTCTCAAACAATAACAGAGAAATGAGGGAGACATTGGACATTGCCCCCCCCCACCGCCTACACACACACAAGCACACTTGTGCACATATACATACGTGTGAACTTATGCATATGCTCACATATGTAAACACAAACACACACATAGACTCTGTATTGAGACCACTGTAAATATAAATATCAGCACCTGTTAATTATTGCTCAGTTTTTCCGCTTTCATGACTTGTTTCCCTGAAACTCAACAACAAAGCAATCTCTCGCTTCCATTTTAACCCTGTGGACTGTCCCCACCAGGAAGCCTGCCCCCACCAGTTGTCATCTGCATGGAAATCTCAAAACTAGGGTCAGCAAGCTGGCTCAGTCAATAAAGGTACTGACCGACAGGCCTAACAACCTGAATTCAATCCTGGGGCCTTCTACATGGTAGAAGGAGACAACCGAGTCCTACCAGCTGACCTCTGACCTCCGCACCTGGGGATGGGCGTGTACACAAGCAAGCAAACAAATAAATGCTTTAAAAAAGGAAATCTTATAGACTGCCTTTTACATCATCTTCAGAACTCCCCTGCTTCTTGTCTGCCTTGAATTCTGTTTTCCAAATCCTGCTCCTATGACCCTCTCTTTCTTGGTTTGTTCTCTCATTTCACTGAAGGACATCCTGCAGTGTCTTTTAGGGAAAGACTTACAGGGAGTAAAAGTTATGGCACCGTGTGAGCCCCATGCTTCCATTTCCTATCAAGCAGTGACGTTAGGAAAGCCAGCAGGGCTGGGAGAGTTATCTTTGCCGGGATGTGGGCTTTAGGCATTTCACTTGTTCAAACGACCCTGCCTCGCCCTGGTCTCTGCTGTGTTTTGTATCCCTAGGTCTGGAATCTCCATTTCTTTCTCCGGACAGTAGGGGAAATAATAACAGTACTGCCATAATTAAATGACTAAATGTGTGGAAAATATTTGGCACATATCCTATATATGGTAAATACTCGGGCAAAAGTAATTCTCAAAATTTATCTTAATGTTCAACATTTTCACTCTCTTGACCACAGGTGCTTAGACCATCTAAAATGTAGATGAGCCAAAAGTTACTGCATTAAGTGAAAAACTACATTTTAGGAGATACAGAAGAGAGTGATGCCTGTATGGGAAAGGAGCTGGTGTCTTACAGTGATTGCTTTCTGTTCTTCTGCTGGCTGAGCCCTAGTTTCAGATGACTCTCACCCTGGCAAGGGCAGAATGGCTGCCTTCTCTCCTTGCCTTGAGATTAAAACTTCATAGCCCAAGCTTGCTCCTTCTTGACCTAGCTTGCCTGAGATTATCTAGTCATATTTTGGTGCTATCTTAAACCAAACTCGAGAAAGAAGAGTAGAACATTAATTGTTGCCTTCTGTTAACGTCAGCTTCCTGATCTGGGCATCCACAGAATCATACATAAGTCTTATGTCATAAGAGCTAACAGAACATGGGCCCAAGAGATGGCTCACTGGTACAAACGTTTGCTGCCAAGCCTGATGGCCTGAGTTCAATCCCCAGGAGAACACATGGTGGAAGGAGAGAATTGATTCCACAAGCAGTCCTCTTGCCTCTACACATATTAAATGTAATTTTTATGAAGTCCTTTAAAATGGTACCGAAAGCTCACTAAGTATGTATATTCCTAAGGTCCAACCTATACACACTGGGCATGTAACTTCACAGAATGAGACAAAGGGATATTCGTTTTTCTTTTGAAATGTCCCCTGGCTGATTCTGAAGCTGACAATCTGTGTTTGGGAACCTCTGGAATAAACAGTCACATCCCAGGGAACAGCAGCATGCCAACACTGCCAAGCCAAGGGTTGGGAAAGGTTCCCCAAAGCTCTGGTTGCACTGAAGTGTCACCCACAACGTGATGTTTAAGGTTCTTTGGGCTTCATTTTTTAAAAATAAGATATTTGAACTGGATCAGACTGTCCTAAAGTTCTTTTTGATTCCAAAAAAGTCTGTAGCTCTCTGTTGTGGAGGGTCGGGGGTGAAGAGGGGAGGATCAAAGAAACTTAGAGCTTTTGGACAACTGTGAAGACCTAGCTGACTCTGCAGAATAACTTGTTGAGATGTGTGGGACAAGGCTATAAAACATGCCAGTTTCCTGCTCGCTTGGCTTTGCCTGGTTACGGATCTGCAGGCAACATTTGGTATGTTGGTGTTTGACAGGTGTGACATTTAACTCACCAAATGGGAAGTATTTTTAGCATCACCAAGGTTTTGAGGGGGAAAAAAAGACTAGTATTTGGAATAGAGTATGAACAAGCAGACACACTATATTAAATGAACAAATAGAAAAAGCTCTTTCACAAAATGCTCATATTTGTCTTCATTTTTACCACAGAGCCTAAAGTTTTGAATATTTTCTAAAAGGAAGTACATATGTGTGTAGAGGTGAGCGGATAACTTGTGGAGTCAATTCCCTCCTTCAACCACGTGGGTCCTGGGGATCAAACTCATGCCATCAAGCTTGGCAGCAAATATCTGTACCAATGACCCATCTCTTTGGCCCAAGTTCTGTTAGCTTTTATGACATAAGACTTACATGATTCTGTGGATGCCCAGATCAGGAAGCCAACATTAACTAAAGGCAACAATTGATGTTCTGATCTTCTTTTCTGAGCTTGGTTTAAGATAGTACCAAAATATGGCTAGAAATCCTCAGTAAAGCCAGGTCATGAAGCAGCAAGCCTGTGCCATGAGGGGATCCAGAAGATTTTAATCTCAAGGCAAGCAAAGAAGGCAGCAGTTCTGCCCTTGCTAGCTCTGAAACAGGAGCTCAGCCAGCAGAACAGAACGTGATATGGGAATGTCGGCTCCTCTCCCAGGGTGGGACAGGCAGTTAAGCACAGGCTTTGAAAACTCTCAGCTGAGATATTTTAGATTCATTGTAGGAGGTGACCTGGGCATTCATCTCTGGAAGCCCTGAGGTCAGACCTCCTACCAGTGACATCATCTGGGCTTGCTTGTTCCAGCATTCCCTTTCTATTTATAACAACTCCTTAATTTTACTCCTGGAAATCACTTTTAATGCACTTTGAGTCTATCTGGCTCTCATCCATGGGTTCTAGGAAGATGCATTATGGCCCAAAGTGGCCAATGGGAGAACTCCATCCTGTAGCCACAATGATTGTCAGGTCTAGCACTGGACAAGTGAGCATCAGCCCAGAGATTTTGCTCTAACTACAGAGAAAAAGTGGTTCCTGGGCTTTCTGTTGGGTGTGGCTAGCCTGGCAGGATCAATGGTTGGGGTTGCTTGTGAGTGTCTCTCTAGTATGGGAGAAAGAAGACTTAGGAAGATGCTAATACAGAAATAAGCAGGCCCACGGGGCAAGGAATGGCAGAGTTATGTAGTTATATGGTTATATGGTTCAGATGTGCCTGTTTGAATAAGCTTATAAGTTTGAATGCTTGGTCCCCAGTTGGTAGAACTGTTTGGGAAGGGTTAGGAGGTGTGACATTAATATGCCGCTGGGGGTGGGCTTTAGGGTTTCAAAAGCCCAGGGCCATCCCAGTTAGCTTTCTCTTTTTCTGCATCATGGTTACTGTCTGAAGTTGTAAGGTTACAGCTACTTCTCCAGCACCAAGCCGGCCTACCCATTGCTGTGCTTCCAACCAGGTGGTCATGAACACACTTCTGAAACTGTAAGCCCCCAAGAAACCATTTCTTCTATTAATTGCTTTGGTCATGGTTTCTCTTCACAGTCATAGTAACCCTAAGACAGTTCTTGTCACATTTCAACTAGCTTAGTTAAGTTTCTGTAATGTAGCCAAAAGACACACTGGACAGCAGAATCTGGGGTAGGGACGTAGCCGAGGCATTTGGAAAAAAAATCCCGATAATTTTGATCCATTCACTGAGAGCATGTATGGAATCTGAGACCAGGAAATGGGAGTCTACTTTTCCTCACCGGAACACTTCTGCTTGAGACCAACACAAGCTCATTTAGGAAACTCAGCCATAGTCATATAGCTAGAATGAAGTAAACCTCTCTCCTGAGTTCAATCATATTCTCTTTTGCATACAAATCACAACATATCTTCTGATGAAGTAAAGCACACAGCATTTCTGAACATAACTAAGCTCACTGAGACTGCGGTAGAGTGTTTCATTTTGTCATGCAGACACATTTGACTTTTATTGGAACAAAAGGGAGACAGACGTTTGAAGAGCGTAGTTTTCACAGTGTTCCCTTCACTGGTACACCATTGGCCACATTTGAACAAAAGCAAGTTCTATTAAAATAGAAGTAGTTTCCCAGTGACCAAAGCCCCTCCATACAAAGTAGCCTGCTGTCTTCTGTGCTGGAACCCAAGAAGCTGCCACGCTTCGCTTTGGATATCTGTTCTCTCCACTCAGTAAGTCTAACTGACTCTAATGGCAGAACCTCCTTCTCAAAGTCCACGCAGGGCCTCAGTGGTCACAAAGAAGGATGAGACCACATTTAGAAGTCTTCCGCTTACCCTCTTGATCATAGCTCCTATACCCAGGACCAACCTTGAGAGCAAACTGAAATGGTCCAATGCTTGCACCATCAGAACTTCTAGCAGTACGGAACATGGGCCTATTAAGGACTCCACTCAGCCCAAGAGAAGGCTCAGTGGATAAAAGAGCTTGCTGTGCAAGTCTCACAGCTACAGTTTGATCGCTAGAACCCCGTGTTCCTCTGGCCTCTGCACATGTATAGGTCATTCTCACACATGTACTATCATGTACACCATACAGACATACAGTAAGTGGGCAAAGGTGCCTGCTGCTAAGCCAGATGGCCTGAGGTTGATCTTTAGGACCCACATGGTAAAAAGATACTGACTCCAAAAGGCCGTCTTCTGACCTCCATACATGCACCACACATACACACACAGACAGACAAGTAAAATGTGAAAATTTAAAAAATGAATAGACACACTTAAGAAGAATGGCCATCTAGTAGGATAGTTAAGAAGCTTCTATTTAATCTGCCAATCTTATTATTCATATTTTATAGAATATTAATTATCTTGTCTATGATCATGAAACTAGTAAAAAGCCACACTGAGATATAAACCCAGATTTGCCCAACTGTGAAGCATGTGTCAGCACTCTGTCTTATGCTCCAGAATCAGAAATATTGGGGGCAGCAACAAGAATGGCCTATGGACCAGAAGAGCCCCTGGAAGACATGGTTACCATCTTTGTCAGACTCTTAAAGAACCTGTTTCTGTCATGTTTGCCCATGCTTTGCATGAAGGCTTTTATAAGTAGTTCAGCAGGTTTGAAAATCCTTCAAGGATAGGGATAACTCTCATTCCGTTTGTTTTCTTTGTATCATCTACCACAATGTGCTGCACGCAGTAGGTGTTTAATAAACATCCTCAATAAACTTGAGCTTGTTGTATCCATAAGTATGAAGCTTACCACTGTGTTGCTGGGAACACATCAGGTCCTGAGTGTGTGCTTGTGTGTGTGGCAGTTTTCAGAGTTCTGCATTTTTAATTTAGATTTTTGTCCTTGGACTGGGACTGTTCCTGGAATGTTACCAATGATAGATTCCATCCAAGCAAATATTTCTTTGTTCCTTAACCAGCTAAATAACCATGAACAAGTTATCTAGCCTTTCTAAGTGCTTTCTCATCTGTGAAACAATGGCATAATCTTAGAATTACAGAGAAAGGGATGATGATGCAGGAAAAGCACTTAATATAGTAGCTGGTTCAGAATCAGTACCCAGTAAGCATCACCTGCTATATTTAAAATATTAAAGGACACATCCTAAGCTATGGGCATCTTATTTACAATTGTTCAGTATATATGGATACACAGGGTAAAAGAATTGAAGGAAAAAGGGTCTCAATGCAAGAGGCACTGTTTTGCTGAGATTGAAGTTTGGATCCTCCCCTGGGGAGGAAGCTCCTTGGGTGCCTCTGACTGGCTGGCTGTGTCTGCTTTTCAAAGGACATAGATGTTTGAAAGCACTACCGTAAACTTTCTTTTTGCTCTTGACTTGTGGGTAATCTACGGGCAGGACTGTCTGTGGGGCTGAGAACAAACTGGAAGGTATGAGGCTCCTCAGATGGTACAAACAGAAACACCAATGCAGCTGGGCTTCAGCTAGTCCATTTCTGACAGTTTCATGGACCCTTCACTAGGTTGCACTGAGCTTAAGGTTCAGGTAGAATGAGTTGGAAGAGCTATATGAGCCTAGGACACCATCTTGACCCTCAGGGATGTGAAGTAGGCTAGGGAATTCAAGGCACACTGCATTATATCCTTTTCTGTGGTAAAAAGAATGGGCTGGCAAAGCCAGAAGAGGAGGAAAAAAATCACATGTAATAGTAATGGGTTAGATATGGGCTAAGATTTCAAAATGTCGAAAAGTTGGGGAAAGAGTGTGATAGGTGGCCAAGTAGCTTAGGTGACTGCGGACTGGAAAGTTGTGACAGGAACAACAAGTGTGGGCAACACTGAGCATGTTGGGGTAGAAGGTCATTTTAGAACCTCAAGACATGGCATCTCTAAAAGGCTGAATGTTGTAGGTACCAATCATGAAAATGCCTTCACTGTACCCATTAGGATTGCTGTATTATGATAATACCTGGGCTGAATGAGCTGAGCTGTAATTAGCTAGTGCAATGTTCCTATGGAGGAGCTCATAGGACCAACGCCAGGCAAGAATTTAGAATCAGCTTGAGGCGAGGAAACAAAATGTGAGGCATCCCCACAGCTAAGCATATGATCATTTCCCCAGCATTTAGATTAATTTTAATTACAAAATTATTTATTCACAATTTAGTTAGAAATCTATGGGTCTGAAACACATTAGAAATCTTAATTTCCAAGATGTTTTGATACATTGAAATTTTGTTTTAAAAGTTGAAAAATCCTGTTCTGGTTGAAACAGTGATTTTAAAAGTAATTTGACAAAAGGAGTCAGTGAACGCAAAGACAGAGTAATAGCAGTGATGTGGTTTGAACGACAGAGAAAGATTGAACTATCCAGTAATTCCATCACACCTCCATCATAGCAAATTTTGCTGGTACATTCTCAGTTGGATACCGGAGTTCACCTCCAGCTAGGTTGTGTGTGGGGGGTGTTGGTTCAGGTCCCAAAGAAGAGGTGTGGAGTCAGCGAGGTTAGGAGATTGACTCACTCTGAGGGTAAATCAGATAGCTCGGTGTTTATTGAAGAAAAGGCTACACTTTTTATACCCCACATTTGCATAGTAGCTTAATCGCAGGAAATGTTGAGAGCAGACTTAATGATTCCAAAAAATATATGATCTTTCCACAGATTGTTTTTTTTAACCCATTTTAGACCTATTTTTCAACATCCAGAATGAGAGAGGTAATCACCTTTACTTCAGTTTTTTTTTGGAAGCAGAAGTAAAAGTTCAGCAAGCATCTGAGATTCAGCAACCGCACCAGGTGCCCCTTTACATTTCCTCCTGCACACTCTCACTTTGTAGTCAGGGGATGCCAGACACCGAGTCCTGAGCAACAGACCCATAAGAGCAATTTTCATTCCTCAAGGGGCAGTGTTTGTAGCATGTACCATAATAAGCGTTGAGCTGTTTCCCAGTTGCATTCCTATGTGCCTTAGTCTTACAATATGACCCTGTTCTCCTGACACACTCCCCAAAGGGAAGGTCCTGATATCTTACTCTTTTTCCAGTATGCCAAAGAATTGTGATCCTCGATGTCAATATCCTGGAATTTTATCAAGCAGCAGTGGTCACCATGTGGTCCATGCCAGTTGAGGATAATTTATAACACCAACACTACAGAAATCTCTCAAATTAATTGTATGTATGTATGTATGTATGTATGTATGTATGTATGTATGTATGTATGTAGAAAGAGAGTTTGTGGGAACTGGATGGTTACAGAAGTATCTCAGATAATTGGGGGCAGAAAGCACAGTCGGAGCTCTTGAAATGCGGCACAGGAAACAAACACGGATAGGCAGCTGCCTCTCTTCTGCCATCTCTTTCCCTTCCTTCTCTCTCTCTCTTGCTTCTCAGGTGGACATGTTGAACTGCTAAGACACCCATTGAGGAATATAGAACTTATTTGTCTAGCTTCAAGTAGTGCAGTGAGAAGACTCTGATGGTTGGTACCTTTGAGAATGGCTTTGGCTAAGCAGCAGCCTTGCCCGAACCCATGGTTCGTTCCAGGAATAGCTTTCCTCCCGATCTAGGGAGATTGCATAGCTATAAGAGTGAATTCTTTTGCTCCACTTTGGGACAACTAAAAAGAGACATTTCAATCCTAGAACTTGAGACAGCACTGTCAGAGACTTCTGCTGGCATCATGTCCTCTGCCTAACCCGGCTTCCTTTCCCTCCTGACCAGATGTTGGCTTCATGAGTACACCCCAACTAATGCTCTCACAACAGTCTTGCACAGTCTGGTTGTCAGGGAGCCCACCCTGGTCCGCCACACCCCCTCCCCTCCCAGCCTGACTCTCTTTCCCCCCTTCCTCTCGCTTTTCTCTGTTCTTTCCCATACATGGTGCAGCTTTTCACCTCTGCTTTTCTTCTCACTCTTCCAACCAGCACCCTGGTGCCTGGACCACAGCAACTGCTCAGAAATGGTGGCTTCACCCCGTTGGTCACTATCATAGAAGCATCAGCTCCCGGTTGCACCCAAACTCCCATTCCCAGCCCACACACTTATTCCATAACTACTGGTGGTCAACGATCAATGGCAGCTTATGTGTGCCGTTCTCTAGACGACTAGCCTTAGTCAACTGAAACCTCTTCTAAAGTTGCCTGAGAAGTGGTACTCTGTAGTCTTGGGCTAGTGCTACAATTCATGCTCTTGAGTCTCCATGGGATGAGTCCCCACTTGGATGAGACTGAGGCCAGGCATCCATCTTTGCCGCAAATACTCCCCTGCTCTTTATTGCTCCTTCCCTCGACCCCCAGCAAGCCTTTCTGCTTCTAGAAACCCCAATTTAAGATTATCCCCTTGTAAACCTGTGTTCCACGTCCTAGTTCCAAATATCCAAGAGAGGTAACTGACTGGGCCACACCCCTGGACTGGATGTGCCCCAGGCCTGTCATTTGTGGCCAGAGTTGTACCTCAGTAGGGTCTTAAGTTGATTTCCTCTGTCTCTCCACTCCTTTCTTGCACTTTCTACAGCGCCACACATAGTGGGAGAGTGAGTTTTTGGAAGATAACACCTTATGACAGAAAGTAGACAGGTCAAATTCAGCCAGCCCCGTCCCCCAGCCCTGGGTTAAGGTTAACTACTATACCTGCACAATCAACAGGCTGTGAATGCATAGTCTCTGCATCCTGGGACGACACTCAGAACGAGGTCAGAACACCAACACGGGATGAGAAAAGTAGCTGTCCTTTAAAGGGTAGAGCGTGATCCAAAAGTGTACATTATGCCAGGAGGGGAGGAGGGGAGCCTACCAGGTAACTACTGAGTGGAGAGTGTTCACAACAGGCCGTTCTGCTCAAAGTGCCTCATTTACCCTCTGTTGACTGCGGTTGTACAACAAATCACCCTCAAACATATCCATTTAAAACAACCACTTTATTATGCTCATAGAGTCCAGGTCACGAATTTGGGCAGGGGTATTGAGGATGGCTTGCTGCTTTCTAATGGCTGCCCTTCTGGTGGGAAGAATTGATGTTTGGTAGCAACTTGACAGCAGGGTCTGGAGTTATGGGCTTCATGGGACTGGCGGTTGATGCTGGCTGTTGGCTGTAACACCAGCTGGGCCTGTTGATCAAAGCACCAGGAGGTGGTTGCTCCATGGGATCTGATTTTCAATGCGGAACAATGGCCTCTGGTTAGTAAGACTTCTTATAAAGCTGTTCCGGGCTCTGCAGGCAAGTGTCCCAGTTTACAAGGCAAGAAAGAGTTCATGGTTTTTTATGACCTAGAATGGAAGCCAAACTATCACTTTCACCATATTCAGTGAATTACAAGCATGGGAGCTAAACTGTATCAATTTCACCATATTCAATGAATGACAAGCAAGTCACCAACCATTCAGATGAAAGACAGCTGAGTTAGATGCTACCTTGTAATGAACTTGGGGGTAGGGTCTTACAGAACACGGGGGTGGGGTATGGGGCATATTTGAAAACTATCATCTGTTGCTCATGTGCTTTCTCACGTAATCCTTTTCTTCTGCTTGGAAGCATCTTTACAAATGAAGAGGTGGGCTCAGGTGGGTAAAGTACCTTGCCTGTTGGAAAGCCTGTATGCATCGAGCTAGATTTCAACCCAGACTGTACAAAGCAACATACAACATTGCTTGTCAGAACAAAAGAAGAGGCAGCCCATGGCTACTGAAGGATAAGTAGTTAAGCTTTCTTCTCCCCTTTTCTTTATGGGTAATAAAATCCTGCCCTTGCGTGTGATGACACAGGGCGTGGCTTCTTTGAAGACTGTGTGGTTATTATGGAGAACCCCCATGTCTCAGTCTACCAGACTTCTCCCGGGCACCAGGAGCTGCTATCTGCCCACCTCCACCCAGTGGGGAACATAAGCAAGTTCAAAAGCTCTCCAAAAAGGCAGTACACACAACCAGTTTGTGGCAGAAATGTCTTCCCCACACACCTCCTTTTGAAATTACGTCTTCTTTCAAGTCAGAGAGCATAGCTTCCCCAAAGTCACACTTATTATTCCCATGACTCTCCAAATCTAGAATTTTCAGATGGTTCTTCACACCCATTGCTTGGTCTATACTTTTGTCTGTTTAGTCCACTTCCGTTCTTTTTCTAAGAATACAGAGGGCAAGCACCGCACCCTCCTCCTGTATTAGTTGCCCTCAACCACACTACATTCTTAACAAGTATCCAATAAGTGCTAGGTGGGTCGAGGGGCTCCTGGAGTTTATTATAGGAGGAGACACACAGTTTTTTTCAGAAGCTTTTCTGTTTGGGTCTGGGGATTGGACTCAGGGCTTCAAACGTGCCACACTAGTACTTTCCCAAGAAACTGTATCTCCAGACTTTGAAAAGCAAGTTTTGAGAGCCTGCTGTATACGTAACAGGCATTATGCTAGTCACTAATGACCCAAGTGATCCAGAGCAGGAATCTAGAAAATCAAACATGAGCCTTGTAGGCACTGTGTGGCAGGTCAGTTATAGCAAATCCAATGTCTAGAAGCAAAATGCCCTCCATCATCTAAGGAGGCCTCCAGAGCCGGCATGTGAGAGGCCAGTGCTGTACATAAAGTTACAATCTACCAGCTGCCAGGTGACTCTAGAGTTAGACATTTAGAAAGTCCCAGGTCAGAGGCTATTCGATCCTAAATCTTAAATTTCTTCTATAGAATGGCTGAGCAGAATTTTTAGCCCGGGCTATCGTATGGGGCAGGGTAGTCTTCCTCTCCATTACAGGTTAGTCGTAACATAATAGGCAAACTCTGTCTCTCTCATTTATATGTGTTACCCTTTCACCTCAAAGTGTCCCTAAAAGTCGTGACTTCTGAGTGTTCAAATCCACTTATAGAACCCAGATAAAGAAGTTTATAAATTATGGGAAATTATTTTCATTTTTTAAGTCTTTACTCAATATTCGTACCATAAACCCTTGATCCAAATATAATCTTATTGTATAAAACTATTTCCTTAACATACAATCAACAAGAATCGAACAGCTCTTGTAAATAATTACCTTTGGGATATGAAAGAAAATGTAAACATTTTATTTGGCAGTTGTTTCTGAACATGTGAATAAATAAATGGAAAAGTACATATGAATATTTCTTTTCAGAGTAACAGATACCATTTAAACGCTTATTTACACATCTTCACTGCAAAGAACAGTTACAGAATGAAACTTCGTCTTATAAAAGGGAGCTTCCCACACCACTGGACAGGACAGTTAAAGATGGTGATACTGGTAGTATTGGCTTTAGCAGTCTCCATGTTGAAAGGCATTCATCTGCAAGTGTGATAGGAAGAGTCAACATGCATTGAGTTCATCCAGGTCACATACCGTGGAACGTTTCCAATGGCAGCCATGGAATTTGGTGTCTCATGCGCTTAGGTCAACTATGACATGTTTGTAAATCTGTGTGTTTCCCTTAAAACTGGAAGCGAAAAGAAAATTACGCTTGTTAATGGACACGTGTGTGAACGATCTGGGTGCCTGAACATTTAATTCCTGAAACTTCACAAATTTGGCTTTCTCTGCATCCCAGTTGTACACTTGAGTAAAGGAGTAATCACTTCCAAGAATTGCATATTGGTAATTATTTATCTGAAGAGGCTGGAACACCATGGATCCTCGGGACGGCATCCTCTGGATGTCCTGGAAGGAGGAGCCACCCCACTTCATGACTTTGGAGTCGCCAATGAATCTGGTCAAGCAAATGTACACGTCTCCTTTCACAGAGAAGTGCTTCACCGCGTAAACATCCTCCATGTTGGGAATGTCAGTTTGGTTAGTGAATAACTGTGTTGCTTTGCTCCACTGGTAAATAACAGGGCGCTGGGAACTACTGGACAGGATTAAATGCGGTGTTCTGAGGGTCAGTGGTGTTCTGGCTATTTCTAGGTATTCTACATCAGTATCCCTGTACCAGGCGTGCAAAGACTGATGGGAGTAGAACCCGTTTCCGTTCCATTTGTAAATGGTAGTAAACCCAGCTTTGGAACTGTCAGCAACAACGAAGTACCAATTGTTTTCAATCTTGAATGTTTCGATGTCATTGGGTTTTCGGATTTTGAGAACTTCAATATCTTGGATTTTTATGAATTTGTTTGCAAAGCCGTCTCGCTTATAGATATGGGAGCCACCAAACAGCTGGGCCACAATGACATAGAGCTGAGTGTCAATGACTATAGGCTTGCACACCACGGTGGACGTGCCTGGGGAAAAACAAAGGAGATGTTAGATGTGTGGCCATCCTCTTTGGAACCTGCAAATCAGCGTTTCTCAACCTATGGGTCGAGACCCCCTGGGAAGTAAAGTGATCTTTTCACAGGGCTCAGCTAAGGCCACTGGAAAACACGCATACTTACATTACGATTCATAACGATAGCTAAATTATAGTTATGACATAGAAACATAAATAATTTTATGGTTGGGGGTCACAACAACATGAGGAACTGTAATAAAGGTTTACAGCGTTAGGGAGTTTAAGAACCCACTGATGTAAATACACAGTGGAAACTTCACTGGAAACTTTCACAGAAATCAGCCTAAAATGAGAGATTCCCTTGCTTTATTAGACAGGACCTATCTCCAAGGCGTAAGCTGTAGTGTTCTCAGGTTCTGGGCCTTTACAGCCATGGGGCCATGTTATGAACAATGAAGTTGCCCATGTCACATCCAACTTACTCTAGGCATTTAGAACATGCATATATGACCTGAACCCTTTCCTCTCACTCCTTGCGGAAAGTCTTGTTTTCCCTGACATACCTGATTTAATTTCTCCCATTGTAATTAAAAGCTACCATTTCTGAACATATGCTTTTTTTTTAAAAATCACAACACTAAATTATTCCAATGACTTTGAGATAAATGTTATCTTCCCTTTTCTTATCTTTATGTGTGTGTGCCTGTGTGTATCTGTTTTTTGAGACAGAGTTTGGCATTGTCTTTATGTTGTGTTTAGGCTGTCCTCAAACTCAAACTCACAAATCTCCTACTTCCTCCGCCTGAATGCTAAGAGTAAAGGTATGTACCATCATGCCTGTTCAGTTTTTTTGTTTGTTTGTTTTTTGTTTTTTTGTTTGTTTGTTTTTTTCTAGATGATCAAACTCAACTAGACTCAGAGTGGCTAAGTTCTGCTACCAAAAGACAGAGCTGTGTTTCAAACATGGGCCCATTAGAGTCTTTGGGTTATTTATTTATTTAGACAGTGTCTCACTATGTAGCCCTGGTTAGCAGAAGTTTTTACTGTGTAGACTGGGTTGACCTGGAGCTTTAGGACACCAGCTGTAGAAGAAAATAAAAAGGCAGAGAAACCCTTTTGAAAAGTGAAAGAGATATGGGCACTGCCATGGGCTGCTGCTCCTTAAAGCTATTTAGGGGAAACCCCAGATAACAATAAAGGCCCTATCAGTGGCCTCCCTTGGTGTCTGTTAGCTAAGAGTATGACACTTATGAATACAGTGTTGTTGCAGGATATCTGATGGCACTGTGAACCCTGAGATTGTGCTATTTACTGGAAAAACCTGTTTCTAGTTGTGGTGTGGCTCTGCTCTAGCACATACCTTTAATCCAAGAGCTTTCTGTTTAAATACTATAAACAGGGTTAAGTAAAGTCAACCATAGGTCAGGAGGTGGAGAAGCAACCAGTTGACAGGAAGTGAACACAGGGAAAAAAAACATAGAAGGTAAGAGGAAGTCAAGAGAAGAGATAGAAAGACACACAGGAAGTAGAGGGAGGGATATTCATTTTGAGTGTTGTTGGTTTTGTTTTTTTTTCTTTTTCTTTTTTTTCTGAGCTGGCATGAGGAAGAAGGAGCTTCCTTTTGGAATATTGGCTGAGGAGGAAGGTCAGCTAGGAGCTTTCTTCACTTCTCTGAGCTAGTAGGCTTTCGCCCCAGCATCTGGCTCCTGAAAAACTGAAAGTTTGAGATTTTGTTTAAAACAACACAATGTAATATCCTAGAGGAAATTTAGCACTTGGACATCCAAAGACCTACAGAGCAAATCTACCCCTGAGTTTTCTGACTGTAGCTCTAGGGCTTTGAGGGAAGGAGTCTCACAGGGAATCTTTCTATTAATTGAAGAAAAAAAAAGCTCTCTCTCTCTCTCTCTCTCTCTCTCTCTCTCTCTCTCTCTCTCTCTCTCTCTGTGTGTGTGTGTGTGTGTGTGTGTGTATGTGTGTGCACAGATACATGAATGCATGTGGAACTCAGAGGTCAAACCCAGATGTCATTCTTCAAGCATTGCCATCTTGGTTTTGGAAGTAGGGTCTCCTGCTGGGGCCTGGAGCTCCCTGATTAGGATAAATTGATTGGCCTGGAGTCACAGGAATCCTTTTGTCTCTACCTCCTCAATGCTGGGATTACATGCACACAGTACCGCACCCAGTTGTTTTTTTTTTTTTTATATGGGTTTGGGGCTCGGATTCAGATTCTCTTACAAACACATTACCAACGAAGCCATTTGCCTGCCCCTACCTGAGACTTCTTTCAGAACTAAACGTATTGTGTAACCTACAAGGGTGACACTGTCTCTAGGGATAGTTTTCTTTTCTACACAATAAGGGTTAGAATGTGTTAGGGATGGCCATCAGATTTCATTTTAGGTGCCCGTATTGACTGACAGACTGATTGTGACTCCTCGGTCAGCTTGTACGGAGAAGAATTCTGTGGCTGGCTACACATGTATTCTGAAGAAATAATACCACAGGTGGGCAGTGATGCCTGCCCTGATGCAGAGACTAGCAAACATGTTTCATTTGTGAGCTGTATGGTCTGAATATGTGCAAATCCCCAAATTCATGTTGAAATGTGACTCTCAGTGCGACAGCATGAAGGCTGGAGACCTGTAGGAGGTGATTCGGTCACGACAGTAGAGTCCTCATGAAAGGGCTTGAGAGAGTGTTTTCAATGTATTTGTCCTTCTTTTTGCCTGCACATCCATAGAAAAGAGGCTGGCTATCTTTGAAGTAGAAAGCAAGTTCTTATAGACACTGAATCTATTGGACTTCCCAGCCCCAAGATCTGTGAGGAATACATTTCTGTTGTTTATAAATAACAGAGCCTGAGGTATTTTGTTACAGTACCAGGAACAAAGTAAGCTATCATATAAAAAACAAAACAAACAAACAAACAAAAAAACCCTCTGAAAATCTATAAGCAGATGATTGATTCATTCCTGTCAAATCCTAGTCTACAGTGTTATCCAGAGCAAATTGAGTGTGGAGACACATGTATATAATTCTAACACTTGGGCTGAAGCAGGAGGATTGTGGGTTCAAGTTCAGTCTTGGTGACACAGCAAGACCCTAAAACAAACAAACAGTAGATGGTGCATACATCAGAATATTTCAGATTAGACAGCATGGAGCCTGGATACAACACATTAAAAAGCCCAGGAAGAAAGAGGAGCATGACCTTCCTTGAAAAAAAGGGGGAGTGGATTTCTAGAATCTCAGTTTGGATAAATCCATTCCCCTAGAGGACCTCATTACCAAGCAAGGACCATTTAGACATTTGATAATGAATAAGTTTACCATAATGAATAATGAATTTGGCCACTGGCAAAATCTAATGAATAATTATGATCCTTCATACCTTGCCATATGGTAAGTCTCTGCCCTCCTTTGCTGGAGACAGAGTCTCACTATATATCCCAAAGTCCTTAAAGTCACAATCTTTTTTGCTTCAGCCTCCCGAGTTCTAGGATTACAAAGGTGTGACACCCCTGCCTAGCTAATGGTGGCCTTTTATGAGAAAGTTGGGTATTCTTAGGAGCAGGGTTCAAGATGTTAGAAATAACAGCTTTCAGAACTGTTTTGATTGATATTTTACAATTTTAAAAACTGTTGAAATGGGAGCAAAACTTAAGAACTCTCTCAATAGCACCTTTCATGGAAAAAAATGGATTCTATGAATAAATTAAAAAAATGTTGACAATGGATTTACACACTGCCAGATTTCTAATAATCCCTAGTTATATTTATTATGAATCTCCAAGAGGCAGATATGGCTTATAGATTTATTGGTCCACAAAACCCTTTTTGTTTCAAGGAATACATTAGCATTTTATTAAAATGTGCAACACAGTCTGAGAGTTGATCTAAAATAGCCTTCTTAATTCACTTACTTTAAATTCAAGCAGATTTAATTAGAATGATAGCCATATTTTTGCACTATGTATATTCATTTATGTGTTTGTGTCTAATCATAATTGTGTCCTTTCATAGAGTTAGAAACAGGAAACTGTTTATTATTTCCTCCCCCTCCATACCGTATATTGGGGGGAGGGCGTTGTTTATGCATCATGTATTGAGGATGCACTCACCCATGCGTGCATATGTGGAGATCAGAGGTCAATGTTGGCTATCTTCCTCAACTGCTTCTCCATTGACTGGAGACAGTTTCTCTTTGAACCTGGAGCTCACTGATTTAGCCAGACTGGCTAGCTAGTGAGCCCTCAGGCTCTACCTGTGTGAGACCTCTGATGCTGAAGTTACAGACAGATGCCTGTCACTATGCCAGGCGATGTTACAGGGAGTCCAGGATTCAAACCCAGCTCTCCATGCTTGTTCAGTGAGTGCTGTACCCAGCGAGCCTTCTCCCTGGCCATACTCCCTTTGCTTTGGTTTTGTTTGTTGTTTGTTTGAGACACGGTCTTACTCTGTAGCTGAGTTAGGTCTCCTGATCTGATCTGCTTGCTTCCAAGTCCTGCAATATCACATCAGCACCACCAGGCCCAGCTTATTTTATCTTCTTATTTTACAGTTAAGAACAATGAGGATACAGTAAAAGTGATGGGCTTGCCTGGCTAAATGGTAGCAGAACCTAGATTATAATTTATCACTGTGATCCAGTGCTTCACTCTGAAGAAAAGCAATCCTCCTTCAAGAGTATATTTAGTATACTCAGTTCTATGCTAAGTTTCTTAAATACATGATCACATTTCCCTACTAACAAGCCTGTAAGTTAGATACTATTCTTATTCACAAGTACAGGAATTAAGTCTTAGCTAAAGTTTAGCAGGCAATCTCAAGTCACTTAATAAAAAGTTGGGCTTAACACAAAGCATTTCTTCACAAACTCCTCCGCTTCTGTTGCCCTTGGTCAAAGCAGTTTAATGTTCTACTCAGCATTGTTAGGCTCTTCATACCTGTAATGTTGTCATAATTCCGGAAGGTCTTCTCTACATGGTCCCATTCCAGAAAAATGCATTTTCCAGTAAAAGGCTGAGCAATGACTACATATTCATCATTCAAATAAGAAAAAGTATCTATGGACAGTGACTGATAAGGTAGGTCTTGGGATTTTGCAAATTCTGCAAAAATGGGAAAAGAAGATGAGCAAATGTGAGCTAATTCTAATGCCTCGCTCCTTGGCTAGATCCCAAATACCCATAAGAAATGTATTTATTTCAGAGAAATAATAAAATGTCAATTCTGCTCTTTTTAAGCATGTAAATCTTTAAAGGTTCATAATATTTCACATATTAAGTTGTTCAGATGGTTCTTAACATATTTTTAAAAATCAATTTTTATACTTGGAAAAATGTAGCCTTTTAATCATTTTTCTGCTGTAGAAATGGTTTTCAGTACATTACCTGTAATGATACAGTCAAAATCCTTGGGGGAGAGGCTATTGATTTTGCGTTTCTTGTATTCCGGGGGCCCTTCACAGTAGATGTCTTCCACAGTTGCGTTGGTGTGGCCGAGCCATTCCACCAGCCACTTGAGTTTACAGTCACAATTGAATGAATTCCCTCTCAGGTCCCTGAAACAGAAACCTCTGCTGCATTTGTAGTATATGGGTCTTGTCATGACCCAAGCTCCAGCATGAACCTGTACATGCTCCATCACCTGTGTTGAACTTGCGTGCCCATTCAGTTTGGGCTCAGGTGATCACAGAGCCCCTTAAAGGCCACCCAGAGCCTAATAACCTAGCTTTGTCTGGATTCAATGGTGTCTTAGACTAGAGAGTACAGTCAATGTAAATAGTGTATGGGTCATGTGTGTAAGTTGCATTTCTTTGTGTGGGCACTAAAGAAATGTAAGAATAAACAGATATCATTAACTTTAAAGTTTTATGTACTTTAACACATTCCAGATTTTATCATCTAGATGTGTAATCAATATGAACATGTTGGGATAGCATACTGATTAGTAATCACTCTATTCTCTCTTTCTTTTGTATTATTTTTGAGGTCCTCTGTATACTTTATACTTCCATCTCAGTTTGGATGATAAATTCTCATCATAATCTGTAGAGTTCATAAAGTTTATAGTTCAAAAATAGATTCATATACCTAGGTTCCTCCAAATGTAATTATTTTCTAATATATTAAAGTGAGAAAAAAATGTAATGTAAATCTTAAAAATATAATTAAGAATATTGAGTGTACCCATGCATGCTTAGCCTATTAAAAGGTGTGACCCAAGGACAATCCCTAGGACATAAATAACTAAGTAAATAAGTGTAAAACTTAGAATGCAGTGCCTCATTTGTACACCCTAGGGGCCCTGTGGCTATGGGTGTCCAGCAGCTACCTTATTGGGTCTAGAGGATACAGTATACTGATTGCTGTATGGTATTTAATTAAATCCAGTGAGCGCTGGCTTTTCTTCTTCATGGACATAGTTAATCCTGACCCTGTTCTGTAGTCTACAAATTCCACTTTAAGAAGAAATTACTTTGCCATAGCAGAGTTAATGCAGGCATAATATCTGCAATAGTCCTTGCCTGTGATAAGCTATAGGCAGTTTAAGTCTCCGCTCATAGCCCTGGATCACCAAGCTCTCTGTTTATTTTCTCTGCCTCTGTGCAGGTTCTCCATTTCTTTTCTGGTAACACAGAATTCATAAGATGGGTTCTGCACATTCATCATGCAGCTCATAATTAATTTGAAATACAGGAGTATTTAAATATTTCTTAAAGTCTATGTTCATTTAAAAAAATCAACAGAAAACCCACAAAAATACAAGTTATCATGAATCCTTGTACTTCTAAAATAATTCTTAATTTGGTTAAACTCATTCTGGGATTCTCTGGGAAGACTGATCCAAATTTTGATTCTTTCTTTTTCAAGACAGGGTTTTTCTGTGTAATTCTGGCTTGTCCTGGAACTCACTTTGTAGACCAAGTTGTCCTTGAACTCAAAGATCCACCAGCCTCTGCCTCTCAAGTGCTCGGATTAAAGGTGGGTGCCACCATCATCTGGCTGAGTCAAATTTCAAGTGTTTAAGGCAAATGACACAGGATGGGCTAGAAGTTCCACCATGAACTACATCCCAAATAAGTCTTGGGGCATCACCTAAATTTCAAAACATTCCCAAGTGACCACATCCCAAGAGCACCAGCTCTTCTGGGCTATTGTAAACTAGAGCAGATAATTGATTTGTCAGGTCTCTCAAGGAAGTTTCTTGATTCTGGCACATGCTTGGAAATAAACCAGTTTTCAGGAACTGGGAAAGTAGGCATGATAGAGTTGCTGGGGTGACCGGAAGGAACAAAGAAAGGGTTTCATTAGATTCTTAATTTGAAGGTAAATTCTGGAATTAGAAAGAAATTTTTAATTCAGAATTTTGTTTTGTTTTGTTTTGCTGTTATTAGAGGAAGCAGTTTTGGAGATATGTAGATAGATAGATAGATAGATAGATAGATAGATAGATAGATAGATAGATAGATAAATAGATAGATTCTCTGTGTGTACATGTATTATTATATTTACTTTCTCTATTGGTTCCACCAAAATTTTAAAAATTATTTAAGTTTCACGATACTTCCATATTTATTTAATTTTCTCTCTATATATTTTATAGCAAAGTAAATAATAGTAAAAAACATTCTCATACATCTTTTCATTTGTTCCTATATTCTACTTTATGACATTTAAAGGTCCTGCTAATGTTCTGGAAGATATTTAAGGAGATCAAATTGCTTTTGGAAGGTTGGCCATATAGAAGTTCCTTTGCTTACAGCAAAATATACAAATTCCTTGAGAAGATCTTTCACTCTGAGGCTTAAAAGTCAAAGTTTGAAAGCTCTTTTGTTTGAAAAGGGGTCAAAAATAATTAAGTTCATTCCCTTCCTGGGGCTTAAAGCCAAATCCCTGGGGATTAAGCCTGGAGTTGTTGTTCAGGCTAATGAGAGAAAAGGCAAACCTCCTCCCTTCCCCCACTTCCTGCTCCATTTCTGTTGCCTGACCAACCCATGGGTGTAACCTTTCATCTTATTCTGTCAGTTTCCCAGACTCCTTTATGTTTTTTCTTTGTAGCCCTACTTCCTGGACCTTATGAGAAAAAGGAGATCTTGAAATTTTTGTGGAGGTCATTCCTCTCCAGGCTCCCCCAGTGACCCTTATGAGCACCCCTTAAGGACAAGCACGCACTTTGTCAAAGTATGCCCTGGGTATTGTGTATTCAGAATTTCCCATGCCAAATCACAAAGAAGTCAAACATTTAGTATTTGTAGACTCACGAGTGAAGTCAATTAAAACATTCTAATTTTAAAGCCAATTAAGAACAGTAATCATTAATATCAGGTCCCATTAATTATTTTAAATTAATTAGTCAGTGATTTCTTAGGTCCTCTTACACATTTGTTAAAGAATCCAGGCCTTTGAATATGTCTTTTGGGAGTGTCTGGAGATTGTTGTTTGCAAGACTCCTAGAAAAAAAAAAGTGACACAAAAATGTAGTGAACAATTCAATAAGTGCATTTACAATGAAGCTTACTTATAAGTTCTTTTCTTAAAAATAGTTTTCAGTCCATTAAATTATATGCAGTACTTTTCTTTTCCCAAGATAGTACTCAAATTTCTGTTGTCGAAATTTCAGCTTCTGAACCTTTTGCTTCAGTGTCCACTTATCATTGATGTAACACTTAATATGTCTTGAATCTGACTTGAGACAACAGTAACAATAAACCATCAGCAGCATGGTGCTTGGGTATCCCTCTTAGAATTCATAAGTCAAACTCTCGGAGGTCTGGCCTAGGGGGTGCTTCCCAAGTGATACCCAACTACACTGGTGCTAATGGTCACTTACAAATGCCCTCTCTCTTTTGGCTGGGACTTCAACTTCCTTCCTTCCCCACTCCCCCTGCCTTGCTTCAGATAGCAGCTAAACTTCCAACCCCTTTGTTTTCATGTCCTTTCTTCTTTCCAATGGACATTCCTTTGCTTCTGGTTTCCCTTTTTGGCAGAGAACTTTCTCTCTAATAATGTCCATTCACCCATCCTCTTTAGTTATTTCATTCTTCTGATTCTTACTCTGTTATTGCAGAATCATTCTCTTTCTCTTCTAGTTGCTGCTCCCCCAGTGACTAGAATGAATCTGGTAATGGTAAATAAGCAGAGAATAGTTCTAATAGTAACAAGGTAAGAGACACGTATACACGTTTACACAAAAATGGACACGATTAGGTTCTAGACAGGGCACGAGGTACTGGCACTTTTAGGTTTTGCTAGTACATTATATATATTTCTCATAGTAACATTTACATCTAGAACAGAAGAGCCTCTTGTTGGCCCCAAAAGTCCTTGACAAAGTCTCTCAACTTTCTTTTAAAATGTTCTTCAAGGTTCTATCTTAAATAAGAGTTCTCACATTCAAGCATTCATGATTTTTAGAACCTATTTTAAGGTTACTTGTGCTGTTTGTTGGTTTTAGAAATTACTACTAGATGGCAAAACTTATTTTTCAATGAACCGTGGACTGTAAGAGTGGGAAAAGAATTAGGAAGTTCAAGTCTCCATGACACCAGTTTGGTAATGAAGGGCATTGTTTTGCAGTCTGTCTGAGCTGGGTGGAAATCAGGGTTTGACCACTTCCAGCTGGACGACTTCTGTTCACGTCTCCTCTGACAGTCATGCTGCACTGGTGTCGAAGATATGCTACAGGCCCATGTGTTAGAGGCTTGGTCCTCAGCCTCTGTTGTTATTGAGAAATGGTAGAAAATTTAAGAAGTGGGGTCTAGCGGGTGACCGCTTGGGATGTGCTCTTGAAAGGAGGCCGTGAGCTGGTCCCTCCTATGCTGGTTAGGTTTTGTTAACTTGACACAAGCTAGATTCATCAGAGATGAGGGAGCCTCAGTTGAGAAAATGCCCCCATCAGAATGGCCTATGGGCAGGCCTGTGGGACATTTTCTTGAAGGATGACTGGTGTGGAAGGGTTCAGCCCCCCGTGCGCAGTGACATCCCTGGGCAGGTGGTCCTGAGGTGTGTAGGAAAGCTGAGGAAGCCATGGAGGAACAAGCCCATAGTAGCTTCTGCTTTAGTTCTTGCCTTCAATGCTCTCTTTTTGCTTCCATCAAAGGATTGCAACTGGGATACGTAACTCAAATAAATCCTTTCCTCCCAAAGTTGATTTTGGTGGTGGGGTTTAGCATAGCAATGGAAAAATAACCAATGTACTTTCTCTCTCTGTTTTCTGATTAAGACTTTAATTTCTCCACATGTTCTCATTATGATATGCCACTCCAGGCTCAAAACAATCACGAACTGAAACTTCCATAAGTGGAAGCAACATGAACTGTTCCTCTTATAAGTTGATGATGGCACGTGCTTTTTATGGTGGCAAAAACAAAACAAAACAAACAAACAAAACTGACTAAAATACAATTCAATTTTCTAGTTCTCATTTAAAAGTGAAAATAATAGTGTCTCATCTCAAATATTGTTAGAAAAAGAAAACGAAGAAGAAAGAAAACAAGATAGCCCAGGATATTTGGTATTGAGACTGTTTTTTAAAGGGGGTGGTGGTGATGGGGAGGGAAAGGCTAACGGCTCCTTCCTGAGGGCACATTGTCCAGGAAGCAATATTTAGCAAATGGACTACATGAATGAGATATCATGGCTGTCCACATATGGGAACAATGATGAGCGATGTGAAGGTTAGTCACAGAAAACAGGCTGGCACTTCCGAGGTTTGATGAACAGTAAGACTTGACTAAGAGACAGAACAAGAGGAAATAAGACTGAGCCATAAAGAAGGCTTTCCTGTGCCCTCAGCCTTGGACTGAATTTCAGAGAGCTTCTCTGGTTCTCTAGGAAGCCCCAGAGCCATTAGGTCGATTTAGATGATCAGAACACAGGCAGAGAATCACTAAAGAGGCACAGCTGACAGAGTCAGGGAATCACTTCACAGAAAACTGAATGGGTTTTGAGAAAGAGTGTGGTTCTAGTGCAGGTTGAAAGGTAGATGTAGAAAAATACATCACAGGCATAGGAGGGAATCAGTTAAGCTGTAAGCATGAGGTGGATTAGAAAAAGGCCCCCAGGGCCAGCTAAGAGTGTTTAACAATTCTTAAATGAGGAGAAATTGGAAACATTTAGCATTCTGTTGCATAAGCAAGGAAGTTCTTTCATCTGGTATTGTCTACAGCTGTGAAGAATTGGAAACAACTGACATCTTCATTAATAAGGGATTTTGTAAATAAGCAATGGTTCTCAATTAACACAGAGTATTTCACAGATTTACAAAATGGGTAGATTTCGATGCATCATGAAAGGTCTACGTGAAATGAACATGGCGCACAGTATGTGGAGTGTAGTCTCCAGGCAGAGAGAGGATAGAGGTCTGTGGATACAAAGAAAGGTCTATGAAGAGAGATACAAACTGCTGACTGAGAGTCCTTCGCCCTTGTCAGAGCCAGCAGTGAAGAGGGACCTGAGAGCTTCACAAAGCCTCTCCACAGAGTAGAGACATCTAGGGCACCAGGCCAGGGTTGCCAAGGGGGAAAAGCTCTTTGCATCTTGCTCAACATTTGTTTTCTACCCAAAAGGGTGAAGAGAATGAGATGCGGGGCCTATTAGTAGCTGGGACAGCGGTAGAGCCTGAGACAGCGCTGCTTGCTTTAAGATTAGACTTCCACAGGGGTTAGGATTCCACCTCCAGCATCAAGTTTTCCAGCCTGCATTACCTTGTCTCAGTACCCTCCTCCCCCACAGCCTGTCTGCCCCACCAGCTTCACAGAGGAACAATTTCCTATTATTCTTGTCTTTGGTAGAAACTCTGGTTGTTTGAAATGCCTGATGTAGCTCGGAGCCCTGTATCACTTAGCTCAGGACAGGACCTCTTCACCGTCAGGAGCATGCTCCTGTAGACATACAGGACTAGTTGACTGTTCCCACAACTGTGAGAGACTGAGCAAAGGATGCGGCTTTCACTCACTGTGACAACAAACACACACAGGTACTAAGGGCTATACACCCACTCCTTTCCAATGGATTCTAGAAAAACTGCTGTGCCTGTAGGTGAATGAGTATTTTCTTTTTTGTCATAAAAACTAATGATGATCAATAGCTACACACTTTAAAAGATGTATTATTTATATGTATGTAGGTATTGGGGTGGCTATGCATGTGTCTATGTGTCTGTGTGTATCTCTGTGTCTGTGTGTGTCTCTGTGTCTGTATATGTGTGTGTCTGTGTCTTTGTGTATGTCTTCATAGGTCAGAAAAGTGCCAAATCTCCTTGGACCAAGAGTTATTGATGGTTGAAAGTTACCCAACATGGGTGCTGGGAACTGAATTACAGTCCTCCAGAAGAGCAACAAATGCTTTTAACTGCTGAGTCATCTTTTCTGCCCCATAGATAAGCACTGTAAGATGCTCAATTTAGAGGGTGCAACCATCTTTTCTCTCTTTCTTAGGAAGAAAATTCTATGCCTTAGTAGTCTTAAAGATCTGTCATTTGCTCTACTGACACACATACCAATACGTATACCTATATACTAAAATTATTTCATTACATTAAGATGTTTTTGAAGCCAGGCATTTTGGCTCATGCCTTTTATCCCAGCACTCAGGGAGGCAGAGCCAGCTGGATCACTGTGAGTTTGAAGCCAACCTGGTCTACAAAATGAGTCCAGGACAGCCAAGGCCACACAGAGAAACCCTGTCTCAAAATAAAACAAAAAAGTGCAAAACAACAAAGGAGGAAAATAATCATTGTAGTTCAGCCTCATTCCCCTCGCTAATAGCCATCTAGAACAAGTGATTCCAGGAGCCACATCACCAGTCCTGGGCTCCAAAGTCTCCAGTACTTGCTGTCCGTGCAGTGGAGGCTTGTAGGAATATGAACTGGGATCGAGACCTCTTTTCTCTTCAAAGGGTCTCTTCATTGGAATACTCTGTTAAGAGCAAGGGTTAAATCAGAGCCAGGCTTTAATATTAACCATGAGAACTCTTCTTAGGAATAAGAGGAAGGAGAATTAGGAGTGTAAAAGAGAAAGGGTCTAGGGACAAGAGGCGGCCTCCGGAGGTGTCAGTTGGCTTTCAGCTGGGCTGAGCCGAGAAAAAAATAGGTTCTTGCCTTGATGCAAGCCAGCCTTGGTCAGGTTCGCTGTAAGACTCCTCAAATCAGAGTGCTCCAGAGTGTAGTGCAAACTGGTGTGAGCAGGGTGGGAGGCAAGCTTGAGTTCTGGCAGTTTTCTATGAAGTCAGCTCCTCTTGGGTCAGAATGATTTCCAAGTTCTAATCCCACCCTTAAATCACGTCTCCATTCTTCCCCCTGGAAAGGTGATGGCCTCATCTTTAACAATGGCCAGATGATTCTGGAAGCCGTCCTTTAAGCCACATGGTTAAAAGTCTTGCCTCTGACAAGCGGTTTTTCTAGGAAGTCAAGAGACATGGAGTATCAGGCCGGGGTTCGGTAATGGAGGGGTGAAGACAGGACCGTGAGAGGCTGGAGAAAGCATTTCCTCATTGCTAACAATTCCTCAGATGGTTTTGCTTTGAGAGCTTGAAGAATGTGTTAGTGCAGTCACTATATGCCTCCAAATGAATGTGGAAAGGCAGGCAGGGAGGGAAAGTGTCAGGGAGGAGGGGGAAGAGAGGAGAGAGGGAAAGAGGCAGGGAAGGAAAAAAGAGAGGGAGAGAAGTGGGAGTCTGATTAGGTGAGAGGAAGGTCACTTATCTAGACATAGGAAAGAGCAGATGGTATTTCTCCAGGCTACAGTTACGTGAAAGATATCCAAAGATATTATTTAAATTAAACCACTTCCCAAGACACCATTACTAAACACCAAACCCAGCCTAATTTCCCTCTCTTTTAATATCATTAGCATAGGTGTAAGAGTAACTTTTATTGTACAAGTAACTGATTTACTTGTCATCTCTGAGGCTTATTTCCTCTGTCTGCTAACCTAAGCCTAGTCCTGGAAGCTTTTAGACTGTACAGTCTTACCTAGGCCTAGAATGCTTTCAGCTTTTTGGGACTTACTGCTGAATATGCTCACCCTTTCTAGGTCTTTTCTTTTCTTTTCTTTTCTTTTCTTTCTTTCTTTCTTTCTTTTTTTTTAAACTCTTGCTGGCTGGTTCAACTCAGCTGTTTTGGCTCAAACTATCCTCCAAAATGACTGATTCTATCTAGCTTCTCTGTCAGTTTCTGACTGAATTGATCTGCTCAGCCTCAAGCTAACTCTAGAAACCTGTCCTAATCTTCTGGCTCCTTCTCATTCTCTGGGTCTTTCTGTCTTTACCTGTGTCTAGCTTATTCTCTCTTCAACCTTTCTCTGTAAAACTCTCCCAGCAAAAACTGCCATAAACTCAATTCCCTTGCAATGCCTCTCAAATCACTGACTCAATTGAACTGCCTGAACAGAACAGACTAAAATTCAGAGATCTGCCTCTGTCTCCTGAGTGCTGGGATTAAAGGCATGCACCACCGCATCTGGACCTAAGCTTTTCTTTGCCTGAAACTTGCTCTATACCAGGCTGGCCTTGAACTCAGAGATCTGTTTGCCTCTGTGTCCTGGGATTAAAGGTATATCTGTATTTCAGCCGGACCACACAGACCTAGAGGGTCTTTGGATGTAACCTCTTAACAAAGCAGCCATGTTACTGGGTTAAAATTCCTCTACACATAGGACTTTGGGGGATTGGACGTCTCTATAAACTTAAAGGTGCAAATCATACTCAAGCCATGGCGGCATATTTAACTTTAAGGTCTGTACAGTTGATATAGATTTGAATTTTTCAAATGAGCAAGCATTATTTTTGTAATTTGGAATAAAAGAATAGCTTATGGGCAATGATAAGCATTTGCTAAACACTTATTGATTTCTGGTAATTCTTCGTGACCCTTTCTCCCTTCAGTAACACATGTCACCATGGCTGTGGACCGGTTAGAGCCAGGCCTGTTTGCATAGGTATGCCGAAGTAACAGAGGGCAAGGGTCAGCAGTCTATCTGTTTTGGAATAGCTGCTGGGTGCTGAGCACTGCCTGGGAGGATGTCTACAATAGCGCCCAAGCAAGGGTACCCCTGTGTCTAAATCAGTTAATCTAAGCAGTCTTCATGTTAGCCTTAGTGTTGACACATCTGTGAGGAGGTAGTATAGTGTAGCATAGTGGATGAAGGGGAATTTCTGTACCAGTCTGCCAAAGTTCAAAGCCTGGGGCAGCTCATTAGTCTTCCTCTTCTTAGATTACTCATATGTAAAATCCTGGTGTTGGTAATCTGCAAATTTATGGTGAGGGCTGGCGTTGCAGTTTAGAAAGCAGAGTGCTTGCTTAGGATGTAGGTCAGTTAATAGAATGCTTGGCATAGGAAAAGCCCTGGGTTCAGGCTCCAGCTCTATAGTAGCCAGGCATGGTGACATACGCTTGTAATCCCAGCGCTTGGGAGGGAGAAGAAGGAAGATGGGAAGTTCAAGGTCATTCTTGGTGACATAGTGAACTTAAGCTCAGCTGGGGGCACAGAAGCCCTTGTCTTGAAAAGAAAGAAAGAAAAACAGACTTGGAATAAAGGACAGTGAGTAGTAGGTGTCAATTAGCACTTCTCAGGGGTGAGGAATCAAGAGGAAAAGAGTCACCAATGTCCAGTTATGAGGGCTATTAAATTCCAGTTATTTAGCTCACAGAGAAAATTTATAATTATTAAAAATGAGTGCATCTTCATGGACGGTGAGGATAGCAAGGCACTTGGGAACACCTAGCTTGTCTGGAGATTAAACGAGTGGAGAGCGCAAAGTGCTCAGAACGGTGCATGGTGAGCATGACCTCACGGGAGGAAGCTAACCCATCAGTCCTAAATCGGGACTGCAAACGCCCTCTCCGCATTTCATAGCAAAATATCAGCATGTGAAGCTGCAGGCCCCTAGAGACACAAGCCTAAGCCGAGGATGGCTACGGGGCGGGGGTTGGGGGGTTGGGGAGCACAGCACCCCAGATGGCTGTGGGTGTTGCCTTCTCAGCAGCACAGCCCCACGGCACTGGAACAACTGTGCTGTCTGAGCCGGTCTAGTCTGCCGCAGCGGCGACTTCCCGGTAGGTTCCATCGTCATAATCAAAGGTTTTCTCAGGCAAACCATCAGATCGTGAAGGCGCATGGACTGATGGGAAGAATGGCTGTCTGCCTTCCAGAATGCCTGATCCCGGCCAGTCAGCCTCAAGGCAACTAGGTGTTCAGTAGGACGACGTCCCAAGTGTTCTGAGCGTGGAGATGTAGGTACAGTCTGAAGCGAAGCTACACTATCAACAGCCTCTGTTGGCCATGGAAGTGTCACTATGAAGAAACTGGGGGAGAATGAGGACATGTGTAAAAGCAGGTCCATAGGATGGGGAGGTGGTGGTCCCTGCCACAGTGCTGTGTGATTTTCCCCCTAACTCAGTGTCTTGGTACACAGAAACACACATTACGGATCCCTTTTCACAGGATGCCATATGCTACCTAAGAATCCTGCCGTTTATAAAAAGGCCATTACCAGAACTGAGCCAATCCCAGTACCCTATTTTCGAACCTCCCAAAACTGTGAGCAGAGTCTTCCAGCATTAGAGTTATAAAAGTATACCTGCATAACATTAGGACATTCAGAATACAGCAATTCAGAGAGGGTCTCAGTTCTTTTATAGGAACTGAATTACAAGAGTGTAACACTATGCCTGGTTTGTTTGTTGTTTTTTTTAATGTGCTTTCTGGGGCTCCAACTCAGGATGTCAAGCACATCAGGAAAGCATCTCACTGAGTTATCTGTAGTGACTTTCAAGTTGTCTATAAATGCCCTTTAAGAAGTAAACCTAGCAAAACAAACACAATAAAAAAAGTGATAAAAGTTCATCATTTAAGAAAAGACCTAGTCTTTGCAGCAGCTAATATCAGGGCAGAGTGGAAGGAGTTTGTTCTAAAAGTGTGCATCCAACTCTGTCTCATTTGGAGAACAGGAGCAAGGGCCAGGCTTTATCTTTAGGATCTCTTTCATTCTTTCTTCTTTTAAAATATTTATTACATTTGTTTGTGTGTATGTATGACAATTTACAAAGAGTTGGTTCTCTCCTTCCATTTTCGGGTCCTAGGATCCAACTCAGGTCATTAGACTTGGCAGCAAATATTTTTACCAACCAAGGTATCTGCTGGCCCCAAGATCCCTCTCTTGTCTAGTCACATCTGTAGTGAGAGTTTTGCTTTCTTAAAAAAAAAAAACCCAGTTATGTGAATATATTTTTGTTTTAATCCCAGGTGTGGAATGAGAGGCTGCTTCCCAGCAGGTGATTATGATTTGCCTCGTGCACTGGCAGGGGTGTGATCTTTGCCAGCTGCAGATAGTTTAATTCTGGGGGCTCTGGAGAGAGGATAAAGGTGAGAGCCCAGAGAGGGGCTGGGGACACTCCAAAGAGGCAGATGTGCAATTCTTGTTGCTATTTGTCGGCTGATTCTGAGCAACGTGAGCAAAGAGATCCACTTGAAACACTCCGTGTTTACTACCTTTATCTTGATAATTTTTCAATTTTTAAAGCTTCTTTTTTCTGTTTGTATTTTTGGAGGAGCTGTTTCTGTTGGTTGCTCATAACTATTTTCACTGGCTCATTAGCAACTCTTATGACCACCTTTCTTACAGTAGGTGAGCCTGTTTGGCAATCTGCTTCATCCTCTGAGAGCCAGTTGATCCAGTCACTTGGCTCTGACCAGGACACAATGGGCTACACAACTTTTTTTTTTTTTCTCGTCCAGTATTTGCTTTTCAAGTTTCTTTTTGGCCAGATTGGGTTGCTTTAAGAACATTCTTGCTTTCAGTCTTAATCTATCCCATATGGCCTCTGGCCTTTGCTCTTGTAATTCACCCATTGTGCGGAAAAGCCTTTTCTGACTCGGCTTTTACGTATCCACATCCAGTCAGCTCGATGGGAGCCCTCTGATCTGTCTTAACTGATACAGTGGAGCCTTCGCTTGTTGCCTTGCTGAAGACCTGGGCAGCTTCTGGCTGTGTTGCTGATGAGAAGGGAAGCAGCATCCACTTGGGGCATAATTCATCCTTTCGTTTGCATGCATTAGGAGGACAATGTTGCTGCCTACTCCCATAAGGTCACGTGGAGACTACAGTGAGGTGAGAATATGAAACAGCTTTATTAACTTTTCCTGTGGTTTATATAGGCTAGAGGGCTTCCTTACTGCTTGAATGCTTGCCTTTCAACTGGAAAGAATTGGTCAAAGGTGGAGAAAGTGCTCTTTGAAGCCTCACACCTTAACAAAACAACCAAACAAAAACAAAACAAACTAATGGTGCAAAGAAACTCCAGGCTTACTTATAAGTAATAAATAGTGGAAAATGAACTTAATGTTTGGAGCAGGCAAGGGGACATTTGATTTTCAAAGGCTGCCTGCTCCATTTCTCCGTAGAGAGAAGAAAGGCAAGCAGGAAATACAGCTTCAAGAAGAACATAATTGGGAGAGAAACATGATAGCAAAGTCATGTAGTGAGAAAATACATGTTCATCCAACTCCTCTTCCTGTTGCAGAAGGAGCCCCTCCAAGGTCGGGCTGTACCTCTGTTGGGAGCTGTGAAAAAGGAACAGCAGAACACCTTCAGAACTATGGAGTTCTGCCCGCTGGTGAGCAGAACCACAGTGCCTGTGACTCAGTGAGGCAGAGCCTTGAGGAAGGCGGGGATTGATTTCTTGTACCTGTTTATGCCCTCAGCTTTCTGATATGATTTAATAAAAAAAAACTGTTCATGAGTAGATGAGGTACACCCTGAGGATTTCAAGTAAAAATAACTGATATATGTATGTATGTATATATATATATATATATGTATGTATATCAGTCACATATATATGTTTAGATTTGTAATTTTTTTAAAGATTTCTTAATGAGTATACTTCTTAAGATAAATAATTGAGCCTTTCCTTGTACCCGTAGATTGCAGCCTGGTGGGAAGAGAAACTGGCCAAGACAACTACTTTGCTTGTTGACATGTTGTTGATCTATAACAAGTTCCTCAGTTACGAATGTGTGTGGGTTCTTGGAAATAATTTGTTTTAATTTTTATTAATTATTTATTGCAATTTATTCACTTTGTATCCCAGCTGTGGCCCCCACCCTCATCTCCTCCCAGCCCCTCCCTCCCTCTATTCCCCCTATGCCTCTCTCTGGGTCCACTGATAAGGGAGGTCCTCCTCCCCTTCCACCTGACCCTGGCCTATCAGGTCTCAGCAGGACTGGTTGTATTGTCTTCCCCTGTGGCCTGGCAAGGCTGTGCCCCCCACCCCTCCAGGAGGAGGTGATCAGAGAGCCTGCCACTGAGTTCATGCTGTCAGCAGTAGAGGCAAAGGCAGGTTTTTGCCTGGTGGCTAGCTTTGCCACATGTGAAACTCCATATGGAGGTTCTTCAATGCCCATCATCTTCTTTGAAGCAGTATGGGGGTGCTTCCAGATGCTGATGTCTCTCACTGTCATGAAAAGCCTTTAGTTACTAAACATCTTAAATGCTTCATTATGTAGATCTCTAAAGTGTTTGAAGACCATATCTATTTAAAGTTTACTTGAATAGATAAATATTGCTTGTTTCCAGCTATCTACTATCTGCTTAACTTTGAAAACATCTATAGGAGGCTAATCAAAGCCTATTTTTGTAATTAACTAAACTAGTACCTAGCATGAGCACAAGTTTGACTGACTACTAACTTGCATTTTTTATTAATTATTTTTATTTTTAATATTAATCACAGGTTATTTACTTTGTATCCAAGCCATAGCCCCCTCCCTCCCTCCCTCCCTCTTTTCTTCCTTGCCCCTTTCCAAGTCCATTGATAGGGGAGGTCCTCCTCCCCTTCCATCTGACCCTAGCTTATCAGGTATCTTCAGGGCTGGCTGCAATGTCCTCTTCTGTGGCCTAGCAAGGCTGCTCCTCCCTCTGGGGGTGGAGGGAGGTCAAAGAGCCAGCCATTGAGTTCATGTCAGAAATAGTCTCTGTTCCCCTTACTAGGAAACCCACTTAGATACTGAGCTACCATGGGTTACATCTGAGTAGGGGTTATAGGTTATATCCATATATGGTCCTTGGTTGGAGAAACAGTCTCATAAAAGACCCCTGTGCCTAGATACATTTGGTCCTTGTGGGGCTCCTGTCCTCTCCAGGTCTTATTAACTCCCCCTTCTTTCATATGATTCCCTGCACTCTGCTGAATGTTTGGTTATGAGTCTCATCTGCCTAACTTGCATTTTTTTAATTATCCTAAACAGTTTGTAATAGCAGCTTTCAAAGACTAGAACTTTACATTTTTAAATGATTCATATAAGTACAATATCTTATATAAGAGTCGAAATATGTATCCAGTCCGTTGTAAAAGAAAAAAAAACCTTAAATTTGTATCAATATATAAAAAATCCATACCAATGTAAAAATATTTAAGACTATTAGTTGCTTTTTAGTTTAAAAGTAGATTCAATAATCTACCCTTTTATCCTATCATTCCTATAGTTTTTTCATCCCCTCTCCTCCTCTTTTTCTAACACCAGATAAGAGGGAGAGGAGGACATAGGAAAGAAAAAGAATCTAATCTCCTTTACTTTGCTTCCTCCCTGACAAAGACCATTAACAATTTGTAACACCCGCTTACTTAAATGATACGACAAACATCCATGACCCACTGAATGATGAAAAACCACCCATCCCACCTCTTGGGAATGGGCATCATGTTCTTAAAAGATTGCTTCCTCCTGTCTGGAGGCTCCAGCATCTCTTGGGAACCCCAAGAAAGTTGGTATATTGCCCAAGTCCTGGGAGAGCTAGCTCTATCATTTGCTGTCCCGTCTCTGTGTGATAGCAAGGTGCAGGGCTTAACTGAAGTCCTGGCTGGAACAATCTGTGGGGCCTGGACCATTTTAGCTAGCCATCTTGAAGTTGTTCTGGTTGCAGATTTTTGAAGAAACAGCTATGGAAGCAGTTTCCAAGGCTGGATCATCTAGGCTATTTGTCTCTTCATTAGTGTCTGGTCCTTCTGCTCTAAAAACATACAAACTTTTAAAGGTAATAGACACCTCTGCATTAACACGTGTATGGAATGTGCAGTGTGCACAAATCAGCTAAAGATGATCCTCTCCTCTTTGAGCAGAAAAGGCATCATACTTTGTAAGTCCATTTAGACTTTATAAACAACATGTAATAAAAATTTCCATTCATGCCAACAAGATTTGTTGGCTATGTATAGGCATTCATGTCTAACCCATTCTCACAGCTGTAGAGGGATCAGCATTTGTCACCTGTTTTGTTGTTGTTCTTGGTTTCTTCCTTCATGTAGATAGCCAAGATTGTCAAGAAGTCTCCCCTGGTTAAACCTAATCTTTATTAATTTTGAAGGAATCCACAGCTTTTTTATTTCCCGTTGAAACAAAGGCATAACCTCTCCTCCAACAAAACATATTTTGTGCCTTCCATTCTGAAGTTAACGCATCTTTAAAACATATGGTCTGGTTTAATTCAGCAGTCTCTTCTAAAATTCAGTTTTCAGCCGCTGTGCTACCTGTCTCAGTGACATTTTAAAAATTTCAAGTCGTAAGTGTTATTTAATTCATCTCTGGAAGCTCTCATATCCCCCTTCTGTTTAATAAGCGTTTCCTTTAAAATCCTGTTAGCCCTCTTCACAATGGCTTGTCCTGTAGGATTGTAAGGTATGCCAGCAATGTATTTTATATTATAATATTTAAAGAATTGCTGCACTTTAGTTGGATACATATGCTGGAGTTTTATTTTGTAAATGTATTCTTATTATAGCCATCATTTCTAATAAATGTGTAATTACAGAATGAGCCTTTTCAGAACTGAAGGCAGAAGCCCATCGGAAGCCTGAATAGGTGTCAATTGTATGACATACACACTTTAGCTCTCCAAACTCTATTAAATGACTTCCAAACTCTATAAAATCCATCGACCAGATTTCGTTTCTTTTGTTACCTTTAGGGGTACTTCCTGCAGACAGTAGAGTTTGATTATTCGAAGAACAAGTAGAACACTTTTTAAAAAAAAAATTTCTGGGTTTGTTGCCAAGTTATAGGAAAAGTTTTCTTTAAAATTCAACGATTTACATGATGTCTTTTATGAAAATTGAAGTCTCTAATATTTCCTATTAATAATTGACCTAATCTCATTTTCTGATGCCAATGGTCCTGGCAAACCTGTATGAAATCAAATGTGAGATATCTATCCATCTACAGATAGATCTGTTTCAAATTATTTGTCACAGTTGTAGAAATAACAAAGTTATTCCTGAATCATCTGGGATAAGTTCAGCAGTTTCTATATGGAAAACAACTCTCTGCATATTGAAAATAAGTAACTATATTAAGAAGTTATGGAAAATTTAACAGAACTATGAGACTAGCATTTAGTTCTGATTTCTAAACTGAAGCAGATAAACTTTGCATTGTTTTACTTATACTTTCTGACCTATAACCTGCCATTTCTGATTTATTATCTCTATAAAAGAGGAGTTTTAGAAAATGGTGTTCTTCTCACTATACAAGGAAGAATCAAATTAATTCTTTTGATAAAGTTACATTGCTTGCTTTGGGAGATATTTGTCAATTTCTCCCAAACAGCACTGCAAGCTCTTTGCTAATCCTCACCAATTACCCATAATGAGGTAATTTCACCATTAGTATAAGGCACTACAATCTCTGCTTGATCTATTCCTGTTGATTGCTGAAGTCTTATTATTCTTCCTTTCACAATCAAATCAGAAACACTTTCTATATAGTTTTTTAATTTTTTCACTTTGTGTGCTAAAAAATATCCATTATCTTCTCCCTGCGTAAGAATTCCTGTGGGCTCCCACTGAGAGGGGTGCAGCCTTACCAGGCCACAGAGGAAGACAATGCAGACAGTCCTGATGAGACCTGATAGGCTAGGGTCAGAGGGAAAGGGAGGGGACCTCCCCTATCAGTGACTTGGGGAGGAGCATGGGAGGAGATGAGGGAGGGAGGGGGCTACAACTGGAATACAAAGTGAATAAACTAATTAATAAAAAAGAAAAAGAAAAAAAAATTCCTGTGGGAGAATGAGCAGAAAGCAAAATAACTAAAATACAAATCAGCTTTTGATCCAAATGGTCCACATGTGCATCCTATAATCTCTTTTCTCCAGAGCCAATTCTTTTTCAGGTTCAGCTGATCATTTTCTTGGGCTATTTGAATACGAATCGCCTTATAAGGTTTGAAATAAATTACTTAGCCCTAGAATAAGCAATCCAATTGTAAACCACAGCCAATTGATATCCTCCAACAATTTTTAAAAATCATTAAGAGTTTATAATTGGTCTCTTCTGATATTTACTCTCTGTGGCTAGAATTTCTTTTCTTTTTCTTTTCTTTTTTTTTTTTTGTAGAACTTTCTTGTATCCTAGATAGATAGAATCTCCTCTTTGAATTTTTTTCAGGAGCAATTTGAATGCCCAACAAGGCAAAATTCTTTTCAAATATTTTTCCTAAGGTATCTGAATCAGCCAACAAAATATTGTCCACAAAAATAATTATAGAGGAAACGGTTTACTAATTATTTCTAACTGGTCATGGTATCTCTTTACAGCCATAAAAGAATAGCAAAGACACTTTAGTCTGAGATCTCCTTGCTGAATATACATACCATTCAGCAGGGCCTCTGGTGCACAGCATCAGCTGGCTACTCAAAGGCAGTAAGAACAGCGGTCTCTCTAGGAATCTGCAGTACAAGAGTGCTGTGCTCAACTCACTAGGGTGTGTGTTGCTCCAATCTAAAGCTTGGGGCTCCCCTCAGCCTCCTTGCATAGAATAAAAGAAAATGTTCTCTCTGCCTCACCAAAAAGGATGGAAGGGAAGAAGGCAAGAAAAGGAAAAAGAAAGAAGTGTAAATGAGGAAGGGAGAAAGAAAGAAAAAGAAAGAAAGAAAGAAAGAAAATTCTGTATAGCATCATGCTGAAGACCAACTTTGCTTAACTGCTGCCTGTTTTGCCCATCAAACAAAGTGGGAATTTAAATGAAAACAAAGCCCTGCTTTAGTGGTATGGAGACTATCAGGACAGGAGAATGCTACAGCCTGTGATAACTCTCTAGAACTTTAAGGTCAAGGGAAACCCAAAGTGAATCTTTCAAGAGAACGCGTGTGTCTCAAGGGCTACACAGACCTACAGTGCATAGGTGGTGCTGTACATGGGAAGCAGGAGTGATCAAGCAAATGGGTCCCTTAGGTCTTTTGCATCTTTACCTAATGCATGCATGATACTGCTATTTTGATCTATGAGCATGGCAACGCCATATAAGGCATTAAAAATCATTGCTAGGGTGTGGTTTAAGCTTTACAAGGACTCAAGAAAATAAAATGTGCCAAAGTCCAGCTCTGACACATCAGCATCTGAAGGAGGAGGCATGGAGTCAGCAGAACACATGAACATAGTGACCTTTTTAGGTCAAATCTTTCTTATTTTAGGGGGGACACATCACATACATGTACACACATACACACACACATATGCACATTTACACACACATACCTGCTGGATGAAGCAAAGCTCTAACAAAGCTCCAAGTTTACATATATACACACATTTGGTAGATGGAGCAAATTCCAACCAAGTTCCTATATATTACATACACACTCATACTTGGTGGATAGAGCAAAGCTCCAAACTTTTTCTCCCATAGATTATATATCCCAGCAAAACTATTTAAGCAGTATAAAAATGACAATGTGATTATGCTCTATTTTTCTTCTAGTGAACCATTACAATGAGTATACATAGAAAAATAAGTTCCCCAATACCCTCACATGATCGCATGTTTTACATATTATGGATTAAACCCCTGCTCAGATGTAGCCCATAGACTCAGTCTCCAAGTGGGTTCCCTAGTAAGGGGAACAGAGACTATTTCTGACATGAACTCAATGGCTGACAGCATGGTGTCCAAACCATGGGCAAGGAGGACACAGAGGAGGTCGACTGACCAACTTTGCAGAATCAAGATGGGAGAGTTCTTCAATATTCCTGCTGCTCAGAATAGTCTGTCAGATATTCAGTGCCTGTAGGCTGAAGATGGATACTTCAGTGTTGCAGACGAACCTTGGATGACTGTCCGGGCTGCCATCAGTCTCTCTTTTGTTTTGGAAGCTCCTTACTCTGTACTTCCTGTTTCCTCAGGTACTATTTATCCTTCTCAGGTCTCTGATGAAATTGGAGACCATATAGTTATGGTCTCACAAATAAGCTTAAATTGTTTAGGATGTAAGAAAATGTTTTAAAGTTCAAAAGATGTTTTTAGGTTGATAGAAAGTGAGTTAGGTAAAGAACTTTGGACTTACTGAGATAGGATAGATAGTGGAAAACTTTCTCTAAGTTTGCCAAATGCAAATGGACTGAAAACTCTGAATATAATTTTTACCTGATAGTTCTCATAATTGTTTTTATTGAATACAGTTTATTGCTGTTAGAGAAAGAGCCCTTTATTGCACTAAAACGGAGAGCTGTTGGGATAATCTTGTGCACTGTGTAAAGGTTGTCTTTGTATTATTCAAATGTTGATTTCTGATAGTACCCACAGAGCTGGGTACTCTCCAGACTTTGATATTGTTATTTTTGTGAAGCATCACCTGTTTCAATGTTTTGTAAACATTCTTTTTCATCACCTTCTGATTGGTTTAATAAGGAGCTAAGTGGCCAACAGCCAAGCAGGAGAGGCAAGGTGAGACATCTGGGCAGAGACAGGAACTCTGGGAAAGAATCAGGCGAGGGGGATTCGCCAGTCAGACATGGAAGAAGTCAGACTTATGGGACTGAGGGAAGGTAGCAAGCCATGTGGCAAACAGAAGGGATTAAATAAGTTTTATGAACTGGTGGGAACAAGCCAGCTAATGCCTAAGCTTTCATAAATAAACACAAATTTCTGTGTCACTCGGAAGCTGATGAATCAAGACAGGGAGGAGCATGGCAGCATTCAGGCAAGCATGGCTTGGGAGCAGTGACTGAGAGCTTATATCTTGACCCACAAACATGAGGAAGAAAGAGATAACTGAGAATAATGTGGGCTTTTGAAACTTCAAAGCTTGCCCCCTGTAACACACCTCCTCCAATCAGGCGGCACCTCCTAATCCTTCCCAAATAGTTCCTCTAACTAGAGACCAAGTAGTCAAACACGAACCTACGAGGGCTATTCTCATTCATATCACCACATGAGGTAATGAATACTCATTTCACCTTTTGTATGTTTAAGTTTTGTCTGGAAAACATTCTGCAGAACTAGGCTTCCGTGATAAAAAGTTGCATAATATCCATCCTATTACAAGCCGTCATCACATTGTATTATACCACTGACAGGAAGGAAGGGCATTGCAAATCACTATTTGTATTGTAATGGCCATATGCAAGCCTTGGAAGACAGAGTTGGATTTTATAAAGTGCATTTGGTTATTGGCTTCTTGTTGCAACCCAAACAGCAAGAGACAATGGGGCATGGTAGGTATATAGCAGGGTGACCATATGGACATCAGACACTAGAAAGTAGTCTCAACTGTTTCATTCATGAACTTGATGGCTGACTCTTTGACCCTCCCCCATACATGCCGGGGAGTGACAGACTGGCTAGATCCCAGGAGAGGACGTTGCAGCCAGCCCTGAGGAGACAGGATGAGCTGGGGTTGGATGGATGGAAGGGGAGGAGGTCCTCCCCCATTGGTGGACTTGGAGGGGGCGGGGAAGAGATGAGGGAGGGAGTGGGAGGGTGGGATGGAATGAGGGAGGGGGCTACGCTTGGGATGCAAAGTACCTAACCTGTGATTGATACAAAAATAAATTAATTAAAAAAAAAGTCTGAAAGAGCAAGTGTTACTCTGCTTTATCAGGGCTTAGAGCAGAGCAGGCCTGAGGAACTGTGGGGTTAAGTCAAGTTGACAGAATTACTATGATACACAGATTTCTTACATCATTAGCATAGATGAGACTCATTAGGTATTTAAGAAATCGCCATTGAATAATTGAACAGCTAGTGCAATTCAGCAACTGAGCAGATGTTTTTATAGTTCCATAAGGAATCACTTGAATAATCATGTCACCTCAGTATTCTGTTTCTGATATGAGCTTGGTTGTATAGGCCTTTAATCCCAGCACTAGGGTATTTGAGGCAAGAAAATCATAAATTCAAGACTTATATAGACTATAAAACAAGTTCAAGGCTAGCCTGAGTAACTTAGTAAGATGCTCTCTTTAAATTTTTTTAAAAAGGGATTCAGAGATGTAACTCAGTGGTAGGACACTGGTTTCCAGGCTCCCGGTTCAATTTCTAGTATCACAAACTGTTTCTTCATTTTTAACACATGTAGATGTTGTATGTCTAATGTGTATTTTCTTTAAAAATACCTTCCTGCCCCCTGTCTTAAATGTAGAAGATAGAGGAAGACATTATGTGGTTGATGTGGTTGAGATTTTTCCCTTCCCCATTGTGCCAGTCCAGGCTGGGTCATCCTTGGCAGTCCAGATTGCCCTTTACATTACAGATTAACTTGGAACAGTCCTTCCTCCCACCTGCTAGGTGCTGGTTGCATATTGTGACAGGCAAGCACAAGTTGTCTATCTTCACATCTCCCAGGAAACAAAATTGTCCCTTGTTAAGAATGACTGCTGTATTCATCCATTCAATAATTACGTATTTCAGCTATAAAATAGCTTGTTCAAGCACTATATAGAGACTGCCTGTGGCTACATCAGGTTTAAATGCATATAAAGCCAGGACTTAAACAGAAAAAGAGCAGTGAATATTGAAGGGATATAGTCAGCCCATAATTCTCCATGAAGTGATTGATAATACAGATCATAAAAGTTATTTCAGTCACACTATTTCCCTACATAGATTGCTTTTCTAATTATGTTCCATCTGGGCTAAAAATAGTAATCACAATCAATTTCCTGAGTACATGCTGACATATGACAAGGAAGATGGCAAGTGTGCATAGAGAGCAACAATTTGAGTTAAATTTTCATGGTCACTCATAAAATGGGTACCTTAACCTTAGATACCAAACTGAATTTCTGAGCTCACAAATAAAGGCTAGGACTATAGCTCAGTGGTAGAGTGCTTTCCTAGCATGTACAAGGCCTCCAGGTTTGGTCCCAGGACTGCAGAAACACCAAGAAACCAAATCAGCCAAACAAGCAAGCTTGAAAAAACAATTGCGCCACCTATACTTACAGGTGAATTAAAGACTTGAGTCCCCGGAAAGTGTGTCTTGAAATGGACTTGATATTGTTGTTTTCTATGAATCTGTAAGAGGTGACAACAATTTTTTGGAGGGGTCAGATAGCTATAGGAGCCAAAGAGAACCTGTCCTTTAACAGCAGGGAGTTGGGGAGGGGAGTTTCAGTACTTACAAATATTCTAGATGTGGAAGGCCAATAAAAGCATCATCACTGATCACATCAAAGGAGTTCGACGTGAATAGTCTGCCCAGAGAAAGCACACAATGAAAACAGTTAAACTGTCAGCTGTTGATCTTTGCTGCTTTGATTCTCTCCGAGAAGCAGGCACAGGCTGACACAGGTAAGTCTGCATTTTCTATAGGGTTGTTTATACAGAAAACCTTGACAGCTTTTCTCACTTCTGCTTGTTGCCCCCTGAAATGCTCACTGATGGGGTACCTGCTGCCCCTCTCTTCAGGTGAGATGTCACCTGTCCTGGGAAGCATTTTGAGACACAGGCAGAGGAACAAGGCAGCAGATGCAGCCAAATCAACATGTTTGAGGTCCTATGAGGAGGACACTGGTGATCATTTCCCCGTTGAAAGCATGCTCTGGGAAACTTCTGAAAAATTTTGACAGGCCAAAATAATAATCTTTAACTATTATTTAATAATTAATAGCAGTTTAATACTAGGAATTGTAGGGGGAAAAGTACTTTCAGGCAGCATCACTGAGTGATAACACAGGGCAGGTACAGTGGACAGTGGTCATGAACCGAGAACATAAACTTTTGGTTGTTTAAATGACTTTTCAATAATTTGAAAACAGGACAGGCTGAACATGCAGTGATGACACTCAGGAGGCATCTGAGGCCATTTTAATAATAATTAGAAAAAACACTTTTACTTGGAAAAATTTATTGGCATTTTCAAAATCCACTGGGATTTGGCTTCAAAATCACTAGGAAAAAAGACATCAACCAATTTATCACCACACCCTGTTGAACTCTTTGGAGAACTTGCCAGTTTTTTGTCTGAAACCTTAAAAACAGGTGTTTTTCAGCTAAATACTAGGATTGTGTGCCAGAAAATTTAATAGTAATATGATAATTCTGTTAATAGATCTTGTGATATTTTTGCTTTGGGAGGGTAGTGGTTAAATATGATTGCTGGTAACTAGACAAGTGACGCCCTCCCCTGCCCTGAGCCCCTTAACCCAGGAGATGAAGTACTTTGAAATGAGTAACTTACTTGATATGATAATCAAGGGAGGGTTAGACATGACCTGGTAAGTGAAGCCGAGGGATGAGAACACAGGTGTGAATTTTACTATCAGCTCTGTTTTTTTCCAGAGACTTGAGATTTTTTCCATTAAAAAAAAAAAAAATGGAGGCAAAGGACAAGCCAGCCAAGTGAAATGGAGTGACGGCCTCTGTCTCTTTCCAAACTGTTAATCCTGGAGTGATGTTGAGCTCACTTCTAAGCCCCCTTCCCTCTAACGTCATGACTTTTCACTCAAGCACTTCACTGGGCCCTGAAAAGCCAAGAGCAACTAATCAAACACACATCACAGCCTGTACTTATTAAAACCAAGTCCAAGGTCCATGATTTTCACCACGGCTCTGTTAATTGTCTCCTCTCGTTTTATGGTTTTTGGAAAGCAACATGACTCTCAGCCTTCAGCCTAGGTAAGCTGATACCCAAAGGCTCAAGCAGGCTGGGCGGGGGGGGGGGGAGGATTTCTCTCCTTAGGGGCAGCAACAGAGATGGAAAGAGTGGAATTCAGTGGTGACAGATACAGCACAGCGGGGTGCCTCTTAGGCTCAATGGTTTGCAAACTGCTCTCTGATTCACCGGGGAATTCATCACCCTACACTCCAAGATGTAGGGAGAAATAGCTTTCATCACTACCATCCCCTAAGCTAAATCAGAAGCAAGGCGGGCTGGGAAATGGATACCAGTGAACATCCCTTGCCTTTGCACGTCAGATGTCGCAGAGATGAAAGACGAGGATTTCTTCTAGAATCTTTTGTTGGCCTGTTCAGCACTTATCCCTAGAATTTGTGATAGTAACTGTTTCATTGTGACTATTGAACAAATATTTGTTGAACAAAGAAGCCTTGACTTTACATGACATTCTAGTCACTGCTAGATCATGATATTGAATGTAATCTTAGAGCAAAGGCTTGCTCTTATTTGTTTTTGCATCCCCAGTTCCTGGTTAAAAAAAAGTTTGCTGAACTAAATTTCAAAGACTAAACCCTCTGGCTAAAACTATAACTAGAAGCAAAATATTCTAAGGAAAGAAGTCAGAACTTGATACAGTGCGTCCTACGCAGTTAACAGAGAAAGAACAAAAACAAATCTGTGTGGCTTTTTTTGGAGGGGTAGTTCTAACTGAAAGTGAGCACATGGACTGTCTCTAGGGCAATAACAAAACGGTAGGTTTCTGGACACAAGGATGTTCATTTGTAAATAAACACCATTGAGAAGTAGTATGCTTGACATGGTTCTCTTTATGTATAATTTCACTTCAATTAAAACTTTTCCTTCTAGGGCTGGAGAGATGGTTCGGTGGTGAGGAGCCATTGGCTATTCTTCCAGAGGATCCCAGTTCAATTCCTGGCACCCACATGGCAGCTCACAACTGCCTGTAACTCCAGTTCCCAGAGATCCAACACCCTCACACAGACATACATGCACATAAAATAAATACTTTAAAAAATGTTTTTTTTCTTGTATGCTTTTATGCTAAAAAATTCTCTGGTTGAGATAATAATGAACTTCATAGCTTTTTCATTCTAAATTTGATAGTGGTTTCTGTGAACATGGGATTGTAAAATGATACATGTATTCAAAATATATTTGAGTGGCTTATTCATTTTAGTATTCAATATAAACTTGAAAGGACTCATGAGTAGTTCACACGCTGTAGACCAAAATCAAGCATTTAATTTTTGTGGTCTTAGTAACACATTTTATTTCAGTATTATGATTTGTGATTAAATCAGATATATCAAGTACCCTACAGCCTCTATTAAGGGAAATAGTACCCATCCTAATGCATGTTCATGCAGTCCTGGAGCAGAGCAGAACGGCTCTTTTATTTTATATAACCTCTGGCCTTTTCCATGGATTTTAAGGGCAAGAAAGATTTAGTTTTTCTCTCGGTGTAGCCAGTTCCCACATTGGTCCATGATCCAAATGGCATGGCTCAAAATGGCAATACTGGGTAAGACGATCATACCCTTCCTTGGTTTGTGGAACTGACAACCAAAAGACAAGGCCTGCAGAGGAGCGAAGAAAGGAAAGCTCTTGGATGAAGTGCGTGCAAGGGCCGCATCTGAATTGACCACAGATGGAGCCCTCACAAAGGGAAGAGTGTTGAAGGCTGCGTAGGGAGATGCCTGGATCCAAACAGTGCTTTTCAATCTTGGATGCACTTGGAATCACCCAAGGAGCCTAAAAATACAACTCATTCCCACTCTCAAGGATGCTGGCTAAATTCTGCACTTGGAGTGTGGCCCAAGCTATTTTAAAGCTGCCGGTGTGGCTGCATGGAGTCGGGGTGCATAGGGAGCCGCTTCTAGGTTGTTGAGGTACGCCCTCTACCTGTGGTGAACAAGAATTCCCCGATCCCTGCAGCAGTTGCTGTGAGGCATGGAAGGGGTATGGGTTTCCCTGTCCCCAAAAATACACATAAAGAGTCTGCAGTAATATGAACAAGATGGGACAAACATCACAATAACGGGGTCATGGAGGCGTTTGCAGGGACCAGTGTATCATCTGAATGGCCTTGTTACCCCAAGCAGAGATCAGAGGTCTGCGCCAACACACTTGCAAGGAGACATCCCAGTTTGTAAAGGTCAAGTAGGGTTTGCTTCTGCCTCAGTCCCATAAGACTCTGAAGTTTCTGCCACTTCCTCTCTTTCTGAGGAAGGAAGAAACTAGGCATTTTCCCACTAGTTTTCATGGGCGTAGATCAGGGACGTGCCTTGACCTCTCTAACTCCCCCCTCAAGGGATAAACATTTTTAAAATATGTCATAGAACAAGCTGTGGGAGGAGTGGGAAGAATTTTTTTTTTTAACCAAGGGAATGTATGTATTCTTACCAGGAGGAAAATTTAGAAAGGCTGCATAGATCAACTATCAATTCCAGGCAGGCACTGGCTCCTTTTAAAATGGTAGTTATTGGACAGGAGCATACCACAGAGGGCCTCTGAAGGACTCTACCCAGCAGGGTATTAAAGCAGATGCTGAGACTCAAAGCCAAACTTTGGGCAGAGTGCAGGGAATCTTATGAAAGAAGAGGGAGATAGAAAGACCTGGGGGGCAGGGCAGGAGCTTCCCAAGGAGAGCAACAGAACCAAAAAAATCTGGGTACAGGCGTCTTTTCTGAGACTCATACTCCAACCAAGGACCATGCATGGAGATAACCTAGAATCCCTGCAAAGATGTAGCCCATGGCAGCTCAGTGTCTAACTGGGTACCCTAGTAAGGGGAACAGGGACTGTCTCTGACATGAACTCAGTGGCTGGTTCTTTGATCACCTCCCCCTGAGTGGGAAGTGGTCTTACCAGGTCACAGAGGAAGACAATGCATCCAGTCCCGATAAGACCTGCTAGGCTAGGGTCAGATGGAAGAGGAGGAGGACCTCCGTTATCAGTGGAATAGGGAAGGGAAATAAGAGAACAGGAAGGGAGGGTGGGATTGGGATCGGATGAGGGAGGGGGCTACAGCTGGGACACAAAGTAAATAAACTGTAATAAATAAAAATTGGAAAAAAAGATAGTTATTGGCTTCAATAATACTCTACACTTTTTAGCCTCCTGCTGAAGCATCTCCCATGGGCTTTAGAACAAATTTGTGAGGGTGGTAGGTCCAGTATTTCAATCTGTTTGACAGGAGGAAAGTGAGGTCCAGAACTATTCAAGGCTTTGTTAAAAATCATGAGGCCTAAGACCCCTTCGTTCAACACCTTTTCCTCATGCTGGGTGGTTTCTTAGCATGGGGCCTACTTGATATAACAAAACAGCAATATTGTGCTGAATAGCTACCACGTGGCTAAACTCATGTAGACTTACAAGATATGACTTAATGATCAATGTAAGTAATTTCAAAGAAGATGGTATATCAATCTGTAATAGTTTAAGCTTTTTTTTTTTTTTCTTTTTATTTGGGACAGGGTTTCTCTGTGTAGTCTTGACTGCCTTGGATTCGCTTTGTAGGCCAAACTGGCCTCCAACTCACAGACATCCACCTGCCTCTGCCTCTCTGAGTGCTGGGATTACAGGCATGTGCCACCATGCCCAGCTTCATTTTTATTTTTTAAAAATAGAATATTTTAAAATTTTGAATACAATTTGCATATGGTATAAATGTCCCATGAAGTTTAAGGAAAATGTAGGAAAACTTACAAAGTAGAGAGTACTGTTATTATACTATCTGGATACATGCATACTGATATGCATACATAAAACATCTCACATGTGATATCTACATGTGTATGTTTATCAAGTTGAGAAAAGCTGTGTATTGTTCTGTTCTGTGTCCTTTTTTTTTTTTTTTTTTTTTGTCTTTCTCTTTTCTGTTTCAGGAGTTGGGGTTGGCTGGGAGGGCTCACCTTGCAGTTGACACTGGCCTAGAATTGACTTTGCACCCAGACTGACTTTGAACTTGTGATCCTCACATCCCAGCCTGCCAAGCACTAGATTACAAGTGTGCACTTGATTTGTGTACTTCCCAATTTCTCATTTGATCATGGACATTTTCTCGTGATGAGGTTTTAATGATAATAGGTTAATGGAATACTGAGCTTTATATTGTGCCATACTATAATGAGAATTCCAGTTTTTACTATGCACCACAACCACCTTTGCATTCAAAGACCTTTCCTGTCTCTTTTTCTCTAGAAAAGGACTTATAGTAGATTTCCATTAGAGTCAGGATATTTTTAAGTGCCTAGCTTTTATGTAATCTTTACAAATCACATGTCCAACTCTGAGTACAGAAAAACCTATTTCATCACCTCTTCACTAACATTTAATTTATCACTTTTTCCCTATGAAGTCATGACTTCTTTGATTCACTTGGGACTTAGCCCCATGTATGATGTGGAGTAGGTCATTTCCTTGGTTCTTCCCTAAACATTATTTTGCTTTTTTGTTAATAACTAATGGACCTCTAGCTTATGAGTGTTAGTTTTTCCAAGTGGCTACCATTTTACTAGTCTTTTTTTTCAAAAGTGAAAAATTTGACTTATTTATTATACTCACTGCTTCTTAATGCAGTTTTGTTATTATTTATTTTAATTATTACTTATTTAATTTCCTCCTGGTATTTATTGAATTTAACACTTAATCATATTTATACTCTTTCTGATAAACATAAAACATAGAAATATTAAAAGTAGAATATTAAGATATTCTACTTTAAAAAAAAATACAAATTGAAGCTGGGTATGGTGGCACATGCCTGTAATCCCAACACTCAGAGAGGCAGAGGCAGGTGGTTTACAAATGAATAAAATATCAAGTAAATTTTGATTTGTAATAAGCTTTAAATTACATATTTTATTTAAGCGTTATTTAGAATAATATTTCTTTCTCTTTTCCTACCCTCCTTCCTTCCTTTCTCTCAAGATTAGGTCTCACTATATAACCCTGGCTGGCCTAGAAATCACAGAGATCCATTTGCCCCTGCCTCCTTACTATTTTGATTATAATTATAATCACATATAATTATAATATAATGTGTGGGTATTTGCCACCATGCCCAGTTTAGTATACTATTTTTGAAGCTGCCTTTTAAAAACCTTTCATAAGTTTATTGACAATCTATGCTGTGGCCAGAGGATATGACTTAATGTATTATATCCCGACTCCCACCCACACTGCGTTCCCTTCTTTCACTTACTGTATATGGTTGCTTATAGGGGTAAGGCACAGCTCTTCATCAACAAAACACATTAGTGCCATGGCCATAAGGTTGTTGGACATGTGGGGGTGGGGGTGTGGTCCTGATTGGATGAAAGCTACGATCAGCTGTCAAAAAGGGAAGTGTTGGCAGCAGGTTATTAGGGAACTTAGGTTAAAATAGAACCTGGGCTCAGCAGCAGAGAAGTGAATGAGGGGGCAGAGGACCTAAGAAGAAAGGTCTGGCTATACGAATTTAAGGCTAAGGCTGGCCTAGGTGTGGTTGACAAGCCAGAGACAAGGTCCATTCAGAGAGACGAGAGGTCAGGCATGTGGATCCCAGAAGTTGTTTTTTGACCTGGTTTCATCCTCCAAAGGCTAATAAAAAAAAAAAAAAACTCTATAGAAAGACCAGAAAGGTTAGGTCTTGACTGCCACTTGGCCATAAATCTTCTGTATGTCCTAATGCATGCCACTTTTCTATATGTTATCAAAGGAAGGGGCTGGAGAGATAGTTTCAGAGGCCACTTTTAACTCTAAAGACATAGTGGCCTAGAATTGTGGCATTGTGGGCATGTAAGCTGGGATAGAGGTCTGTCTGCAGATGGCAAAATATGGGGAGTGTAATGGCTGCTGAGATAATCTTGTCCCAAATCAGGCTGCTCTCTTGGCCCTGTGCCAGGACCCCTGGCCCTAATGACATTGACTCAGACCCTTTGTACCACTTGAACATCTTGACTGCCATCAAAATTGTCACCAGCCCCACGAGAGGCCTGCCTCCATTCTTCCACCCAGAGCAGTTTCTCCTGGGAACAGAGGAGACATGGCGGAACCCTTTCTTCCTCACAATCCCTTCCCTATAGAGACCATTCTGGATGAAGAAAAGAAGGGCCAGCAGTGACATCTGTTGTAACCTGGGAACTGCATCAATGGGAAAGAGAATACGGAATCAGGCCTCAAAGCTTGCATCTGCCACTTATGACTGTATGTTAAGATGTTAAGTAGGTGAATATATTCACTCTCTGTTAAAACAGGAATTATAATAACAAAAGAACCCCTCTGGATAAGTCTCCGGGACCCTGTGAGAGAACACAGATGATCATGTCTCCAGTGCTTCTGTCAGCGATTATCTGCACAAAGAAAACACCAGAGATGGGAGAAGCTGAGGTCCAGAGAAGTCTTCCCTGCTAGCCAAGACTGATGAGTATGGTCCAGGCTACTAGACATCCATGGGCAGTGTGTAAAAACACACAGCACATATCCATGTTTCTATGGGTCAGGGCATATGCGTACTATATATACGCTAAGGAGAACAAACTGCACACATTACAGCTGCTGCCAGATGAGGCTGCACAGCTGGAGGAACTTGTCAATGTGTTTAGAGCCTCACTTAACCAATCCAGACTCTCTGGTTGTCAGTAATGTTCATTATCCAAAAGAATAGGGCTGGCTGAAGAATAATTAACAATAGGCTGATGATTCACATCAGCTAAGGGCACATGTTCTGAGTGCATGTGCCACGTGAATAATTTACATTTGAATATTTTTAAATATGCTCTTAAGACAGAGAAGCACTGAAATGGGAAGCATTGCTGAAGAGCATATTATTTGACAGCTATTTTTGACTCTCATCCTTGAAAAATATTTTCAATGTAATTCAGCTGATCCTTAAGTAGTCTGCCACCTTTTCAAAAGGGGTTGGGTACAAAGAACCTTAGTTTGATTCTACGAAGCTGGGGGGGGGGAGGTGTGGTGTCTAGGGACTTGAAATCTAATTCCATTATTTGACAGATGAGGAAACTGAGGCTGGCAGATGGTAAACAATGTGACTAATGTCTCTTTTTTCTTTTCTTTTCTTTTCTTTTCTTTCTTCCTTCCTTCCTTCCTTCCTCCCTTCCTTCCTTCCTTCCTTCCTTCCTTCCTTCCTTCCTTCCTTCCTTCCTTCCTTCCTTCCTTTCTTTCTTGTCATTGGTGGAACAATTAGAATATAGATTTCAGATCTTTAAGCCCCTGGGCATGGGGCTGCCTCTTTATTGTATACTGTCACCTCGGGATTATCAAAACGCTTTCTTTCTAGAAACTAACTCAGCTAGCTCACAGCGCCCTCTCTCCGTGCTTATATGAAATCATCTTCTATCTCCCTGGAAACCAAGGGGGTGATTTAAATTTTATCTTAGGCCTGATCTATACCAGGTCTCATCTTCAGCAGCTTGACATCTCTTTAATCCTCAGAGGCATGCTGCAATGTGGGTTTTATAGTCTCTACTTAAAAGATAAAGAAAACTATGGTGTGTGGGGGGGTACAATAACGTGAAGTATGGTGTAGGTGGAGTTCTGGGTGCCAACCTGATGGTCCCATTTGGACTGGTTGATATCCATGAGCACAGCCAGCTTCTACCTTGGTCCCAACAGTTCTGCCTAGTGGTCACAAACCAGGACAGGTGACCAGTATTTCCCGGGTGGTATCCCCTTGCATTCTGACCCCTTCCAGGGACTGAGAGGGTCACATGCAGAAAATGGCAGCTAAGTTTAGGAAGAACAGGTTGGAGAAATTAATCAGGCTTTTCAGCTCTGCAATTTCTTTCTTCCCTTAAATAGAGACTCTTCAAAGGGGAATTAAACATGCAGGCCTCCCAATCTCAGTCACTGAGATCTACACAGAGCATCTCATGGAATGTTTCCAGGGCAGCACCTGTTCAGCTGCAGAGTAAACAACAGTGAGAAAAGTGAGAGCACATTCACACTCTGGAGCCTGTAGCAAGGTGTTATTTACTTCCTGGGAGAGGAGCATCTACTTGGAGGTCCCTAGGGAAAAAGCAGATATATGTGAAGCTGCTTGACCAGGTGGGTAGCCTGGTGGTGAGGCATGACTCTAACAAAACCATTTTGAGTTTTGGAGCAGATGGCTTCATTTCTCCTTTAGAATAGTAGATATGTCCTGTCCATGTGTTGCCACCAGGTCTCTTGAGAGTCATGGTTCTCAATGTGTGGGTAACGACCCACTGAGAGGTCAAACAACCTTTTCATGAGGGTTGCCTAAAACCATCAGGAAAAAAAAAACAGATGTTTACACTATGATTCATAACAGTAGCAACATTACAGTTCCAAAGTAGCAACGAAAATGATTTTATGGTTGGGGGTCACCACAACGTGAGGAACTGTATTAAAGGGTCGCAGCATTAGGAAGGTTGAGAACTGCTGCTTTAGAACAAAGTAAGGTATAATTAAGTAAGCTAATAACTGAGACTTGTGTGTGGACATTGCCAAAAGATGTTCCTCAGAACCTGTATTCTCGGGGGAGTTGAGAAGACTAGATGAACTTTAATTGCAAAGTCTTTTCTGTGCCAAGGTGTGCTGAGAGCGGGCAAGCAGTGATGCAGCGTGCAGTTGCCCTCATTTGAGCAACTCTTTTCTTGCAGAATAACCGTTCCCCTGGACACAGGTTTAGAGAACATTGCTTGAGGACATAACCAAAGGAAAGAAGGCCCCTTTCTTTTACCATTTTATTTCTTTTTCTGTCAACTTGTCTGTCTCTTTTTTCAGACAAGGAGGCCAGAGCTTACACATACAAATGAGGGCTGAAACCTAGGGAAACTAGGAGGTCCTGGCCAGCGATGCCGCCACTTTTTCAGAGAGCAATTGAAACTCCTTTTCAGTCATTGTCCCCAGGAATCAGGGCACATTTCCCCTGAATAACTTTGTTAATGGCAAAGGTTGACCCTTTGAGAGACAGTTGGATTTGGGGAACAAAACTACCCAAAGTCAAATTCGCCCGAAATTATTCATGTCAGAAGAAAGTCAACAGAAGTGGCTAACAGTAAGAGCAGGTTTCAGCTCCGCTTCACTGCTCAGTAGGCGTTCAGCAGACACTGAGGGGGCTACCTGGATCCCTCAGGACTTAGTACTTCCTTTGCGCTTAGTACTTAGCACTTCCTCTGGAGAAAATTATGTGCACAGTGGAAGGTCATGATGAGCAGTATCTGGCAATATAAAAGTGAGCAATGCCTCTAGCCAAAGCTTGACTGGTTTTATCGCGTGGCTTGCAAATCTTCAGAGAGGGTTCTGAAGAGAAGAGAGATTTAGCTGTGGAAGCATGGGGTGAATCTGTGGCTCCTCATGAGGAACTCGCTAAGATTTATTTGTGATTATACCTTTTAGCTTCTACTTTTTAGAGATTCGTTTGATTTTCTAAAAGTGCATGTATGCATGCGTGCATGTGTGTAGTGTATGCATGTAGAGGCCAGAGGTTGATACTGGGTGTCGTTATTTATTATTATTATTATTGTTTACCGATATATACCCAACATAGGTCTGAGCCCCCAAGCCTGAAAATTTTGTGTGCTGGGGCTTCTCAGGGCTTCATGCCAATTCTACATCATGGGCGCTTTCAATTACCAATCCAATTTGCTGTTTTGTGAGAGCTGATATAATAATTTTTAATCTGCTTCTTTAACAAAGTGATTTTCTATTTTATAATGAAGTATTCACAATTAGAATAAAATAGATTTTTGAAAATATATTGCTGAAATTTTATTTTTATTGCATGTATTTATTTTATGCGTGTGAGTATATAGGTCCACTATGTGTGTGCATTGCCCTGGAACTGGAGCAATGGGTGGTTCTGAACAACCAGGTGGGTACTGGGAACTGTAACTGGGTCCTCTGCAAGAGGGAGTCCCCTTAACCGCTGAGCTAACTCTCCAGCCCATAGTATATGGTACGATTTTAAGGTTGGAGGAAGCCTTAAGTAGTGGTGTGAAGGTCCCCAAATGACAACTTATGCTTTGTTGTGTCTTTATCCTGTTTAAAATCTGCTTCCAGATTTTTTTTTATTCCCCCCTAAAAGTTAGTAGGATAATAACCACATGCTCTTGCACCACATTCCCATCAGCAATAATCAGTGGGAGGCAAGGCTGTCACTCGTAGGTAAGGCGTATCTTCTCCAGGTTACCCGTCACTACCGCTTCCTGTTGTTTCATACCCAACGACTTCCTTTACTTGCCACCCCCGCCCCCCAGCACTTGAGTTGTAAAGCCGTCACCTATGGTTCCTTTAGTGTTTTATGCTTGTGTACATTAAGCCCAGCAACACTTTGTGCCCCGCCCAATGTTACACAGGCCGTTTATGCCCAAACCGGATTTTAGACTGTTATGCCTAAATCCTAGTTCAGATTGTTTGCGTCCTACCCAGTTTAATTATTTTAAGCAAGAGCTGACATGTCTTACAAACTGTGATTGTAGTTATTTATTCATGAGGAAGAAGTGAGAGGGTTAAACATTCTTTTTAAAAGTACATCACGCACATTTCCTATAAAAAAATACTTGGAGGCAAGATTTCTCACCAGGTCCTTATAGACCTGTAGGACCACAGAACCTTAAAGCTGGGGTTGCAGACAAGCTCAGATGATACACGCAGACACTAATGTGATGTTATATTAGCATCAATATTTTAAAAAATCAACCACTGTTCTAAATCCAGTGTTCACTCATTTAAAGGAAGAGTGTCATCCAAACATTTCAATCCTTATTGCTATCTAATGCATTAGGTTCAATTGCCTATTTTTCACTTCATCCACATGGATGTCAAAGCTTGGTTCAATTTATCCCAAATCACAAGACTAGTAAGCATCAGAGAAGGGGCTGGTACTCAAGGGCATCTGACCACAAAGCTATTAACATCAGCCGCCTTGCCAGCTCACCAGGAAGCAGAGGTGACTTCCCAGCCCGTACAGAAAAGCCCCTTCGACAATTCTGCTGCCCATGTTAACCACAGCATCCACACCAGCTGGCACCACCATCACTCCGATAAGCCACAAGCCACTCTGTTCAAGATTATCAGGGTTGCCTTACAATGACATCCGGGAACGATCAAAATACAGTTCACCTGTCATTAATCACCGCCTGCCTGAAGCTGCCCATATTGGAAGTGGGAACATGCCAGTCACTTTTGTGTCCCTCACGAAGCCCAGCTTTGTACCTGCTACACAGTGGCATCTCCAAACTTGTTTACTGCTCTGGAAATCTCCCGCTTGCAACTACACAATAAGTACTAATCTGTTTTGCTTTTTTTTTTTTTTTTTCCCCTCTTCCTTGGTCTCCAATAAACACTGATTTTAACTAAGCAGATACAAATAAGCAAGGAAAGTACGTGTTCATGATTTTCTCATCTTAATAAACCTTCTCTACTGCTTCTGTGTGGGTGTCCCTCTGGACAGGAGAAGTGGACTGCTTACCCTTCACTGAAGAGAGGCTTGTTGGCACCTGCAGTCAAACTAAGAACCCAGGAAGCTAAATGGGAAGCAAGGGTGGGAAAGTGGATCTCAGGTTGGGTTTGATGCTTTGCCTCTAAGTGCCAGCAATCTCTTTTGAATAACTTTGAAGATCTCTTTACGTTTGTAGTGTGTGTGTGTATGTATGAATGTTGTTGGTGGTGGGGTGTTAGGTCACTTTCTGGTAACCTACCACTTTCCAGTACTCTACCCCATTAATTTATGGGATACATAAAGCGTTAGAAAGGCTGAAAACATGACCAAGGTACTGAAACAAAATGCTTTACTAGAAGTCTGTGGCTATGGGGATTGGCATCAACAAATACATAGGAATCAAAGCTTGGCCTTTTCTAGTCCCAAGGCTCCTCCTTAGGCTATGGCTCAATGCTGACCTGCATGTCACACATGGACCAGACATGTGCACAGAAAAGTAACAAACTTCAGGGAGTACTAGGGGCATCTAGAACATGAGAAACCAGGCAAAAACCCAGAACCCCATTCTCACATGGATGTCCCTGGTGCATACAAGGCAAGGGAAGGCTAGGGTTAGTGTTGTGACTGACAATCCAGGACAAATAGGAAAGAGCCAAGTGCTATTAACACTTGCTCTGCTACTCTGACTTTCTCCCTTCCTAGGAACCATTAAAATGTTCCAAGCATTTGGGTGGCTAAGTGAGAGCTATCGTTTCAAAGAAGGTAACACTGATGGAAAGTGCTCTAATGGAAAGCTTGTGTTGAGGGTGGGGTGTGTCCCAAGGAAGCCCGAAAGTCCCTCAGCTAGGAACAGGTCTGGATGAAGAGGAAGAGACAGATTCTCAGGTGGCTGGGAGGGAGACTCCCCCAGGGAAAGTGGGCATCAAGGGAGGAGGAGCAGGCCAACAACAGGCTTCCAGTCTGACTAACTGGGAAGAACAAAACATGCTTTCAGTGAAAGCACTCCTCATACAAAAGCAGTTTACATAAATATAACAGTTGGCTAATTGGGCTGGGGGCTGTAGTTTAGTTGGCAGAATGCTTTCAAACTGTGTGTGAAACCCTAGGTTTGCTCTCCAGCACCAAGTAACAGGGTGTGGTGGGGCATGCCTTTATTCCCAGCTCTTGGGAAGTGAAGACAAGAGGAGTAGAAGTTCAAGATCTTCTTTCCTAGATTGAAGAGCCTGTCTCAAGAAAAATAAACAAACAAAAAATAAAACCAAAAAACAAACAACAACAAAAACAATCAGATCTTGCAGACCTATAGATTTTAAGGGAAATTTGGGGTTTGGGGAGGGGGAGAGCTTCATAGACAAAGCTGCCTCAATGGCATTTGCTGGGCATAAAACAAGATATATTCATCTACATATAACCAGCTAGGGAAGTATCTCATACCCTCAAAACTGACTGGTCTAACTCAGCAGTCATTGAGTGTTGCCACATTTTGCTCCTATTACCTATAGCAGAGGACCCAATGGTTTTAAAGAGCAGGATCTGCTGTGGACATTTGCCTGTGAACAAATAAGACAGTGAAGGTCCTAAGGAAGTGCCTTGGTAAGGATAGGCTTATTTCTTGTTCCTGTCATTTGCTTTTTTATTTGTTTTGGTTTTTGATTTCTTATGGACTATATGTGTCAACTGTGGGTTGATTTTGTTAAATGCTGTTTTCTTCATATAAAGGTAGATTTTATGTTTTACTCAAGACTAAGTCTCATTGAAGGAAAATTGGATATCTTTTCTGGCCTTATTGAATTTGTACAGTTTTTGTTGTTTTGTTTTGTATTTGAGAGTGACATTGAAAATTACTTCTGGAATTCACTACTAGGGAAGAGGAGTGTCTTAGAAGCTGAAGGGCCTTAATTCATTAAAATGTCATAAACCAATGGCACATGGCCACATTTTATTCTCTTAAATCTGAGTCTTCCATCATAAGCCTGCCCCGATGGGAATTTCAGTGTGTAGCTGGGAAGGAACAGGGCCATAATGTGTGAAAACACATTTCTTCAAACTGCATTCAGTAAAAGTACCACTCCAGCACCGAGAGCAAGCAGGAATGCATAATCACGCTCATTGGTTATGTTTCAAGTTGGCCCTGTGAAAAACATGAAGAAAACGACATTTGCTTGAGAACTTCCTTTTTTCCACAAAGAATATTTAATAAGGATGTCTTGTACAACTGATCTTATAAATTTTTATTGGATCAGTTTAACTTTTCTCTCCTCTCTAGCTGGATGTGGGCTTTGTTTTTCTTGTTCTCCAACACAGCCAGCCGCAGCCCTCATCATCCCTCTCTTGGAAGGTCTGAAGAAGCACTGGAAACCATGACCACAATATGAGATTGTGATAGTGTCCCATCAAGGGGCCCCTCCTTGTTTTTTTCCAGGCTGGCATCAAACTCTCGATGCTCCTGTCTCAGCCCTCTCTAGTATTACTAGGATTTCGGGAGTGCACCACCACACCTACCTGGAACCCGACATTTCTTATTCCATACAAACAAAGAAAACAACTGCCTTTGACAAAGATCAACCAGAATTCATGGGAAGGTTTTCTTTTCACAGGCATATGCTGGATGCATAGGTCTATGCGCTAGAATTCATTGCCAATGTCCACAGGACACTTTCTGTCTGCCATCGAGGCACGCCAATGCCATCTATTTTCTCACTCAGGGAAAATGATTTCATTTGCCTTTTTTCTTGAGAATTTGAAGCAGAAGAGAACAATGGACAAACAGGGTCCCAGAGTCTATGGACAAACTTTGATCTTAGGTGGTTTCGCATATGACCTGTGTGACCGAATCTACCCCGTTGAGGTCAGCTAATATGAGGTAACCAAGGACACACAGGACAGAACTACTGGCTCCTTTGTTATTTCTGAAACCTGAACTGCTTTTAGAAATAAGGGCTGGAATGTTCCATAGGAACTCAGAGCATGGGACGGAGGGGCATGGCACACACTCAGTGTGGGCTATTTAAAACCAGGCCCTTGGCTTCCCCCTGTGATTCTAAATACGTGAAATCACATTACCCTGAGGCAGCCGGTAACTATTTCTACGACACTGCCGGGCATCTGTGCTCAGTGTGGCTGGGTCCAGCCAACGAAAACAATGTAGAGTGCATCCAGGCTTTCTGTGTCCAGCTAAGGTCCACCTCGTGTCAGGCAGAAAGAGCACAGGGTGACTGAGAAGTCTTGAAATTTAAGGACCAATCTACTAGACTATCCAAGGTGCCTTAGCTCATTAAAAAAATAAAAGCAAGTCGTTTATTTATATGAGCAGTAAGCACATAAGCACAACTGATTGCTTTCTCAGCGTCAGTACGTTCCACAGAAGGATCCCAGACTTATAGACGTTGCCCCTCTCTGTATTAAACAAACAAACAAACCTGTTTTATTTTTTTTTCTTTGACATATTAACACTTTCCTTAATCAAACAGATAAACCCTTAGGAATTCTGTACTCTATTGCCAATCACTCAAAGGCATTAGCCAGGGAAAGGACACTAACGAACCTTGTTATATAATGTCAGAACACCTGATCAAGTTTGTAAATGCAATGTAACAAACAGTCAAACCGGTTTGGGATTTCCTATAGACCACACAGTATATTAAGCAACTTTTAGCATTCCATCTAGATGTAAACACTTAAGCTGTAGCACTTATAAAACATGTAAGACTTTGCCACATCTTGGGCTTGATCTAAAGCTGCATGTGGTGGTTTACACCTTTGGTCTCTGCTGTGGAAAGGAAAAGGGAGGAGGACAAGAAGCTGAAGACCAGCCGGGCTCTACAGCAAGGTCCAACTCAGAATGAACTATGTGAGACCCTTTCTTAAAAGAAAAAAAGTTGTTTTTTTTCTCTCTCTCTCTGATCACACTTCAAAATATGTCTTCTAATGCCCATTCTGTAGACAAGGAAGTTAGGGGGAGGGGAGGACCACATGATAAAGTTCCAGTGAGCAGTGAAGTGAAATTTGAACTCAGAACCTTCCAATTTCAAAATCACTCTGTTTGCCTTTATACAAATAATCTCAACAAAACAGACAAGCAAAGAAGTCATGGAAACAAATATATATATATATATATCTAGAAAGCAAATAAATAAAACTTGGACCTTAATCACACATTTAAGATACCTCAAATTCAGTATATTGACAGTTGACTGTGTCTGCCTTGGAAGTGTTTCTCTGCCAACCTAAGATTGATTCTGGAGAATGGGAGACCCCTTAACCCTCATGTGATACCCTGTTAAGAACTAGAGTCTAGTTGCCAAATATTAGACATCAGAACAAATTATTCCATTATATTTCATTATGCCTGTGAAGAGATCTGATTACCTAGTCCAATGCTATTTTTGAATATTTTCAGGCATTGCTTGAATATATGGTTCCCTTGTGGCCAACTCAAAACATAGAGCAAGGAGTGTTTGCTATATTAATATCATCTTTCGCTCGCTGTGAGGGGACTGGTTATAAATTAGATGAGATTAGAAAGCAGTCTCTTGAGAATTGGTATTTTAAGAAATTACCTAGAAAGAACCAAGGGTGTTTTCTCTCTCTCTCTTTCTCCCCACATGGTAAATCATACAGAGGAGCAGCCTGCCCCAGATCCCAGAGAGACAACATCTTGAGCGCATATGTTACGCTGGGCTCTGTATTGACAAACCCAAGAACTCCAGCGCAAAATAAGCAAAGTTCCCAAGTTAAAAAGGAAAGCAAGATCATCAAAATCAGTATTCTTGTTGTGATATCCCAACAACCTCACAAATAGCCATTAAGCTAGCATGACAGGTTAGTGAATTTACCCGTGCAAGAATCAACCTGCATTGTGGGGGTGAAGTTACAAACAGCCCCATCTACCTCCTCCCACTTTCCTGATAGTCTCACCCTTTTCAGAAACATCATCACATCCAACAGAAATAATATTAAGCTCATTTTACTAGAAAGCTTATCCAAATATATGCCAAATTAAAAATAGTCATGATATAAATATTTCTCACAAGAGCTGCAGCGATGGTGTGAATAAAAAACTCCCTTCTGAGATTTCAGTAAAACCAGATCTCACAAAGGATCTGAAAGAAAACAAAACACACATACAAAAACAGACAGACACACACACAAAGAGACACACACACAGAGAACAGACCTTATGTTAATTCGATTTACCATAACAGTTGCTATTGCCACACTATTTTATAAAGTATGATGCTCTCCCTTCCCAAATGAAGCAAGAGAGAGAGATGAGCCTGCTTCAGGTGCCTCAGAATAATGTCCGGGCTGGGGGCTATTAGCTAAAGCATGTTCAGTAGCACTCATCAAAATCGCACATTTTAAATACAGCAAAATGTTAATGCTGTCAAATGGCCAAGCTCACAAGAGGAATCTCTTGCTCTTTCTCTCTCTCTCTCTCTTGCTCCATGCCCCTCTCAAAATACATACAACCCCCCAAATCCACCGGCTGGAATTTTTTAAATTGTAAATTAGATATCAAAATGCTTACGGGCCTTACAATGAGATAACATCAGGAGGAACGGTGCGTGGAATGGATCTTGCATTCTCACATAAAGCGTTATCTTTGGTACAAGTACACACGGCAGGGCATTTTGGCTTCGCTGGTTTCTTCCCCTCAGTCAGCAAAACCACAGAAAAGAGGCATAGGAAATAGGCGATTCTTTTCAGAGGGATGCAGGCATTTCCCATCCTTCTGCTTCTTTCTGATTCCATGCAGTCGAGAGAATATCCCCACACATGAACAGAGCTTCTGGAATTCAGCTGCTGATTGTCTTGCTCTAAGAACAGGTCACACAGGAGTCCACCCTTCTCCGCTTCTGTATCTGCCTCTTCAAAACAGGGACCTCCAGCTGATTCGTGAGCTGTTCCTCGTTCAGGCAGTGCACTGCTCCGGGGAAGAGACCTGTGAGGTGCTGTGAGATGGGAGTGAGCCAACTGCTGGAGGAAGAGAGCCGACTCACATCACAGAAAACACTGAGCACGGACCAGTCTTCGAAGGCAAGCGAACTGATGTAACAGAAAATAAACAGCTTTCTGCTTTCACCGGGAGGCCCTTTAATTGTTACCAAAAATAGGACGGCATTATGTCTTATTAGTGGGTGGGTGGGCGGGCGGCGGAGCAGTCGCCTCAGCATTGGATGTGGGCAATCTCGGGAACCTCTGGGAATTTGCTCTTCATGTAGCAAACCGCCTAGTAAGAAAACCTAGCTCGGGGGCCAGGCTTGGCTGGGAAAATGAAGTTAAATGAAACTCTGTCTGCAGCTAAAACCGTGGCGTCCCTCACTGACTCCACCTGGTTGACGCCACTGTTGAATGGTAAGCTCCGAACACGTGGAGAATGTCAGTTTCAGAGGCATGCATGTGAGTGAATACTTTCCTGACACTCATCAACTATTATGAATTATTGGTTTTCATATTACCCCCCCCCCCATGCACAGCCCACTTCTCCTCTCAGGATGAGAGAGGAATTGTAAGCCCGTCTCTGTGTATAATCCACTCTCCTCTCTTCTTGCGCTCTCTCTCCCCCTTCTTTGGCAGAATTTATTCTAAAACGTTGGAGCGAGTTCCTTTGCCAGCAGGAGGCAGCCAACTCCAGCTTCCTGGGGCTTTGAAACAGGGCCTGTGATAAAGTGGGGATTATGCTAGAGTGAGCAGGAGATCCGGCTTTGAGAACCCAGGTCATCAGGAAATGAGCTGATTTTACATACAGGGGAGCTATCCCGCCTATAGAATGGGGATGATAGGACAGACGGTCTTGTCATTCTTATTGGCATATATTATTAGAAAGAAGACACTCTCTTGGAAAAGAAAATTTGTTTAATGGCAACACAAAGAGAGCTTGGCCTTGGTGTCCAGTTGTCCAGTCCAAGAGGGTGAAGATATCCTTAGGACAATAGGAGAGAAAGCCCATTTGCCGTGCTGATGGCAGCCATCCCTCAAGGCGGCAGAACCACTGTGGTAAGTCAAGCATGGCTCCCCCTATTTAACTGAATGGATAAAATGGAGTGCCCGAACCATTGTGAAACAAACGCACCCTTATCAGAGGTCCATGCACTGCCATTCTCTTCCCTCTTGTAGCTCACTCTAGGCTAACTCCAATTACTCCTCTTGTTTGTTGGCCTAAAAAGAGCCTCACTGTCATTGTAGCCTGTGCTGGCTCAGTTTCCAAAGTTGTGGGATTACAGGTAGGTGCCACCACTCTGGGCTCAATTGCTCCTTTAACTCTTTTGGCTTTGTGAGAAGGGGGTGGTGATAGTCTCTCTCACCTTCTTATTGGATTACTGAGATGATGATGAAGAAGAAGAAGAAGATGATGATGATGATGATGACAAAGACGATGATGATGACAACGATTCCAGAGGATTAAAAGCTCCATGGAAGTAGAAACTGCTACAAAACTGGGACCTATATTCACCGTGCACAGGGTGGGCAAACAGCATGCCTGTGGGAGCAATACCATAATGCATGGTCTCCTTACAGTAATCATATATTCATTCACCTGATAAACTTCAGGTTGTCCCACAGCGTTATAATAAAGGAACTTGCCTTGGTCAAAAAAGTCAGGGCACAGTTTTCTGAAGAAACAATGTGTGAGGGAGGAGGGAACAGTGTGTTTGAGGCCTGCGGTGCTCTGAATAGCCATAGGATGCTCATGCAGTTTCCAGCACTAGTTTTTTTTTCTGGTGCATGTTTCAAAAAGACTCTCTCAGAGAAGCCCTGACTTTAAAGTACACTGTGCTACTGTCTCACTGTGGACTGTGGAAAAGGATGAAAGAGACTGTTCTTAGAAACCCAGACCTGTGGGCAAGCCTCAATTAAACAGTAATGTGTTACTTAAAAGGTGGCCACGAGTTGAATTTTTTTGAAAATTGAATCCTTCTGCAAGTGCATGCTGGGATCTCTCCCTCTATAATGTGATTACTCTGAAAATTTTATGCAGAGTCATTTAATTCAAATAGTCCCTCTCTTAATTCCCTTATTTCTAAAAAAAAAAATGTAACGACAAAACAATAACCTCAAAGTTTTCAGGGACCATGGGATCTTGGATCCAATCCCTGTATATGGCATTTGATAGGAAAACTGGGCTACTGAGCCGCTGCACAGACACCGATTGACAGAGCCACTACCCTGCATGGGGCAAAACCATGGCAAATATTTGGTTCAAACAATCAATGTGGCCAAACAGGACATTCCTTCCCTAGGATTGGCTCTCAAACACAACCCTTAAGACTGACAAGCCCTTAGCTTTGGGCTTCCAGACAGCCAAGCAGCCTTTCTCTTTTTGGTGTGGCAAAGCCAGAAGGATTATGAATGAGAGTAAGAAACTATATCCCTATCATTCGCTTGAAGCTGCTCTGCTCAGTTTGTCAGGCCAAGCGGAGGAAAGACCACTGGGAGGGCGGACACTAAAGACAAGTTACAATTGAGCATTTTGAAAAGACAGTAACTTTTTCTTTTTCTATGGCATTTAAAGCCCAGACTTGAATTCCTTAGTCAATCAAAACGCCCACCAAGATCAGGCACATCTAAACAGTGCCATGCAGGATACTGACAGCCTTTCTGGGAGGAAGCTCTAAGAAAGGAATCTGGGGAGAGACGTGAGGTCAGACAAGAGACCATGCTGTTGGTGAGGCCTCCCATCCTGCTCTCCGAGGAAGCTCCTGGAGAGTGTAAAGCAGATGTAAGCAGCAGAGGCATGGTGCTAGAAGTTTCCACAGTTTGGGGCCCTCAGATAAGGTTGGCAACCCACCTGCAGACTGTGGTGGCCTTTGGGAGAGGGGCCTAGAAAAGATGAAAGCAGAGTTGGCAAGAGGCCCCAGGGAGCTGAAAGGCCCAGTTGAAACAGGCTCAGAGCCTAGTTTGAGCTGCTGAGCAGCAACTAAGGAGAATCCATGGCTGGGTCTGCACTTTGCCAGCAGAGTTACCATGAACCTACTTAACTACTACTACTTCTTCTTTTTCTTCTTCTTCTTCTTCTTCTTCTTCTTCTTCTTCTTCTTCTTCCTCTTCTTCTTCTCCTCCTCCTCCTTCTTTGTTTTGTTTTTGTTTTTTGAGACAAGGTTTCTCTGTGCAGCCTTGGCTGCCCTAGACTCATTTTGTAGACCAGGCTGGTCTTGAACTCACAAAGATCTGCCTGCCTCTGCCTCCCTGAGTGCTGGAATTTCAGGTGTGCACCACTGCGCCCAGCTCCCACTTAACTTCTTAAGTCATAGTTTTCTCCTTGTTGATGGGGACAGTCATAATACATAGCACATAGAGTTGCTGAGAGACCTAAAAAAGATCACATATCTAAATGCTTGGTGTGAATCTGATATATAAGAAAGATTCATCAACATCATAAAACAAGACTTAGCTTCAAATCATGTGATTCCCAGTACTTGGGAAGCAAAGTTTTCACATAAGATGAGGTCAGATATGGTTACTTTAGTAAGCCAGCACTTCTCTCTATCTCTGGTTTTTGTTGTTGATATTGTTGTTTGTTTGTTTTATGACAGGGTTTCTTTGTGTGTCCTTGGCTGTCCTGGAACTCACTTTGTAGACCAGGCTGGCCTCAAACTCACAGAGATCTGCCTGCCTCTGCCTCTTGAGTTCTAGGATTAAAGGAATACACCACCACCACCTGACCCAGCACTGGCCCAGCACTTGTCTTAAGATGGCAGATATTATTAATAGTATTAAGAATCTAACCACATGAAAGAACCAAAATTAACCAAAATGAACCAGTAAAAGAACCACCAGTCTGGCGAAAGCAACTACACCTAGGGTTGACCTAAATACAGTCCAGAGCTTGAGAAAGACAAGGTTTCAGAGAGGCAGCGGCGGGGGGGGGGGGGGAGCGTATGTGTGTGTATGGAGTTTCTTCTTAAACCACTGCTCTCGTGCATGTGTGAGCTGGAGAGACTATGAGGAATCTGTTCTGAGACCCTGTACCAAGTGGGTCTACTCTAGTTAGAACCATCACTGTGGAGTACGTGGATGTTATGAATAACTGCCTGCAGTACCAGGCTGTTGTAGAGATGAGAGCCAAAGAACATCTTTATCCAGTCTGAGGGTGTCACCAGAATCACTGGGTTCTTTGCTCCTGGAGCTGTTCAACCTTGGTGGCCCTAGCCCCACAGCCATGGGAGGAGCTGGCAAATCACCCTGGTTGGGAGCCAGAGCCAAAGAGAAGGGTACCACACCAGGTTCCGGAGCAGGAGTGCAGCATTCCCGGGCCATCCTCAGAGCTGCAGAAGTGGGTCCCAGGAGTGTGCTGGCGATCGAGAAGGGTGGATGAAAGCAGAGGAGAAAGGAACAGCCTGTGCCGTGGGTATCAGTCCAATTTTCCCCTCAGCCTGGCGTGGCCTAGGAAACCCCACATTAACTCTGGTAAACAAATCATTAGGAACCTTGAAGACTCAGGCCTGGCTCCACCTCCTTCTGCAGACACCCAGGCAAGCAAACCACTGTCATTTTAAGCAGTTTTCTTAACAGAGCAGTTTTAACGCTGAAAGTCAGATGAAGTAGTTAGCCAGCAAATCAATCTGGTGGTTACAAGGCAGGATTTTGAATGTACATGATTCCAGATACAAAATTTCTCGGTTAACTATTGCCTTGTTAACCCTTTGATTCCACTCAATAATCATAGGCGTGTGAGTCCAGTGAGCTGATAGAAATTGTATTTTCTTAGAAGTGACTTACAGTTGAAGAAAGAATGGGGAGAAGAGGAGGGTAGAGGGAGGGAGGGAAAGAAGGAGATAAAACCCCTAACACACTCTATCAGAATATGCTGGGGATCTTGGAGCACCCCAGAATCTGTGAAGCAGCAGAGAAATGGTCCAAAAAGCTTCATTTGCTAATGCAAGGCAGAAATTCTACTATTTACCAGCTCTGCGCCCTTCAACATTTTGCTGAGGTTCTTTGTGCCTCACTTTCTACATTGATATGGTCAAAATAATTCCATGTTTGCATTATTAACATTAGGATAAATTATGATATGCATGTGATGTGTGTGATGAATGCATTCAATGACTGATGGTTCTGTCAGAATTACATAGGAAGTGGGGGTGGGAAGGGTAGCCAGTGGAGGACCAGATCTCTATGGGGTTTTAGTAGTAGTATCATTTAGGATTCTTTGGTAGCAAGTGACAGACTCAATTGCCATCTCTGCCAACCTAAGCATACGGGAACCTGTTTCCATGGTGATAGAGAGCCTTTAGAATCCAAGAAAGGGCTGGCCAAGTAGTGTTTAAGATACAGAAACTTGTGAGAGCTTGGGGACCTTGGTGGCATTCTCTTGGTGGCTCTTATATTTATGTATACCATCAAAGGAGAGAATCTGAGGGCTGAGCTGCTGTCAGGCGCCCATCATTCACTAGCTGTGAAAACTCAAGGGTCTTGACTGGCAGATCTATGGAGGTCTGTGAAGGGAGATGGATGGTTCCTGAAGGAAAGCCTGATGCTGCTTCTAGACACAGAGGAATGGGTGTCAGCAGGCAAACCAAGAGCATGAACCATGACACTAGAATCTGCTAGTTAATAGCTGCTTTTCCTCTGGCCTATCTCACCACACCTAACTACACGGTTTTACAGAAAAATGATCAGAAGACAGTTTGGACAAAGAGCTATGGATCATTTCTCAAAGGACAGCTAAACTTTCATTTTCTAATGATCGAATCAGGAGAGTTTTGCCTCTTCCATCTCAAGGGGACAAAGCTTTGCCTCAGAGGGAAGTTGAGACGCAATAAAAATGAAATCAGATGCTTCCCATTCCATGACAGCCGACATTTTAATGCACATTCCATGCTCTAACTCACAGCAATCCCATGGGCTAGGTATTGTTATTATTCCTACCCCTATTGCTTCTAGAAAGGACTGTTGTTATTTACCCTATAATCAAAGGAAAGGAAGTAGAGGAGGAACGAAGCTTGGCTAGAGCACCACAGCTGCTGAGATGGGTGCTGGGCTCCAACCTGGGACTTCTAACTGACAACCACATTATTAATCGCCTCTCTGATAAGCCATGGGGGATAGGATATACTGCGTGCTGCTTTGGAAACCAACAGTACCAGAATCTTAAGGTTCTGTTGAACTACAATTCCCAGAATGCAGCTGAGCGAGCTATTATCTTAACTCCTTCTTTACTGAAAAGTTCCTTGCTGTCTTGTATAAAATCCTTTTCAACAATGAACTCCAACCTCTATAAGATGACTGTGCAATTGCACAAATGTAGATGAAGAGGCAGTAGATTGTGGAATATGTGGGTTTCTGGGTTAAAATAGCTTCTCCTTTTCCAGTGTCCAAAAGAAGACATTGGAGATTTAGCACAAGGAAGACTTGTAAGCTTAGAAATGTGCACCATGAAAACTCAGTGTGGGTCTCAAACTTGGCGGAACTTTGGAATCACACAAGAAAATTTGAAAGCTCATGATGCTTATTGTCACAGAGGTTATAATTTGTTGCTGTTTTTGTTGTTATTTTGAAGCAGGATGGTCTCACTATCTAGCCCTGGCTGTCCTGGAACTAAGCTGGCCTCAAACTCATAGAGGTCTACCTGCCTCTGCCTCTGGAGTGTTGGCTTGGGATTGTAGGCTTGAACCACAATGCTTACCTATACTTCGGTTATTTTTAAAAAGATTCCCAATGGAACACTAAGGGATCATACAGAAGCATAAAATAGGAGGCACAGCTTGATACCTAAAAAGGTGTCCGGGTTGGTCAAGAGGTAGACAGAGCACAGAGAAAGAGCCCCTTCTGAAGAAATAAATGAGGCAGAATAAGGCTGTTCCTGAGTTTATGGTACTTGCCTGGAGTGATTGGGAGATGGTGCCTAGAGTGTGAGAGTCTAATAGAGCAGTGCTTGATAGGGGATGGAGTTTGGACTGATTGGTTTGTGTGTGAAAGGCATACCCACCTTGGTAAGTCAGTTGCTGTCTCTGGAGATTAGCTAGAGAAAGACAAAGTGCCTCCATGTCAGCCTGGCTCCAGATGCCAAAACATCAGAGTCCAGAAAAGAAGACGTATTCAATTATTGTTTTCTACTTATTCTTCAATAAGAATCTGATGGGACCATAATAGAACTAGAAACAAATGGAACCTTGAATACCACCGCAGTAGAAGTGATGGCCTCCAGAAGAAAAACAAGAGTAAAGCGAGGACTTCAGTCCAGGCTGTTATGTTCACCAAGATTCCTAGTCCATCAAAGTCAGGTGACAGGAAAAGCTGCCAATCTGATGGCTTAAAAATCCTTCTTTGGTAGTGGATACATAACTTACTTCTCCGTTCCATTAAGGGAGTGGTCAGCACCAGGAAAAGGAGATAAATTGCTTTTGAAGAAAAGTTGGCTTAGAGGTGTGAACTTTTGAAGTTGTATTTACTCCAAAAACAATCAAATCACCTTTCCCTTAATTTTAACCAGTGGTCTTTGTTGCTGACCTTATACATTTTTATGTTCCTTGTCAAGATGGAATCAAAAGTCAATGGTGGTTCTTGCTTAGGTCTTCAAGGGCAGAGCTATTCCCAGCTCCAGAAATTGGCAGCAGAAATTGGACCACCCTTGCTTTTTCATCTTACTTAATTCCTTCTCAGAGAAGAAAAAATAATACTGTTGATCGAACATGGTGCTGATAAACAGTGTGTTAGGATGATGATAATTAACCTATAGGATTGCTTTATATTGTTCCAAGAACTGTTTTATAGGCTTTAGAATCACATATTCTTCTTAGTCATTATAACACAGTTTGATTTTTGGCCCCCCAGTTTCTAAGGAAACTGAGGTTCACCAAGGTTAGACAGCTCACTAAAGATAAGATGTTTAGCAGGCTTAAAAATAAAACATTCAGACCTTAGGTTCTATGAATTTCATAATCTCTCTCCCTACACAGAACTATCTTCTTGCTTCACAGCTGTTTCCTAGAATAAAGGTGATTTCACCTCATTCATATAGAAGCAAGCAAAAGCTGTATGAGTATGAGATGGTAAGTGTTGGTCTTGTATATTAGTCTACTCTCATAACCAGGACTGGGTCTTGGAAATACTGTCATATGATAAAATTGTCTCTGAGATATAGAAGAAAGGTAATGGACTAAGGTCGGATTCTGTTGTGTGTGAGCTGTGGTTCCTTGGGTACAACTCTTCACACCTTTGCTCTGGTTTTCCAAGGAAATTCTTGAGCTGAGAAATCTTAACTGATGCTCTCCTTGTAAGTTGCCCCTGCCAGAAACCCAATTAGGGAATAGTTATTGAAAAAGCAAGGGCAATTTGAACAGGGTTTTTGCACATTGAAAAATAATGAGGGGGTGGGGCAGCATTACCAGGCCACAGACGAAGACAATGCAGCCAGTCCTGATGAGACCTGATAGGCTAGGGTCAGATGGAAGGAGAGAAGGACCTCCCCTATCAGTGGACTTGGAGAGGGGCATGGGAGGAGATGAGGGAGGCAGGGTGAGATTGGGAGGGAATGAGGAAGGGGGCTACAGCTGGGATACAAAGTGAATAAACTGTAATTAATATAAAAAGAAAAATTAAAAAAAGAAAAATAATGATCAGAGAGCTGTTTGAGTGTTCTAGAGCTCTGAAGACATTAGACCTAGATGCCTTCTTTTTTGTGTGTGTTTTGTTTTGTGCTATGGACCTAAAGCTAGTGAACATTACCTATGGATATTCCTGAATGTTCAAAGAACTTTCAAGACAGAGTGAATGATTATTAAGCAAGGAGAACGTTATAGAAGGCCATGTGAGCAGAGGATAAGGAGACCTGCGAGGACTTCTCATTGTTTTCATTCTAGAATTCCCATCCTGTGTATGGATATCAACTCAGAGGACATTTCTTGAAAGTCTTTGGAAACGTGTGTGGGGAGTTCTGCATCAACATGGCTAGAAAACTCCATTTGCATGTGTTGGGTAGATATTATAGTAAATAAAACAGAGTTGGACCCTGTAATAGTTATGGCAGTATTATTTAACCTGCTATCACAATTAACACACATAGACACCAATATTAAAATTGCCTTTGCCTTGGGCTGGGCAGATATTTTCACCTACACTATCTCATTAACCTCCCCATCCATCTCCCAGTCCCCATTCAATGCCATCCACCTCAACTGTTCCTGTCCGGGCTACCTTCCACCTATATTCTTATAGATACTTGCTTATGTATTTTTTTTTTTTGTATTTTCTCCATCCATTCCATTCTTGGAGTCCTTTCTGCTGTCCCACATGGTTCCTTCTCCACACTAATCCATCATGGTGCCATCCTTCTTCCTCTCTTCCCATCTTTCTCTCCTTCCCATGATTCCCTTTCCTCAAAAGCTGAGAACCTTAGCCACACCTGTCTCCTTCTGCCCTGCCCAAGTACAGGTCTTTTTTATTAACCAATCAGGAATAATGTCTTTACACAAGGATAGGTGTATTCAGGTAGATCTTGAGGGCCAGTTATTAGCATTAAAATCGAAACATCAGACCAACCTCCAATGTGTGGAGAATGCTAAAACTATAATTCTTGGATCCTTCATACACAATGAAGAATTATCCCATCCCAAATGTACTTAGACCTCTGACCAAGAAGGAACTAAAGAGGATTTACATGGTTGAAAACATGGCGAACCTTTTGATGCGTTTTTCTGAACATTGATCAATAAGTTATCCATTACCTCAAGAAACCTGAATACTTCCCCAGAAGATTGCAAACAAATGGACAGCTCTGATAGGAACTGTGGAACTCCTGTGTGTCATCCCTTAGGCTTCACTGTCCCCATCTTCACAGTGCTAACATCCTTTGTCTTCCTAAGTTCTCTCTCTAGGAAAAAAAATACTGTGAGAAAAAACTGAGGTTTAGAAATTCTTTTACTTTGTGTGTGGTCAACATGTTTACCCCCTTTAACCAAAGTGCGTAAGTCAAAACCAAAAGTAAACAGAACAGGCCATATGCATATATGGAAATACCACAGTGGAACCCTTAATGTATACAAGTTGTATGCAGAAATAATTATAATAATACATACAAGGTAATCCATGCCTGTATTCCAGCCTGTGGGAAGCAGAAAGATCGTAAGTTTGAGGTCAACACAAGCTACATAGCAATTTTAGTTAGTCCATCTTAGGCTACATGAAAAGACTGTCCAAAACAACAACAACAATAATAGTAAACATCAACAAAAAGCAAACAGGACTATGTGATCTCAGATAACAAAGTATGATCTTAACTTTTAGTGGTTTTTTTCAGAAGCATGTATGACTATTTAAATTTTATCAGATCCAAGCACTCTGCTCATGAACTACCCTAGGACAGAAGTCTATTCTAAAAAGAAAGGTTTTTGGACTAAAGCAAGGATAATTCTAAACTATGGGCAGAACAAAAATAATTTAGCTAAAATTTATATTGGGTGGAGCTATGGAAGAGCAATGGCTCTCAGAAATGTTGTCACAGTGCGAGGTTGGGTCACTGAGGTAGAAAACAGAGAACATGATGCCTCTTCTTCCTTCTGCCTGATGCCCACGCGAGCCACTCCAAAGACAGTTCCTAGCAGCCAAAAGAAAGCCTTAATTGACTTTTTAATTTTCCTTTCTGTTAAAATTTCATGTTTCTGCTTTGGTTTAAGATTGTGAAATTAAGTGGAAAATCATACAATGAGACTGTGAAAGCTTCAGAAATTTGGACTGTGTGTTGCTGGATTTCAGGCTTTTTGTCCTTTGTCTTACCCTCTGGAAGTCTTCTGTTTCATTTCTGTTTCACTTTATACTCTCATTCTGGAAGAACTAAGTGTGTTCTGTTGCTGCTGTGACTTGTGGCCTCTATCACCCCCCTTAGTTTCAGTAGAAATGGTGACACAAGAAGCAAAGAATGTGACCCCAGAAAATAGCAGGGAGATGAGAGAACTGGCTCTGCCCGTAGGCTTAATGCCCTGCGGGTCTAGGGCGAGGGTGAATTTTGACAGCTTTGGAGCTGCGCTTTAGCTGGGCCTCACGTGTGGCAGTGCCCCCACTGTTCTGAGCAACGGATGCAAGAGCCTCAAAGCTCTGGCTTCTTCCATCTTCCTGCCTCCTCCTCATTCTGATAAGGAACCAGAACCCTGGAACTCCAGTAATATTCTAAAGAACATATAGTTTGTATTCTACCTTGTGCCTGTTTCCAAACTGCTCATTGTGTGATTCCTAATTTATGACATCTATGAAATAAATCTTGGACAATTCTTACCTGTGAGATCCTGGCTCCAGAGGCTCTCGGATGACATACTGGCTCTCAAGGCTCTGGACACACCTGAGGGACTCCTTAGGTCTTCCTAACTCAGTGTGATACATCTAGTGTAAGGGTTATGACTCAGGTCTTGGCTTTTCAATTTAACAGCTGGGCATTTGGTCAGCATTTTATGCTTTTACATCCTCAGTTTCCTCATTAATGACACAGATATAGTATGTACTTTCCACAGTATAGTATGGCAAAGAAATGATATACAAAAGGCAGTGCTCATGGTGAGTTGTTGTAATTTGCCTTCTGTCGTCTAGGGTCTCCTAACCTGATATAAAAGCCTCCTCCTGAAGCTGTCAGAAGGACCATGGAAGGAAAAGGTAAGAAAAAAGAAAAAAAAAGTCTTAGGGGCAGGAGAACAGCTCTGAATGTCTGAGACCAGATCAAGAGCAGCTTCCACAGTGATTCTCAACTTTTGCCTAAGAACAGTCCCCACTGAGCCTGTGTTCCAGGAACTCTTCCTGCAGTTCAGGAGTAGGTCTCAGAACCATTGACAGTCATAGCTCAGACTTCTTTTCTGATGTCTTACTGAAATAGCCAGAACTCTCAGAGCTCAGAAGGCTCACCAGGAGAATAGCTCTTTTTGGTGTTCTTTTAGGTTAACATTAGTGATAACACAGGCCTCGAGTGAGTACTCTAAGATTCACTGCTATTACATTTCTTAGATTACACCTCCACTGCACTGAATCTGTTTAAGATATTTTACTATGAACACTTTATTCCTCCATCACTTCTTTAAAAAAGTATGTCCTCCATGTGAGATGGTGTCACTAGACATCCATGTGTAGAATTCCTGCCGTGAAGCCCCACATGATCCTGACACAGAGGCAAGCAGTTAAGCAAGAAGACACGGATTATGGGGAAGGGCCAGGCCAGTCTAGGGTGCAGCAACAGCCCTACAGATTCCTGCTTGGCTTGTTGGAAAAGTTTATACTTAACTCAAGTCTCTATGATGGTCTTCGTTTGTCCCAGGGCCTTCTCTACGGGCTGTGGCTTTCCTGTGCCCACCAGCTGATGGGGCAGTACACAGCTCCCTTCTCAGACATTTTTGCTCTTGCTTCACCTTCCAATCCTTACATTTTGTGAATAGTTTCAAGACACAAAAGAACAATGACAAATGAGGAAAAAAAAGTACAAGAAAAAGGTGTCATGCTCATTGCATCTTCCATTGAGCATTGCAATGAGAATCTCAGAGTGTCCTGCTCTCCATCATTTGTTTCTCATAACAGCTCTCTGAGGTCTGCATTGAGGATGTGTCCATCTCAGTAAAGAAAGAGGTGGAATCAACCATTCATAAGGCTGACAATAGCAGAAATAAGGTTTGAACCCAAGGAGATATGATTGATCATTCCTTTTCATTATAGCAACACACACAAACATATTTGTATGTTATATGTGCACCTGTGTCATAGTGTATATGGGAGGAGTCAGTTCTTTCTTTCTACCTCTGGATACCAAAAATTGAACTAAGATCACCAGATTTGGTGGCAAGCAATGTTCCTTTCCATTAAGGCCTTTTTTTTTTTTAATTCTCACAAAGACAAGAGTGATACTATTCCTAGATCCAGCCTTTAGGTAGAATAAAGGTGGAGAGCCTCAATGGGACTTATCAACGGCAAGCAGGTGGAGTGTCCCTGTGTCTCAGCCTGTCAGACCTTGTCCTGGCTTTTGTCCAGTCACAGGCCAGTGCCCACACCCTTGTGTCTTCCATCCTGCAACTCCAGGACTTCGTGTCAGCCATCTCAGTGTCTCCTGTCTGTCCCCTCTCTGCTTCTTACTGCTCTGGCTGTACCTGGGGCTTGATCTTGGTGATGTTGCCTGGGAAAACAATCCTTCAGAACCCTTTCGTTTGTAAGGAGTGCAACAAATAGCAAGCAGAAGGAAGCACTGAGGTTGCAGAACCTTCAGTTCCTCCACAAGATAGCCAAGGTCTTGTCACTTGGCTGCCTGTGTGGTCAGCATTTATTAACACGCCAATCACATCTGTAAAATGCATCTCACAATGGGGTGGGGGGGGTGAGCATTCAAGATAGCTATGTGCTTGGAAGCCCTTCACCAAAGGAAGTGCTGTCCCATGAAATCCACACACTGGACCTCTCCAATGACATTTTATTTGAAGATGGGAGCTTTAAACAGGTAATTAAATCTAGATGAGATCACAAGGGCAGTGCCTAGTTGAAGAAGCAGTCACTGGTGCTGAGCCTTGAAAGATACATTTTCATTGACTGGTGAGATGGCTCAGTGGTTAAGAGCACCTAAGCTCTTCCAAAGGATGGCAGTTGAGTTCCCAGCACCACACTGGGCAGCTCATGACTACCTGTAACTCCAGATGTCCTCTTCTGACCACAGTGGGCACAAGCATACATATTCTCACACATAAAATAAAAACAAAATTTTTAAAGGAAAGAATTAAAAGAAAAGGAGAAGGAAGGAAGACCTTTCTTGCTCCTTTCAGTTGTTCTTTTTTTTTTCCTCGAAACTATGAATCAGCTCAATGGTCCAGTTCTACCATGCCCTTCATAGTGGATGCTTCCTTCCCAAAGGTCCAGACCCACTACCACCAGCTACCATAGACTGAAAACTCTGAAACCAGGAATCACAGTAAATCTCTCCTCCTTTAGGTTGTTTACACTCTACAACCAAAGGCTCAGGGCTGTAGGTCATACCTCAGCTTGCAGCCAGCACCGAGATGAGTGAATCTGAAAGGTTAAAAGATGATTGTCTGAGGCTTTGGTTCTGTTGCCCACGTATGTATTAACTAGTCTTAGAGAGATGCTGGTGTGAGGTTTTCTTTTTTCTCTAGTTCCTGCATGATGCAGGTCCCTCTAACTCCCCTCTGAGCCACCTTTACCATCTCGCACTAACAAGCCAAATATGTCCCCGACACATACCCACTCATGTTTGCTTTAGGTCAGACCGTTGGCTTTTAAAAAACATACAATAGTTCTAGACTGCAATTTCTAGAGTTTAAATACCCTTTAAGGGAAGAGAAGTCCTCTTGGGTTGGGATTTACTTTTCTTGTGAATTCTAGATTATTCCCCATTTCTATGTAAACAGTTTTAAGACATCAGTTGTAAGAACCATGAGCTCTGTTAGCTAGACACACTAGATCCTTCCACAATCAGACCAACTCTGAAGCAAACAAGTTGTGTGCTATTCTTCCTTTCCATTTCATTATATTTGGAGATGATTGATCTGGGGTTGTTATTTAATTGCTTCCTCGGTGGGGGACCCCACATAGCACTAGAAGTGCCTGTAGTGGCTCATCCTATGCTGTTCACACTTAAGCAGAGGACTGATTATATATATATATCTCAATCACAGGTTATGTACTTTGCATCCCAGCTGTATTCCCCTCCCTCATTCCCTCCCACCCTCCCCATCCCTCCCTCATCTCCGCCCTGCCCCTTTTCAAGTCCCCAGATAGGGGAGGACCTCCTCCCCTTCCATCTGACCCTAGTTTATCAAGTCTCTTCAGGGCTGGCTGCAATGTCCTCTTCTGGAGTCTAGCAAAGCTGCTCCTCCCTCGGGGGTAGGGGATTGGGAGAGGGTCGAAGAGCCAGCCATTGTGTTCATGACAGAAATAAGGACTGCTGTTTTAACTTCATTAGCTTTTGTACTTAATTTCTTGGGCTTGCCTCTAGGTTCCTAAATTATTAAATTTAGTAATTTTCTGGAAATTACCAGAAAATTTCCAGTTGTATGTATTAAGTTTCAGGTAAGATTTTTGTTTGAATGATTTACTTTGCAAACATTTACTCTAAAAGAATGAAACCTTAGCTGTGGAAGACTCAAGTATAGCAGAAAGACCGTGAAGTCTATCTGTACGGAGAGGTTCTTGCTTTGCCCTTTAACAGCCATAAAATCTTGTACAGATCACTTGATTGTGTGGAATCTTCTTGTCTGTGACTATATTTATGCTGTCCAGGGGAATTGTGAGGGTTAAGAAACATCACATATGTAATCCTAGCACTTGGGAGGATGGGAGCATGGAGGATTGGGAGTTCAAGACCAGCCTGGATTACATAGCAAAACCATTATCTCAAAAGCAAAAATTTAAAGTGACAGATAATTAGGGTTGCTGTGAAAAACTTCAGGCATTGTCAACTTGCAGTGAAGGAGATGTCAGAGGTCCTCCAGAAAGCAACCCCCGAAACTACTCTAATCATATTGATTAAGTGCCACCATCAATCACAGTTATTGATTTTAACCTTAGTCTATGAGCACTTGCTCTCTAGTTACCTTAAATTCCTCTTGCCACCCATCTGGCCCTCTTGCTTCTAATTAAAAATTGGAAATTGCATGAAAATTGGACAGGAATGATTTCTATGAAATGTTTTCCCCAGAGGAGCAGATTATGCTGCTCTTGGAGTCAGCTCTCAAACTTCTTTAACCCTCAGCTTTAGCCTTCGTACACAAACGTGGAAGGCAAAAATGGAGCTGTGATGAACCGCGCCAGTTGGACTGCCTCATGCTTCTGACTCATTTCAGAACCATTATCATGTCAATAGAAACATCCCCTCTGCACCCTTCCCAGAAGGGTAAGGAGATGCAATTAGAAAATCAAGGTCTGGAGAGAAGCCCTGCACTACAGTTGTGATCAGGCTAAAAGACAAGGTGGCACTGCCCATTCAGCATCACCGTGGTCACGTGATCAAAGGGAAGAACTAGCGGTGGAAAAACTCCATGCGCCCCAAGTGAGGTAGATACTAAAACAGTCATTGCTTATCAAACATTTACTATGTATATTATCATTTTAATATTTATCATAATTGTTTTATTAATCAAGGTGGGTTAATTGTGCTTTAAAAAAACAAAAATCACTAAATGTCAGTGGCTTACTGTCATAGTAGCTGATTTCTTACACCATAGTATGAACAATAGGAAGGAAAGAAACTCGAGTTGCTTCTTGAGAAACTTCAGCCTCTCTAGGATCCTGAAATCATTCACTGCATTATTTGCATATTGCTGGATAAATTTGCAAAGAAAGGAGTGCAGATATTAAGGACCCCACAGAAAGTTTCTTTCTTTCTATCTTTCTTTCTTTCTCTTTCTTTCTTTCTTTCTTTCTTTCTTTCTTTCTTTCTTTCTTTCTTTCTTTCTTTCTTTCTTTCTTTCTTTCAGATTTATTTATTTTATTATTTATAGAGCATTTTACCTGCATGTGTGCCTGCACACCAGAAGAGGGTATCAGATCTCATTGTAGATGGTTATGAGCCACCATGTGGTTGCTGGGAATTGAACTCCGGACCTTTGGAAGAACAACTAATGCTCTTAACATCTGAGCCATTTCACCTGCTTTCTGGTTGAGTTAGCTGCAAGAGAAGCTGAGTATACCCACAAGGGAATGCCCACTGAAATAATGAGGGGGAAAAGGAAACAGTTTGGAGAACATTGTTTCGGCTGTAACTGCTCATTTTTCCCCCCATACTGAAGATGAAACTGGGCTTTAGGCAGGTAAACTAACTTGACCAATAGCACACAGCAAACAAGTGGCCAAGGCAGGACAAGTTCTTGGTATTGTGAGTTCTTGGTATTGTGTGTGTGTTCAAAGCACAACATTCCACGGATAATAAAACCTGAAGCTCATACCTGTTTGGCCCAGGCTTCCCAAGGGTGGTAGCCAAAGAGGAGGCAAAGAGAGAAGAAAAAGGAAGGAGAGAGGGTGATGTAAGCCTGTAAGCCCTTAGACTCTCAGGGTTTTTGAGACTGACTAGTCTTTCTGGTTTCTTCTGTGAACTGTTAACTAATTAACATTTAGTAAAGTAACCATTCCAGACTCAACTCTGCTTCTAGAACTCTGGGTCTTATTCACAAGACAACTACCTATTAGAAACAAGATAAAGTGTCCCCAGCAACAAAATAAAACGTCAGAGCCACCGCTTAAGCAGTAAGACTAATGTGGGACATGCCAATGAAGTTGGAAAATCAGATAACTTTAAGTTTCCTTCCTCGTCTCCTTCCTCCCAGTGCTGGTACTCTGAAGCCTTGCACCCTGAGTGCTACTGTGTAGGGAGCACTCTGGAAGATGCTGGGAGGTAGCGGTGGTAGGGGGCTGGGCAGGCAGAGTGGTTCCTGCCCTCAGGGAGCTTTGAGCTTTATCCAGGAGCTCTGACTCTGTTATCTTTGCAGGTTCCCAGCTGTGTTAGGAGGTACTCAAAAGCAGATTAAAAATAATCCTCCCCCCGCCCCCACACACACCTAGGGGGACAATGTAGTTGGAATCTGGATGGAAAGAGATTTGTTAATTTGACATTTAAGACTAAAAGACAAATGGGCATTTGTCTCACTCCCTCAGGGTTATTTTCTCCATGTGAAAAGCAGCCAGCTTCACTGATTGTCAAGTGTTAATGGCAACCTTTCCATTTTTCTCTATTGAAAACGTGTAATTTAATGTGAAGCATCTATTAGTGGACTGTGAGCAGGAAGAATTCTCGGGATAATGAACTTGATTTTCCATTCGATACGCAATTCACGCTTACGAATATCTTTTTATAAAGGAGACTCAGAGCAAAGTGGCTCACATATACCATCTCAGTCAACCTCACAGATGCCTCTGAGGTGAGCATCATTAGCTCTTACAGACAACAAGAGGAGATGGCAGCCCAGGGCTCTGGATGGTGTCATTTCACCTCTGGAAGATGAATGACTTATTATCTTATTCCCTTTGGTTGAATTTTTATAAACATTTTTCACATTAACACCTGCATTACATTTGCCCAGTTCAGCACTTCACATCCTGGCTATGTGTCTTCTCTGGCTGCTATGCCAACCACGTGCTGATAACAGCCTCATCTCTAATAAGAGACTTATAAACCCAAGTCTCTGCAGCCCAACTTGCTTTTTGTTCTAGACTAAATCAAGAGCAACCCAGCCTCCAGAAGTCTAAGCTATTTCTTCATTTGCAGGGTCTCTCTTGGGTGAGAGCACTTGGTCAGAGCAGGGGACATTGGCATTCCCCTGTCAGGGTGGATTACTGTACTTTCAGAAGCCTCACGCTTCTCTAAAGGCTTAGAGTGTGGGAGGTAGGTGGGATTTCCATCTACCTTCCTCCCGAGTCAACAATAGCCAACGGACGGAAGAAGAACACGGAGAAGGGAAAAGTTAGATCTGTGTGTTTGCACAGCGAGTTGCAGATATTTTCAAAAACCTCAGAAAGCAGCCCAGATGAAGCAGGGAGGTGAGAGGGGTGGGGGTGGGGACAGCAGCCGAAGCTGGAAGCAGGTGCTTACTTAATTGCTCCAGCTGCTGCCAAGTGTTTGGCACCATCTCCCCCTTGTTTTTCAGTGTTTGTCGGGGGAGCTTGTTTCACTTTTTCAGCTGAAGCATGTAGGAACCCCTCCCTTTCTTCCTTCCATTTTTCCAGGATAGCAAGCTGGCAGTTTTTCTCTCAAAAATTGCAAATAAACACAGTTCCTTAGATGTGTTATTATTATTTGCCTCAAAACAACACTTTGACTATAGAAAGGGAAATTAGCTTAAATGTGATTTGGCTTTTGATTTGATTTTGCCAATGTTCCTATGGGTTGAAATTTTAATTTGCCTCAGAAGGTTTGATCTAGCGCTTCCGACTCATCTTGTGATTTTGATTTCTGAATTGTGGATCTGAGCCTGTCGCCTCCTCATCTGTTCTCTCTTTAAAAGGCAGTTTGTTAAATTCCCCCACTGATGTGGCACATTCATTTTGCTATTTGGCTCCCATTTAAATCTGGAAAGCAATCGTTGCAAAAATACTGGCTTTGGGTTCTTTCATGATTTATTGTTCTGCAAATATTTATGAAAACTAAAAGCCGTGTCGAAACCTTTGTAGGAACAATGTGCCAAAACCAGACCAAACAACCACGAAGAATGCAGAGATATGTAAGACATGGTTTTTGCCTTTCAGCATGTTTGGTCCTGAAAAAAAAAAAAAGAAGCAAACTGACAATGAGAGAAACATGACACAGCTCAGAGAGAGGAACCATTGTGATGTGTTAGAGAAGGACCTATGGGTATCCGTTACTGCTGATGGTATATACAACGTGAAGGATATTAAGATTCATTTTCTCTCCTTTCTCATACTGCTTAGACAATACTGTTTGATTATTGAATTGATGGAGATGTTGAATTGTGACACATTCGTACTTTTAATCAGATCAGGGTTGGGAGTACCTTTAAGTTAAAAATATTTTAATTTTATACATTTGTTTAATTATATTCCAAGAAGAGGGAAGAGAAAGCTGATGTCATGAGGGCATTAGGAGAACTGGGTCTGGCTTTGTGTTTCCATCAGCCACTTAAGGTTTTGGTTCCCCATGGCCTAGCCTGGATTAGGTTTCCATCAGTATGAATGATCTGAGTGTGATGTCTTAAACTTTGTCATGGGTGGGTCTAGGTTTCCCCACAGGGAGCAAAGGCAACCCAAAGCCCAAGAAACCATCCCAGGCAGCAAAAAGTGAGAGGGAAGAAAGAATATTTGGACTTCTGAGTTCTCAACTTTAAATCCCAAACTCTTTGTAGAAAGCTTGGAGGCCAAAGCCATTCGGTTTTGAATAAGTCTGATTCGTCTTAATTTCTAGGGGGTGTTGCACTGGCTTTTAAAAATATTAGTGCATGACCTGAAAGGGGGGATTACAAACCAAGCCAAACAAACAAACAGACAAACAAAACCCCACAAATGTCAAAAAGACCAAAAAGCCGGCTTGAGTTTGGGCTGAACTCCCCTTGAGGACGAAGGGGAGTGAGTTCTAAGGAGCTGCCTACAGAAGGAAGTAGCGCAGAGTAAGAGGGAGAAGAGATCTTTCTCCCATGATTTTTTTCTTGTTTTATACCGTAGGCAGCATGGACCCAAGCCCTGATTAAACACAAGCCCATATGTTGTAGCTGGGACCTAGCAATCCCCTCCTTTCCAACTCTTTCTGTCCAGGTGACACACCTTGCCTCTCCCACAAATCCTGCTCTCACTTTGTTGGTTCCGTGTATCTTTGCCACCTGCCACTTTTCACCATAACTCTATTTTTATTGTGTGTGTGTGTATATATATATATATATATATATATATATATATATATATATATATATATATAGCAGAATGCTGTTTTGTTATAATTATAAATAATTACCAAATTAAGAAAATTAACACATTTACCACCTGCAGTCATATTTTTATGTGTGAGTGAGTCTATGTGTATACGCAAAGAGAAAGCACCCAAAAGCTACATTCTTACCCGATTTTTAATATACAATACAATATAACCAGTCATGACACTATAAGATTTCGAGACTTAGAAGTCAAAGATTTCTGCTTTTCCAGCTACCAGCCTTTACCCCAGTGGGATCCCCTGAAGGGCTTGTCTAAGTACAAATTGGGAGCTGGGGAGACGAATCACTGGATAAAGTGAGCACATGCTGGCTGCAGAAGCACGTGCACGTGAGCTCAGATCCTGAGCATGCACGTGAAAGCCAGTCGTGGCCGTGCACATCGACAACCCAAGTACGGAGGTGAGGAGAAGCAGCCCAGCCAGAGACAGGCAGATTCCCTGAGCTTGCTGGTCCAGAAAGTCTAGTCAGTGAGCTCAGGTTCACGGAGAGACCCTGTCTCAAAAAATGAGATGGACTTCTAGACGCCGCATGTGTGCACATGCATGTGCAAACACATGAACATGTGTGTACACACAAGACCCAAAACAATCTTTCCCTCCCCCTCTCCACAAATTGCTAGGCATGGTCTGCAGTGTTTCCGATGCAGTAACTAGGGTGTTGCCTCAAAGTTCGTATCTAGCAAGCTCCAGGGTGGGGTCTGCTCTGGGGTCACTCTGTTGCAATAACTCCTTCCTGGAATCTCAAGGACAGAGTGAGGAGCTTCTCATAAAATCCAGCCTCCATCCCTGAAACTTCCTCCTCACCCTCTCTGTGAGCAAGCTCTCTCAGACCGGTTTGCCTCCTCCTGGCATCCACACCACAGAAACCATACTGGTACCTTCTTCCAATCACCCACTAGTTGTTGCTATTTAATTTAGCTTCCCCTTACCAATGCAGCCGCTTTCTATCATCTACCACCTTTTCTTGTATTGCAAGTTTTCCTGAACTTGAATTTGTAATCCTCACATGTTCCGTGGCATTTGTGTGGATGTCAGAGGACAATTTTATGGGGACAATTTTCTCCTGGTCTGTTGTTCTGTAGTTACCCTGGATCCTAGAGATCAAACTCAGGCCTTAAAGCTTCCACAACCAGCACCCTTACCCACTGAGCCATTTCACTGGCCCCTAGTGTATTTATTATATAATAACTGTCAGTTCTGTGGCTTCCAACTGTGTTGCAGGCATGTACTAAGCCGTATGTAGTCTGTATACAGAAGTATCGTACGTGAAGGCTATTCTAAGTCAATTTTATGAATGAATTAGGTATTGCTTTATGAGTGAAAATGAACAAAACAGGCTCAGAGAAAATTAGTAATTTGCCTGATAGCCCATTGTTTTAAAATACTGCAGTTGAAGGAATTTCTCAGACCCATGAAGGATGGATGCCATGCCCCTGGTAGGTGACTAAAACTGCACATAATGCTCAACCTTATGTTTTGCTGTGCTTTTGCCTCATACATAATCCATGGTAAAGTGGATGTATAAATTAGGCAGTTCAGGGACTGACAATGAATAATAAAATAGAACAACAATAACCATACTGTAAAAAAAAAGGTGACACGTGTATAGATTGACGATTTGGGCACCAGGTATATAAACTGAAGTCATGACAATTCTAAGTTATGGTTAAGCAGAAGGTTTTAATTGTATAAAGAAGGGAGGGTACAGCTAGAGGCATCTGGAAGAGTCCAGGGCAGAGAAAGAAAGTAGTAGGCTGAACATGGCCAGCAGATTAAACCTGAGAAACAGAGAGAAGGAGAGAGGGGCAGGAAGACAGAGAGAGTGAGGGCAAAGGCGACCAAGAAGAGCCTCTAGCGGGGGAGAGAGATGCCCATGAGCTGAAGACGTTTAAGGGAAGGGGCAGGATGAGAAGAGCCAGGATGCCAGCATGGACTCTGAAATGTGTAACAGGTACTTGTAATAGTGAAGGGTACCTTAGGCCAGCATGTGTTTCAGTATGCTAATAGGCCCCACAGGTAGCCATTTGTCCCTTCTGCAGTGGGAAGGGAACTGGCTCCTTTGGTGATGGGGGAACCAGCTTCACAAGCTCCTGAGGAATGCTGGCTTTTCTTTCACTCCAAAAATTTGGGCCTGACATTGTGAATATGGTCTTTCACTCTTAGAAGCTCTTCTGGATCCTTCTGACCTCTGCATATATTTCCCCCCTTTTCTGATTAAGAATTTTTACCGTTTTACTTAAAGGAACCACTTTTCCCCCTTCCCTTTGGCATGTCTGGATTGCCAACATCAATATTCTTATACTTTGAGGATATTTAAAGTTACATTTAAAAAAAGGTTGCTTGAACATCAACACTCTGGTACTACATTTCATCCGATGATGCAGGCCAGAGCCCGGCTCAGTGACTAACAGGCAAGTAAAATATACAGTGTTCACACATTGCATGAAGGAACAGTTGACACAACCAGGCTAGAAGAAGGAAATGAGGGCATGGTTGTTCCAAGGTATGGGTGAAGAAAAGGATTTTATTGCAGATATGAGAAAGAGCATAGCTAAAAGCATCTGGAAAAGTCCACACTGAATCGCGCCGTGAGAGGAGAGGGCACAGGGCTGTGGTGGGGCTTGAGGTGGGTGGGGGTTGGTGGTAGAGGAAGAGAGAGGCAACAAGGGGGCCAAGAGAGCCAAGAGAGATAGACTAACCATGAAAGCTAGTGGCCGGAATGGCAGGGTTATATAGGAAAGAGAAGCTGGGGGAAGAGAAACCAAATTCCTGGGCTGTGGAGGTTTAGGGTAGGGGTGTGGTAAGAAAAGCTGAGAAGGGCCAGGACAGCGAGTTTAGAGGTCAACATATGCTGTGTTTTGCTAATAGTCACCCCAGTCATCCATTTGCCCTGAGTTTCATTGGGATCTGATGGCCAGGTAGGCTGAGATTTTATTACACTACTCAACGTGACAAACAGCTTAGAACTCATTATTTATTTATTTCTGGGATTCCCCCCCCCCCCCATTTAACATTTTGTACTGCAATTATGCAGGTAAGTAAAATCACAGACAGCCGGAGAACTCCTGAGTGCCCATTAAATGGCTCAGTTCAGGTTCCGATGGCAGAGGCTCTGAAGTAGGCATTGCAGGCACCCACTGAATTCCTACCAGCCCCGAGTGGCTCTCGTGTAGGCGTTCTCAGAACCACATTTTGAGAAACAGTCCTGTGTATTGACATAATTGGCAGCATCCTTTCCTTAAATGCTTCCCTTTGGTTGCTATGATACATCCCCTCCCCCAAGGTCTGTGGGTTCTCTGATACTGTTCTCCATCTCCCACTTCCTGTCCTGCCTGTATTACTGGCCCCAGACTCTCCTGCTCCTTCCTCCGCTGTCTGTCCCCTGGGGCATGGCTCCAACTTGGGCAGATGGTTCTCAACCTTGCCCTTCTAGTGCCAGCCTCCTGGTGAGATCTGTGGAGCCGTGTGGAATGATTTTGGAACAGAGTTGCGCTTCATTCAGCCTGTGTCCAGGCCTTAGCTGTGAGGCAGGTGACACGGAGCCTGCTGCTCTGTCACTCCCACCTTGTTCTGTCTGGGTCTTTCCTCTTCCATTAAGATTTCCCTGCTTTGCAGTTTTCTAATCAAATCAGTTCTGTGGGGAAGAGCTGATAGGTTTACAGTCACACTAATGTGCCAACTCTCCCAGTCACTTGCATTTGGAAAGCCTTTCACAGTCTTTGTGGTTTCAGCTCTGTTATTTCCGGCTTTCATGAACAGATAGGGGGATTCAGAAGGGCACTGAACAAGGGGAATGGGAAGCTGGTTTGAGAAGGGCTCGCTCCTCTCTTCTTTGACATTTTTAGAAGATTAGGCTGAAAACCAGCCAGTGAAATTCCTGGGAGGGCAGGACTTGGCTCTTGTGGGTCCTGGGCAAAGATAAGCATAGCTGCAGTCACTGGAGGCCTGTACCCAGCGTCACAGAGAGTGAGGACAGACTACAGAGCTGGCTGCTGAGATGACTTCCTGCCATTGCTACCCATACGCTTCTATTGGCTCCTCTTCGCCTTTTCAGGTCTCACCATAAATGTTCTTTCTTGGAAGCAGCCTGTCCTGGCAGCCAGTCTGAGGTCCCTTTTTGTGGTTCTCTGTCAGCAACCACTTGCCTTCATCGCATTCATCACAGCGTGTAATTATTTGATTTACTTTTTGCTGCCTCCACCTGAAGAGTAAGGCTCATGGGGATGAGACCAAATGGCCTCGCAAGCCCTCTAGCACAATGCTGGTTCATAACAGCAGCTGCACAAGGAAGAACTGAAGCAAAACTGTCCCCGGTAGCTATCCTGGTGCTGAAAGGCAGAGGTCACAGAAAGCAGATGTTCCAGCTGTGTGAGGTAGGGAAAGTGCCTTGGAAGGCATGGGGGCAAATTATGAAAGACTTTGGAGTAGCAAAGAAAAAAGAAATCCCCGTTTGCTTTGAACTAGGTACACTGTTGAGTTGTTCAGATTTCACTGCCTTTGAACTATTTTACAGTGTTGTAGAAAACTAATGGTAATATAAATGATTCTTGCGTGTAAAGCTGCCAGTAGATTTTTGCCCTGTTGAGGGCAAAAATAGCCCTTTCCCTGTGGCTATCAACCAGCTTGGCACGAAGGTCTGAATGAACTGTTGCATGTGTGCTCTTAGAATTCTCTTTTGAGCCAGTCACAGAAGCTTACTGATGGCCTCATTAGCTAGTAAAACAAGACCATTAGTTTCATGTTTGTGCACGAGTCAAAATTTTAGCTTCTTAAAAATATTTTTTTTGAGCTTCATGAAAAACAAGTGTTTTGGGCATCAAAAGATGCTATCTATCTCTCCCTACAAGTGGAAGAAAACACATGCAAATCATGTCTAGAATATGTGTTTAGAATGCATAAAGAACTAAACTTCAATAATACCAACAGCAGCAGTGGCAAGAACCAATTAAAAATGGCCAAAGGCTTTACTAGAAAGCTCTCCAAAGAAAACACAAAAGCACATGAGAATGTTACCATGGTCGTTAGGTAAAAGCCTAAGCTCTCCTGGCAGGAGAGGAAGGATAACAGGAAAGAAGAAAGCTGGCAGAGGATGAACTGAAGCCTTTCTGCATCTGGCTTCACAAAACTAGCATCGGGCTGGAGAAAAGCCCTTGACTTATGAACCAGAGAGATGGCTGCGATGTACATGTACCATAAAGGGATGAACACCTTGTGGCTCAGTGCTCTGTTTTGTTTTGGCTTTCCCCCTCAGCATTCCAGCCACTCCTATCCTCAGGAGTGTTTTCCTTCCTGTCTGTTTCTATCTCTGTGTCCCTGGTGAACTCCTTTGACAAGAACACAAAAGCCTGGACTGGGGTCTCTCAGAATTCAGATCTACAGCCTGGCATAAAATATCTCTGTCTCTGTCTGTCTGTCTGTCTGTCTGTCTGTCTCTGATTTATTTTAATTGGCTAAAAGCCAATTAAAGTATGTGCTCCCTTACCCTGCGGGCTTCCTCACTCTTTTGCTGAAGGCGCTCTCCTCTTCTGCCATATAACTGCTTTCTGGTTGCCCTTGCTGAACATGCTGGGTTTCTCGGGCCCTAACTCGAGAAAGCATGCCTTTTCTTTTCCTCTTCTCACCTTCTCTGTCTCCAGAGGTGCTGAGATTTACAGATTGCCTGCCTTTTTTCCCCCTCTCTCTCAAACACTAATAAAATTGTGCCTGAGACTCCTCCTGATTCTGCTTTAAAATAAATTTTCAGCAGGACTATGAAGCCAGAAGGGAATATCAAAGGATTTATGGTTCTGTGATTTCTGTTCAGGTGATACCTGGGCACTTCTTACAGGCTGGGCTCCACCACCCATCTCCTACAAGCCAATTAGAAAGTCAAGAGTAGTAAGAGGCCCAGACAGGAGATTTACTTGATGTAGCTACACTGGGAAGAGAAACAACAAAAGAAGAACTGTGATCTGCTCCTTAAGGTCATCTTCAGGGTCCTGATTTGAGGTTTAGATTTAAGTAGAGAGCAAGAGATATGCACAGCTAAGCACTCCTGGTTCCACCATTCACGGGCCTGCCATTGTCTCAACAGCCTTTCCTACCAACTTGGTCTCTGACAAGCTATCCTGATGAACCAAATCCCTCCTCTGGCTAGCAACAGACTTCAGCATTTTTCTTGTCCCAGCACAAGATTCCCGGGGAAATTCCAATGTCTTACAGTCAAAAGAAGGGGCACACACTTACTGCAGTATCCTTTCTCCTTCAGGATGAGTTCAGTAAAGTGCTCGGTGTTATTGGTCTCATGAAAATACAAATCAAAACTGCAATGAGATACCTCTGACACCTGCTAGTGAAGAACCAGCCCCTACTCCATCTTAGTCGTAAAAGCCATCTTAGGGTAAAGACAAATGAGGTTCATTTCTGTTCTTGATTAAATCTGTTTCTCAAGGCTTAGGCTATGCCCCCCTTGAAACCTTCTCTACAAATGATTATGTACTGCCTGTTTCAGGAATGGCAATCATGTCTTTGTTTCAAAAGTTATTGTGACCATCTTGCAACCCTACCTCTTTTTCAAAAGGATTGTTATAGCTACCTCGCTATGACTACCTGCTGCTGTGACTTGCAATTATCAGGAGATCCTTAGGACGACTCAGTTATGAAGTTCTGCTTTTGTATCCCTGCCTTTTTTGCCCACCAAATCCCCCATTTAGGAACCTCCTACCCCTGAGCTATAAAAGCCTTGCCTTACTGGTTGTCCTGGAACTTTCCCTGTAGACCAAAATTCTGTAGGCCTCGAACTCACAGAGATCTGCCTGCCTCTGTCTCCTGAGTGCTGGGATTAAAGGTGTGCACCACCATCACCAGGCTCTCAGCCTGCTTTCTCATTGCACCCAGGACCACCAGCCCAGAGGTAGCACCACCCACTCACAGTGGGCTTGGTCTTTCCCCATTAATCACTAAAAAATATACTGCTCTACATGCATGCCTACAACTCAGTCTTATAGAGGCATTTTCTCAACTGAGGTTCCCTAATCTGAGATGGCTATAGATTATGTCAAGCAAAGCAAAAGCTTTACTTGAGTGGTTCTGGTCTCTTGTTAATCACAATCAGTTCTTCAGCCCCAGCTAACCAGAACCATAAATCCTTAACTCAAATATGCAATGCTCAAGATAGAGTCTTTAACTGACTCTTAAGCATTTCTCTGGAGCTTCACAGCCAGGCTTCCATCGCCTGCCTTTCTCTTAGCACTTACTTTCCAAGCTCCCACAGAACAGCTCACCAAACTCTTGAACACTCAACGGCGTTCCTAGATCAAAGTTACAAAGTCTTTCAGCAATCCTCTCCTAAACAACATGGTCAGGTGTGTCATAGGAATACCCCACATTCCTGGTATGAGTTTCTGTCTTGACATGAAGTTGGAGGCAAGTTCAGGGAGATAAGTGTAGGGGTAAATGTGTGAGTCTGGACTAGAGAGACACCCAATGTGCAGATGTCTTGGTTTTTGTTGTTGTTGTTTTGTTCTGTTTTTACCACAGGAGTGGTTGCCAAGAGTAATATAGGAAGACTATGCACCCCTAGACTAAAAAAACAGGGTCCCCAGATGGCACTGACTGGGAGGAAGAAGGAACTCTGGGTGTGGTGCTACGACAGACATATCCCCAGGTTTGCCTCCCAGGTCAGATTGACAAGGAAGGTTCACCATCACTTGGTCATCCCTTGTCAAATGGACACCCAAACACATCACTTTTAATCCAGCCAAGTTGAAAAGCAAGATTTACTCTCACAGCCTTTCTGTCATCTTCTTTAAGTCAAATGTGAAAGAGAGGTTCTTAAAAGGAAGCTGTTTTCCAGAACACAAGAAAAGGTAGGGCTAGGAAGAGAAGAAATCCTTTAACTGTTTTCCAATGTCAAAGGATGCAGCAAAACCCTAATACTGTCAACATGCTCTGAAGTGTGAGCTGTATCCCTCCAGTCTGGGTGACATTTTTATCTTTTGAGGAAGCGCAGGCTTTAGTCCAGGTCTTGAGGACCACCCTCTTTTTCTTGAATGTTTAAAATGTTAAATTTTTATTTTATTTTATGTGTGTTGGTGTTCTGACTACATACATATCTGTGCACCACATGCATTTCTAGGAAGAAGAGGCATCAGAACCTGGGTCCTCTGGAAGACGAGCCTTGGTTAAGCCCAAGACTTTTGATTCTCTCCTTGAAGGGGTTCCCTTATTTGACTTAGCAGGATCCTGTTTTATATATATAGGGGTTGTAGCCTATGGACAGAACTCAACTCACATGAATGTTTTGTTTCCAAAGGGTTTGGCTTTGATTTTAAGCTTGTGTTTAAAAGTCCATGTCAGAAATATTGATATCAAGAATATTCAACATCAAGGATATTGAATAAAAAAAATCCAGATTTCTAACTTTCCTTAAAAAGTGGATTGCTCCAGCAATTCTGGCTGGTATGTACTTTTTGTCTTCTAAGTAGTTAACAATATCCTACATAGTGAAGTATGATATTGAACACCTGTTTATGAAAATAATCACTTTGGATGCTGTTGGTTTTATACAGTCAAAGCAAAGAGAAGCAGGAGCTCGCTAGCTCCTTTCGACTCATCAATATTCACCTGACCTATTCAGTTCATTCATGTTTTCTGTGTGTGTATCTATTTCCTGCAACCAGCTGTTTCCTCTTTGCACAATGAGACAAAGGGAGTTTGCTTTCAGAGACTCTTAGTCTAGATACCAGTTGGGGGAAATTGCATACTGTTTATGCTGACTCATCTCATGGGGACTTGATATCATTAACTTACCGTCTTCTGTGTCCTTAAACACTTACCTGGACATATTTGTTTGTACAAGTGCACTGCCTCATGGCCAACTTAGATTTCATAAAATGTGAAGATTCATGCTTTGATCACCTCCTCCTTCTTGCCATCTCTTGTATACCAGGAGAGGCTGTTGGGAGTCATTGGTGGGTACAGGAGGCCTAAGGAAAATTCCCATACTCTTTTTTTTTTTTTTTGGACACAAAGCTAACTTAACTTGGGGCATAGGCTTAATTCCTGTAGTTTAAGCATTTCGAACATGAAGTCTTTGATCTCTGAAGCATTTCTGGTTTCCCTTCTCTCTGGATAGGGCCTCCTTCTTGGTGTTTCCATAGCTTCCTGGGTCTGTTCTTGTTCACCATAGAGTTCTGTATAGCCTGTTACTGTGCTCCATTTGTAGGACAGCATGATCAGAGCCCAAGCCTAGTCAGCCTTTGGTCTAGGGGCACAGTGTATAGCCCTGTTTATCTACACATCAGCCTATCCCCAGAGCAGTTTCTGAGTGAGGCTTGAAACCTTCATAGCCATGGATATCGTATGACAGAGCACAGCACATCAATTTCCCAGTGACATTTAGTGCTCCTGAGCGCTGCCTTCTATCTCATCTGTGCCACTAAGTATCCTGTATCTCTTGATCACACGGTTCCCTAATCGCTACTGCTTCACAGAAGGGTTTTTATAGACAGCGTGTCTCTACCATCATCTCCTGGGAACAGACCTAAAAACGACAACCAATTCATTTAGCTAGTTGGTATACTGCTGGCTCTGCCTCATCTGCTGGTGCATATTCAAATCACAGTATTTACTCACCCCAGCCCCGTTTGGCAGGGTCTTCCAGGCTTTTACACAAGTGGGTGCATGACCTTTGGCCAGCTGGCAAAAGATCTGATCACATCCCTTCTCTCTCTCCAGTAAGGGCCCAGCTTTACTATGGAGGTTCCCTAGATACCGTCAAGCTCTGGGCTTGGGAAATACAAGCCGATTCTGCCAAGTTCAAGGTCCTCTGGAAACTAGCTGTGTCTTCTTGGCGTTCGAAAAGCCTCTACCCCTGCTCTGTCTTGGTGCCTCCAAGATGTTTGGTTTGGATTATGTGAACGTTTGTGTGCTATGATTTCTGAGGCCACACTGGATTCTACCTAGCCACTCTCCAATCTGCTTATTCATGTTTGAAATTGCTTGGACAAAATTTTCATTTACAGTTAAAGTTTTTAAGAGCCATAGACACAATTATAGACATACATGTTATGCATTATAAACATACATTAATATTAACTTTTCACTGGCAACAACACATATACATGGAAGAATGTAAATCATAGCTGAAAAAGAGCCACCCACATCATGAACTTTTGGCTAGACAAGTCCCCTTCTCAGAGCACTCAGCTTCTCTTCTTCCCTTTGTACTCTTGTTCTTTAGACCCCCACCAACGCCTTACGGCAAGACTGGAAAGTTCATTTACTGTCTTCAAATTGCTGGATAAAATTTTATCTTCTTACCTGCACAGCATATTGCTTTGAAATATATTCATAGTGTGGAAGAACTGGCTACTGCTTAGTAGCATATGTATTCTTTACATAAGCCTCACATTTGTTTGCTTTTGCTCTTTATTTTGAAATTCATCCATACTGCTGTGTTTAGTTGCAGTTTGTTCATTTTTTTTCTTTGTAGTATTCTACTGTGCACTTAAATCAAAACTTATTCAACTACCTTAATTTGAGTTGCTTCTATCTTTTTTCATTACTAATAGATTTTTTCTATGAATAATCGAGTTCAGGTCTTTAATGAATGTGAACATTTTGCAGTTAAAGAATCAAATAAATGAAACATTGACATGCGTAGTCAATATTAGTCAGGGTTACTTAGCGCCCTTCTCAAGTCCCAGCACCAGCATGTAGAAGTTAATGTCTGAACACATCTTCACCAAGTCTTTTGCCATTTTCTACTATAATTCTACTTTTAGTGTAATACTTTCTCAATGTTTTTAAAAGAATGCTCTTTATTTTTTATCTGTACAGTTGTTTTACCTGCATTTACATATACATCACATATGTGAAGTGCCCACAGAGGCAGAAGAGGGCATTGGATTCCCTGGAACTGGAGTTACAAATCATTGTGAGCTGACATGTGGGTGTGGGAATCAAGCCTGGGTTCTCTGCAAGAGAAGCAAGTGCTTTTAGCCATCTTTACAAACCCTAGTATAATAGTTTTAAAATATAGTTCTTCAATTATTAGCTATATATGCATACTCATCTATATGAATGGATATATGTGTGTGAATTTGGGATATATATGTGCATGTGTATTGTATGTATTAAGAAGAAAATAAATTATATATAATATATATTATTTATTATATATATATATATATACATATTTATCAGACTTTTCCTCCCACCTTGTAACTTAGCTTTTCATTTTCTTAATAAAATCTTTTAAACGAACAGAAGTCTTAACTTATTTATGTTTCCTTATGGTTAATTCCTTGTGTACTCTATTTAAGAAAGTCTTTCTGTCTCTCAGAAAAAAATGTTTAAAAATATCATGAAGCTGTTTTCCTGTTTTATTTAAAACTGACTTGTGTATACGTGTAAGGTAAGAATCAAGCTTAACTTTTAAAACCATATGTGCAGCAATTTCTTCCAAACTGAACAATTTCTTTTTATTTTTAAGGATTTATTTTCTTCTTAATTAATTATATATGTGTGGGTATGTGCGTGTGGGAGCAGGTGTTGAAGGAGTCCAGAGGAGGCACTGGAACCCTTGGAGCTGCAGTTAGAGGCAGTTGGCTGTTGCCTGATGTGGGTGCTAGGAACTGAAGTTTAGATCCATAGTAAGAGCACTATGCATTCTCAGCCGCTCGCTGAGTCATTTCCCTTTTATCCTGGAGGGAAGCTCTTTAAGTCTCTGTTAGTTCTGAAGGAAGACTTGTTAAAATTCTGTCAACAAACAACTCCCAAGTCTCAAAAAGTCCCTGAAGCTTACCAGGTTCACAGGCTTCTTTTTCCTTAAGGTTACATACTGCTAAGGAAAAGGGACTCTGACCTCCTGAGCTGTCTGTATGTGAGTGGCAGAGAGCTCCAGAGTTCTTACCTTCAGTAGTCATAATCCATGCTGGGGTGAACTTTTGTACATACAGCTGCTTTTGGGTTGTCTGTACTTCCCTACCATGCTCCTCTAAGTGACTTCAATAAACTCACTAGTTCACTGAGTTGGACTTTGGTAGTATAGTTACTTTGGTCTGTTGTTGGTCCCCTGTCTAGAAGGAGTAGCAGGGATGAATATCATGTTTCTCCAGAAAAAGTCTCACAATATTATTTTATTCTGTTGACCCCAAACTACTTATTAAGCAGACCACACTTAATCCTATGCTGTTAATCACAAGACTGTGTATGTATTGATCTGGGGTGTATTTGAGAAATTTTAATAGTTAAGCTTATTCTCTGTTGGCATTTGGATTCTTTTCTAAAGTAGCACTTATTATATATAGTCACTATGCACAAGGCGTCATTTCTTCAGAGTCACTTCATTTTAAATTTCAGCAACCCCTGTAACGTAGATACTGATACACTCCTATTTTATAGGTAAGGCAGTCAAAGCTTAGTGAAAGAATCCCCAGAGTTGCCTAGCTTGTGAGTGGCAGGAACATGATTCCAGGGAAATTCTAGCTGACTCTGAAGTCGGAGACAATGATGATACTATGTCGCCTGGAAAGACATAGAAGAAGGGCTCTACAAAAAGACGGGCTGGAGAGATGGTTCAGTGGGAAAGAACATGCAGTGCTCTTGCAGCATTTCTGGGTTTGGGTCTCAGAACTCAGATGCCAGTTCCAGGGCCTCTTATGCCCTCTTCTGGCCTTCATGGGCACTGCATGCATGTGATGTACACACATACATATATACATACATACATGAAAAAGATTCATCCCATTGAAATAAAAATGAATTAAAAACCTTTAGAAAACAAAAAAAGTAGAGAATGTCTTAATCAAAGTATACAAATATCAAAGTTTTTCACAGAAGAGGCATTTTAATCTTTTTGTGTGCATTGCTAGAGTTTCAAATCCCCTCCAAAGTAAATTTATTATTTCTCTAAGAAAGTGTTATTATTTTTTTTTTTAGTTAACCTATTGGGTTCCATCTGGTGCGTAAGCTCCTTCCAGCTCTTCAGCTTTAGAACCACTTTTCCTCCTTCCCTCATCTTGTATACTTACTTAGCCACAACTTCCACCATATCTTCCTTCAACTATTAAATTATTTCTCTTGGTTCCCAGCACTGCCTGCCATCTGTTCGGATAAGCTTCCACTGTTCCCCCTGCCTCCAGCCATTCCTGTCTTTTGGCATTCTATTAAAGGGATAATATACTATTAGAACACTACACACAGTGTCTCCTTTTCAAACCAACAGTGAACATTTATTAAACTTTACTATGTGCAGGGAATGATGCTGAACCCTTGAAACACAACCTCTAAGCTGATTTTCACACCCCTGCTCAGCCAAAGGACCACCTGCATTTTATAACTCTCATATCACCGACCAAATACCAAAGACAAGAACATTCTAAATCTGCCGTCAAGATTCCTCTGTGACCTTTCCTTCACTACTCCTTTAAATTCTGCTCCCGATGAAGTGACCTGTCATACTCCCCTAAACAATTTATAGATATTTTTGCCTCCCATCTTTTCCTGAACGCCCACTGTCTTGACTGTTATCCCTCTCCCCATACCCTTTATTATTTAAGATCTACATTTAAATTATAGCTCAAGTTTGATTTCTTCTAGTTTTTCCTACATTTTGTTTGTTGTTGTTGTTATTGTTTTATTTTTGGAGACAGGGTTTCTCTGTGTAGCTCCTGGACTCACTTTGAATACCAGGCTGGCCTTGAACTCACAGAGATCCGCCTGCCTCTGACTTCCTGAGTGCTGGGATTACAGGTGTGTGTCACTGCTCCTGGCTTCTTTCCCACATTTTACCAATCCTTTTCTCGGGTTATCTGATTAATTTTCTCCATACAGAAAAAAAAAAGTTCCTAATCTTCTCAAGTATCAAAACTGTCAGGGCCTTATTGAAAGGATATATTAGACATTAGCATGCAACTCAGTTGGATTTGTGCCTATTTACTTCCTCACGACTCTGAGAAAGTTAATTTCTCTAAATCTGCTTCCTTGTCTATAAAATAGCAATGATAGTGCTTTGTCTTGTTTAATATATTTTAAAAATGAGCATGTATGTGCATTTTTGTGGGTATAAACTTGTAGGTTTGACAGCATGTATGTGGAGGCCAGGGGACATCTCAGATGTTGGTCTTCAGATGCCTTCCACCTTTCATTTGAGGCAGAGCATCTCTTGACCCACGACAGGTAGGTTAGTCTCGTTGGTCCATGAACTTGCAGCAATCCACATATTTTGCCTCTTCATACGACCACTGAGCTTACAGGGGCACACCACCATGCCTAGCTTTTTATGTGGATTCTGAGGCTTCAAATTCAGGCTCTTGTGTTTACAAGGCAAGTACTTAACCACTGAGTCATCTCCACCACCTCAACAAATATTTCAGACAGTTACATATCTGCCATTGTGCTGAGAGCTGAGGGTTGCAAAAGAGAGGCATGATCCCTATTCTTGTGGAGCTAACATCTCAGTGGTGGAGGCTGGGATCAACCGTTAGAGGGTATATTTGTGGGCAGTTGCTATTGAAACTGAGGTCTGGGTTACGCTAATCTCACCCAGTCTGCGAGACAGTTTGTTTATGAAAAGCTTTTCTTTTATGTATGTTGGGGTTGGGAGGATAAGAAAGGTTATGCAGATAACAGAAAGGGGATTCCAGATATTGGAAGAAGTGAATATGAGTCCTGGGTGAGTCATATCCAATGTAGTGGGGACTGAAATAGCAGATAGTTCAGGATATTTGTTGGCATTGCTGACAATAAAAAATGTAGCTCTTACTTCAAACACAGTAACAGAATCTGTTCTAGAACCAAATAAGGCTGACCACAGCCAGGAAGACAGATTTAGTATCTCAAACACTATTTCGCAAATGGGAACAATTTCATGAAGTTTTATAATAAAGAAAGTCATAAAGCAAGAAACTTTCAGATACATTAGTGGTATGATGGGCATACTTGGTTGTCAACTTGACAACATCTGAAATTAACTAAATCCTAAGTGGCTGGGTACATCTGTGAGGGATATTTTCTTAATAAAATCATTTGAAGTGGGATGATCCACTTTTAATCCTGACCTTTTGAGGTGGGAAGATCCACCTTTAATCTGGGCTACATCTGCTGGCAAGCTATATAAAGGACGGGGAAGAAGGAAGCTTGCCTTCTTTGCCTAATTGCTCTTGCAAGTCCATTCCTCCGTGGCACTAGAGCCTACTTCTTTGGGATTCCAGCATATACTAAAGACAAACTGAGACAAGTTGTTCAGTTCAGCCTCATGAACTGAATTCTACTGGGTTCTTGGAACTTTCATTGGTAGGTGGACATTGTTGACTAGCTGAAACAGCTTATAAGCCATTCAAATAGTCACCCTACACACACACACACACACACACACACACACACACACACACACACACACACACACATTTATTATATAAGTTCTGTTCCTCTAGAAACCCTTGACTAATACAGGTGAAAATTGCAAGTAGATGGGTTACAGCCAAGTAGGGGAAATCTGCTATAGGGCTCTGATGACATTTTTCACCAAAAATGGCATCTGATGACATTTTTCACCATGGGATTGATGAAAGGTAGGAGACTGTACTTTCTAAAAGGATTTACCTAGTCTTTACAAGGAGCTTATAACCATGGGTTATAACTAACACGTGGTTAGTTATTTGGAGGGTTAGCCAAAGATAGCCCAAAATATTTGGCATTGCATCTGCAATCTTTTGACTCTTCATAACTTGAAATTGTAATTGGTCAATCAACCTTGTAGAATGATCAACACAGGTGGTTTTTCTTGTTTTCCCATTCACGGCATATAGCAAACCATCCCAAAAGTCGGTTACTTGAAGCAACATTTAGTTTACATGAATCTGCAATGTGAGTAGGACTCTGTCAAGATGGCTCAGGTCTGTCTTCCAACAAGGACACAGAAAGGGTCTGGCAAAGGCTGCATCATCTGTTACAACTCAGCTTCAGAAGCCCCTCAGCACTATTTCAGTGCAGCACTGACATCTGAAGCACAGACAGCAGATATCAAGTTACCATGGAGAAGTATCAACGTCATGTCACCTTTAATTAAAAAGTATTCATATGACTGTTTTGAAAATGAAGTATGGGGGATCCAAGATGGCTGCCACGAGAGAACACTGTGTCTGAGGAGTAGGAGAGCAGAAACAACGCAGCGACCAGGAGACTGAACTCTGGGACCTAAAACGCCAGCATTGTGAGTGCCAGGTGAGCGGAACTCCTACGGTTAGAAAATCAAGTGGGAAAACCCTAGGGACACCCAGTTATTACCTGGAGAAATTTCCCTGTGACCAG
>CM053762.1:49996619-50013930 GCA_028658305.1 Pachyuromys duprasi | reverse complement strand
GGGGGAGGGGGCTACGCCTGGGATTCAAAGTACCCAACCTGTGATTGAGATAAAAATAAATAAATTAAAAAAAAAAAAAGAAAATGAAGTATGTTCATACATAAAATATCAGCAGAACTTCCATAAAACCATGGCTTGATATTTTACCTTCATCATCCATCTCTTGCCTTTATCTCTACTTACCATAGCATTTTGTTGCTTTGAATTACATAACGTCAACACACATTTATATTTTTGTAATCATTGATAACATGTCTTAAAGCCTGGACCTATAGATTTTTATATGTCATATATTTATGGTATTGATAGTATGCATTAATTTTATCATTTTATATGCTCTGTCTTTCTAACTAGCCAGACTTTGAGATAAAGCTTTTTTGTTTTTTGTTTTGTTTTTGTTTTCATATCTGTAATCCCAATGACTGCCCCACCCAGAGCAAGTACTTAATGAGAGTTTGTGTCTTTCAGTATTGAATTGTCACTGCTCTCTTGAGATTTTTTTCCATCAGGTAGGTTTTCTGTCCTGTGTTGTTTCAAATTCAGATTATGTGATCTATCCGTGGCATATATTTTATACTTAATGTCTCTAGTAGCTACTGATTTCAAAGCAAAAATGAAAACCTTTGATTGAATGGAAAACAGAAACACATATCTAATCAGAAGCTACTTTCCTTAGAATCATGAGCTGAGGGATGAGCTAAATTGGGTGGAAAGGAAAGTTCTGCCTAGCTTCAAATACTCGTCAACCTGTAGAGTCAAGATCTGTGCCTATCTCCCTCATGTGTAAAACAAAGATTGTGTTGGAGAGATGTCATCTAACAGTTCTATTGCTGAGAGGAGACACATGAGCAAGGCAACTTATAAATGAAAGCATTAAATTGGGGGCTTGCTTACGGTTTTGGAGGGTGAATTTATGATCATCATGGCAGTGAGCTTGGCAGCAGAGAGGCATTGTGCTGGACCAGTAGCTGAGAGTTCATATCCTGATCCACAAGTTACAGTCTACAGGTAGAGGGGAGATAGACATAGATAGGTAGAAAGATATGTGTGTGTGTGTGAGAGAGAAAGACAGACAGAGAGAGAGAGAGAGGGAGAGAGAGAGGGAGAGGGAGAGGGAGAGAGAGAGAGAGAGAGAGAGAGAGAGAGAGAGAGAGAGAGAGAGAGAGAGAGAGACTGTGCCTCTTGGCTTTTGAAACCTCAAAGCCCATCCCAGTAACACAGGATTGTTGGAAAACTAAAATGAAGTTTACAGATAAAAGGTGCTAAAAAAGGAACAAAAATGCTAATGAATTTCAAATATTGGTATAAAGGAGTTGGATATAGGCTGCAGATGTTCTTGACTTATTAGTAATAAAATGACGAAGTACTTAGTTTTTAGGAATCTATCAAAAAATGACTGCCCGACAAAATAATTCAATATAATATTAAATTATGAGCTTTCTTGTTGTTTATAGTTTCTTAAGGAAAATTTTTATCGCAGTGTAATTCAAATGGATCTTGAAATACATAAATTTATAATCATGTAATGAACAAGATCACACTCACTGCTTTGGGTAAATCAGGGTGTGTCTATCTATAATTTGCTGCCAGACATGAAAAGGTCTTGAACTGACTGACAGGGATATTGTCATTTACTGTTTAGGATAAACGCTGTAAGAAGGCATGCATATTGAGTGCTGGAATTTTTCTTAAAATGGGGCCGCTGTAAAAGCCAGAAACACGCCAGTCCTATTCAACAAATGTTTTAATAGCTTCTGTGATTTCAAAGGCTCTGTGCTGGGTGCAGAAGAAGAGATGAATAACCTCTGCTGCTGGAGAGAGACAAGATCTGAACGCAGTGGAAAGCGGAGTGGGACTTCAGGGTGCAGGAAAAGCACGATGCAGGAAGAATCTGGTGGGGCTTTGAATAATTTAATTTTGCCTGCCCGTGTTTTTTTTTTGTTTTTTGTTTTTTTTAAATTCTATATTGGATGTCCTTTCCGCATTTGCTAGGTCGCTTATTCGCAGAGAATCCGCGACCCTGTGAAATCTTTCCCATTCCCCATTTGTTACTTTCCCCACCAATTCGATCTCTTCAGCCTCTAGCACTGCATTTGGAACAGTATCTATTGTGTGGGTGGCAGAACACGGAGAAGCTATTTTTGTTCTAATTAAGAGCACTGTTTTCGTGGGGGAAGAGGAGGTGTAATAAGGCGGATCTGAGGCTGAGCCGCTTGCTGGGCGAGGATGTTCCCTGGAGGGAGGCGTTACTAAGGTTACTAAAGAGAGGACCGCAGGTGACAGGCAGGGTTTTTTTCTATATAAAGATACATTTTCCAACGAAGGACGTGGGTTGCGCTGGGCTGCGGACAGTGCGACACTGTACTACGCGTTGGATTCCCTAGAGGAAAAGGGAGGTGGCCCAAAAGGAAAATGAGGGACCAAAGCAGGCAGCCTCTGCTTCCTCTTCCGGGCCTTTTCTTCCGCCGTCATTGTTTCCTTCGAGCCATTATGGCTGAAGCACAAGATCCGCGCGCCGGAGAACGGTGCCTTGTAGATGTGACACGCCTCTGAGCCTGGCCGGAAGTTGCCCCCAGCCGGTACCCGTAGGGACAGGCGTGCTGCGGGCGGTGACTGTGGCGCGGGCGGCGGCGCTGCGTGGCTCTGAGGACCGGCGCGGACCTGCAGCGGCTCGCTGAGGCCGTGGGTCGCCGCTGCAGCTGCCAGGACTCTTGGGGCGAACTTGCGAGACAGAGAGGAGCGGAAGGGAAGGGGTGTGTAAGGAGTGCCGAGGGCGTATTTGGTGTCAGAGGACTTTGAAACTGGTTCCTCACGGTAGTTGGTTGTAATTTTTATTTTGACAGATTCTGGAGGTAGCAGATGCCCCATTCTCGAGATTGTCTTAACTCCAGTCGACTGATATCATGATTTGAACGAAAGCTTTTTAGTGAAGCTACTGAGTTAAGATAGCTCATGGGATGGTTGAAGCTGCCAGAGTTGTAAAAGAAATACGGGGAGCCGAGGAAGGAAGTGGTGCTGGGAATAAGGGGTCAAGATGATCTACTAGTTCATATTTACAGGGTTTACTGTACTAGGTACCATTCCCAAACCCTCTATGATTGATGGCTCATTTATTCTTTCGGGGTCTGGACTCCTTTTAACCTTTACATAAGTGGGAAAGAAAGTAAACAAGTATAAATGAAAAACATCTGTGTCAGACCTTGGATTCTGCTAATCTCCAGACTCCAAACTATGGTTTTCCACCATCAAAATATGAAGAAAGTGAGGATATAGCATTAGAGGATATTATAATTTGAACATCTGTGATAAAATGTGCTGAAAGGTGTGAAGTCCAGATTCAGCCAGGGAAGGTGGGAACTGTGACCTGCAAACCTGTGTCTCCCAGCTTGGCCGTGCTCTTCTCTTTAGCATTTGGTGGGTTAAGGAAGAGAAGTACATACTCACACACCTAAGTCTGAAGATCGAATTACAGAGACTCATAGACTTTAACAATTTGACATAGCTACCTTATTTAACAGATGAACAAAGCCCCAAGAGATGGGGTGACATAAAGAAGGTAATCAAGAATGGAAACATTGTCTGTCCTTGCTGTATCCTTGCTGATACAAATGCTAAAGTTAAAGAAAAGTCACTCTCACTTTACCCGGCCTCGTTCCTTTCAACTGTAGAGATTACAACCTACCCATACCCCTATTAATGTTTCCCAAATTCTGTGCACCTGACACAAATACTAAAGCTAAACATAGTATAATTTGACCTGGACTGGCTCCTTTCAGCTGTAGGAATGAATATTGATGACATACAATAGTGAAATAATCCATCTCTTTGTGTGTGTTCCAAGTTCTGGGTGATGCTGGAATTGGATGCCTTTTTAGACATAATTGGGTGACAGCTGGCGCTTGTCAGCACCTCCAAGAATGTCAATCTAGAAATAAACAATAAAACTAAGCCTAGAGGTAAGGTAATTTATTTTAAGGAAACCTCAAACAGAACTGATATTTAAAAAATTAAGGGAAAGTTTTAATCAGTTGTACTGTTCCAAACACAAATTCTGTTAAGTTGTGCCTAATCATATTTATAAGAGACTGTTGAAACTGGGGCTTTAAGAATCAAGTAGATCAGGTTAGCCACTTGCTTTGTAAAATTGATTTTGCCCTTGACTCTTCTTATTCCTAAAATGTAAGTGCTTGTTTTTAACTTAAAAAAATGATAAGTACTAGGTAAAGTACTTATCACTGTGTCTATTACAAAGTGATAATATAGTCATTTATTGCGATAATAAGAGACACTTAAAGGCATCTTGCAATTTCTTCATTGTTCAACATCACAGAGTATGGTTGCACAGTAGTACAGCCATCAAATACTACACTACAGACAGCCCCAAAGCTCGTATCTTTCTAGCCTGTGAACGTATTCATATTCAGCATGTTATTGTAATCATTACTGTAGATAATTATAATGGTATTTGCACACTTAGGCATAGCTATGTAAAAGATATAGTTAAAGTGCTAGGCAATACTTTCTCAGCTTTATAAATTTTTTCAGTTTTCTGTCAATGACAGAGCCATCTGTAGGAGTTCATAACACAGATGAAGGTGAAGTATTACCGTCCCTTGAATGTAGTCATGTTGCAGCATCCAAGCTTAGGTTTCACCAGAAAGGTGATTAACTTCCATGTTCCCTTAATAGCAACTAAAGGTGGAAAACATTTGCATTTCTGAAGTATCAGTCTTTTATTTCAAAAGGAGTGGAAGTTTAGATGACTGCATAGCCCATAGTTTGTGATCTGTCTACCATATCTTGTAAAACTTGTGGCTGTCTAAGATCACTTCATTTCCACTCTTGTGTTTCCTGGATATTTGGCAGCTCAGAGTCTACACAGCTGACTTCATACTCCTTTGCAGATGCACGGGCATGGAGGCTACGACTCTGATTTTAGTGATGAGGAGCAAGGCGGAGAATCCAGCAAGAAGAAGAAGAAGTAAGTCTTTACTGATCTATAGTTCATGTTATTTCTAGATGGACATGAAGTATGTGTAAGTGATATTGAAAGGTTTTGGTTTAACTGCTTATGGAGACACTGTAGCAAGTGAGGTTTTCATTACACTGTAATAAATGGATTTACATTTGGAGGTAGTTGTGGGGAAAATGACGTTTTGTTGTGAAGAGGTTTATTGAAAAGGATGGGGTTTTTTGAAAAGGAAGGCTTTCTCTATTACATGTATGCGTTTTCATTTGTTAAGACTGTGCCTGCAAATGTCACAGCTTAAAGGGGCCCTAGTCGCAAGTGCTTACCTTTCATGTGGAGGATAAATTATAATTCAGAAAAGTTGTTATATTTACTTGAATGAGCAGGTCAGAATTGGGATGACCAAGATCCTCTAGCATACAAACCCTGGTTGTCACAAGGACACATCCTTTTCTTGTCATTTTTGTTTTCTGAGTTTCATTATGTAGTCCAGGCTGTCCTGAAATTCTCTGTATGGCCCAGGCTGTCCTAAACTCACACAATCTTCTTGTTTTAGCTTCCCTAGTGCTGGGATTCCAGGTACAAGCTGCCATGCCCAGCTGCAGGCTACATTTTCACCATGTTGCTGTGTTTAGGGGCATTGTTCTTAGTTTTCAGTGCTTAGAAACTTCATGTTAATATTAACATAGGAGTGCTTGAGTCATAATACCAGAACTTGGAGAAACTGGTCCACAGTGAGATTAACATGTTAGGTGGGCTAACTAGGACTGAACATTTTATAAGACCATCAGTCTCATGAATAACAGAATAATAATAATTATAAAATATTACAGCAATGTATGTTTTCTAGATTTCTTTACTTTCTTGTCTGAGGATTCTAAGTTGGTAGAATGCTTTCCTAGGATACATGAAGGCCCAGTTCAGTCCCCAGTGCTATGGAAAACCAAGAATAGTGGCATATGCCCTTGAGAGGTAGATAAAGGAGCATCAGGAGTTCAGACTTGTCCTTAGTTATAGCATGAATTCAGGGCCAGCCTGGGTTACATAAGGACCCTTCCTCAAAGAGATATTTCTTTTTAAATTTGTTTATTCATTTTATATCTTGATCATAGCCCCTTCCCCTTCTCCCGTTACCACCGTCCTCTCTCTTTCCCCTATTCCCCTTCTCCTAGTCTTCAGATTCCCCCTCACCCCAACACACATACCAATCCACCCCAGCACATCAAGTCCAGTCAGGGCTAAACACTTCATCTTCCCTGTTGCCTGGTGAGGCAGCCTCACCAGAGGGAAGTGATCAAAAAGCAGGTAACAGAGTCCATGGCAGAGATAGCCCCTGCTCCCCTTACTAGGAATCCCAAATGAACCTGAACTGCCCATCAGCTACATATGTTTATGGGTCCTAGAACTAGTCCATGAGTGATCCTTGGTTAGTGCTTCAGTCTCTGCAAGCCCTTGTGGGCTCTGGTTAGTTGGCTCTGTTAGTTTTCTTGTGGAGCTCATGTCCCCTTCACATCCTTCTATCCTTCCCTTTACTTTTCCACAAGACTTCCTAAGCTTTACCCAATGTTTGGCTGTGAGTCTCAACATCTGTTTCAATCTGCTGCTGGGTGGAGCCTCTCAGAGGACAGCTATCAAATGTGATATTTTAAAGGATAGAATTTGAGCAGACTTAGTTGGGTACTATGGTCCAGGGTTCCATTTGTTTGTACCAGTAAGGCTGATCATTGTGGTCAGTATCTTCTAGGTCAGCCTTTCTTTTCCATATGTTATAATTGTTAAATCTTTATTATTCCTACTTTATAGATAAGTAATCTTATAATAAGATTAGGGTGGTAAGTGAACTAGGAACCTGACTGGTTGGAACCAGCCATTCTATAAGTAATAAAATTAAGATGTAAAATGTTTAAAGATCAGTGAATCTTTTAAAGTTAAGTCTTCAATGCTTTGAACTGATGTGTTACCTTTTTTTTGTTGTGAGCCAGTGCCTGACAAGAAGATACTGAAAGGTTTGTTTTGGCTCAGGATATAAGAAGGGGTGTAGGCAGGCAGGGGTAACACCTGGAGGGGGAATGTGAAGTAGCTGTGTCAGCAGTGAGGAAGCCAGGAGCAGATGTAAAGCGAGGCCATGTTATAAAACCTCAGCCCTTCTGCATCCAGCAAGGCTCCACCTTCCCAGAACAGCATCACCAGCTGAGCCCGAGTGGACAGGAAACATTTCACCCTCCGACTGCCACAGCTGAGACACAGGCCACTGGTAGAATGCTTGCTGAGCAATCATGAACATGTGAAGAATTAGGCAGCACCCTTCAATACTAACTCTTAATAATTTTTATTTTTACTACACTAGGACAGTTGAAGATGAGTTGCTGCTTGCAAAACCATTTCAAAAAGAAAAACATGGAAAGGTGGCTCATAAGCAAGTCGCCGCAGACCTGCTGGACAGGTGTGGTGTTTTGGTGTTATGACATTTCATGGTTTAAGCTATTTTATAATCTCGGGACAAGCGGATTTGATTATGTTAATAAAATATGGACATTTGAAGTTATTTAAGCTTTTTTTTTTTAAACAGGGAAGAAGCAAGAAATAGAAGGTTTCATCTCATAGCGATGGATGCCGTATCCTTTTTATAGTCCTATTTTTATAACTAATAGAATATTTCAAAATATGTTTGTTAACCATGTTTTGTAATTTTTAAAAATCAGAATATTGTCAAGTTGGGTTGACTAATTTTATTTTTACAAGTTAGTAATTGTTGACTTTACCATGTATGTTTTCAGGTATAATTTTCTTAGGCTAATATGTGGAAAAATATAGAGGTAAAAATAATGAAAAAGATTAGTTGTGGTCTGTAAATAGACTTCAAAAGTCTACGAACTTCCAAGTGTTTCAGCTAGTTCTCGTCAGATTTCTAGCATTTCCCTTTTCTGTTCTTGTCTTCTTTAGCATCATTTTAATTTATTCCCTTCCTACCTGGTTCTTGGCTATTTTAAGTTTTGCAAAACATGTTTTAAAATCAAATCTGTCTGAGTGCCATCCCTAGGCTGCTGTCGCTCTATTCCTTTGGTGTGACTGCAGACTGTTTAAGCTGTAAGTCAGTCAGACTGTATCATGGCACAACTACACTGACCTCACACTATTGCGGGGTATTAGAGAACAGGAGAGGCCAAGCAGGACAGTGAGGTGTTTTTGAGTGTTCGCTCCAGCTCAGGGCTGAAGAAAGGAAGCAGTACCCTAGGGTTGTCTGGCTCATTTTTATGTCATTCTTTTCCTTTAAGTTATTGTGTCCTAGTTTTTTGTTTTGTTTTGTTTTGTTTTTAAATCTCTCTTACCTCTGAACCAATTGGAAGCTTAGCTTAATGGTCTTATCTTTCATAAACATCTAAACCTATGTTCTTCCTTCTCTGACACTTTCATTAAGGGTGTTAGGGCACCTAGTGAGAATGAAAGTATAGGTGCTGTTTTTCTGGCATGGATGGTAGAGGACCCCAGAATTTTTTATTTTGAGGGGTTATGTTTAGCTAGAGTGGAGCAGTCATTATGTTAAAGGTCTTAAAGGTCTTTCTGGGTGTGGTGGCGCAGGGCTGCAATCTCTGCATTCAGGAGGCAGAGGCAGGAAGATCTCTGAATTTGAGGCCAGCATGGGCGGTCTACATTGTGAGCTCTAAGCCAGCCAGGGCTACAAAGTTGGACTTTATCAAAACAAACAAACAAACAAAAAAAGCAAACAAACAAACAAAAAATGAGAGAGAAAGACAGACAGACACAGTAGTCTTCCTAGAATGGCTGTTGGCCTTTTGGTGAGAGAGAGCTGGCTGTTGGGGAGGGAGAGCAGGCTGTTGGGAGGGATAGCAAGCTGCTGGGAGGGAGAGCAGGCTGTTGGGGAGGGAGACTGTTATAATTATTTCAGTCTGTGTCTATTAATGTTTTCAAGTTGCTAGCATCACTTCCAAGTCTGGGATAGATAAGGGGAAAAAAAAAGTAAAGGAAAGAAAAGAAAGTCCTGGGGTATGTAGTTCAACACAAAGACAGTCCCTGGTGTGCCTTTAATCACCACTTTTTACAGGCTTGTATTTGTTTTTATATATAATGCCCAAAGTTGGACTTGTTAGTTTAAGGAGTAGGGAGGAATATGTCTTTGTCTACTTTGTCTCCTGGAAGCCAAGCTCCCACTGACATGTTTTTTCTCAAGGAGAAGCTGTGTTGACCACAGCCCTGCCTGTTGCCTTCGACTGATTATACTAGCAGAGCTGCACAGTGACAGCAGGCCAGGAATGCAAAGCCTGCAGAAGCTGTCATCTAGCTTCTTAGGGAAAAAACTGTCTGCTCCAATAGCATGCCCATTTAGTGATAGTTGTAGAGTTTGAACCCAGGCCTTGAGGTGTTTGAGCTGCCTCCCCTTTGATTTCATGTTCTTGTTTTTATATATATTTTCAAAATTTTTATTTGCTTCAGAGTTCTGCCTGCATGTATGTCTGTGTGAGGGTGTTAGGTCCCCTGGAACTGGAGTTATGGACAGTTACCATGTGGGGGCTGGGAATTGAACCCAAGTCCTCTGGAACCCAGATCCTCTGCTCTTAACCACTGAGCCACCTCTCCAGCCCCAATTTCATGTTTTTATTAAGTATTCTATTAGACTAGACTGTGGTCAGTGAAATCACTATGTCCTAATGGATGCAGTCACACAAGTTGAGACAGTTCATTTTGTATGTGCTTGGGTATGGAAAATACTAGCAAGGTTTTAAAACAAACATGAAATGTTTACATATCTTGTTATTCACCATGAAAAATATACATGGTATATGCATTCTATGAATATTAAAAGAAAGTTTAAAAATTTACTGTGGGGCTGGAGAGATGGCTCAGCAGTTAAGAACACTGTCTTCTCTTCTAGAGGTCCTGAGTTCAATTCCCAGCAACCACATGGTGGCTCACAACCATCTGTAATGTGATCTGATGCCCTCTTCTGGTGTGCAGATGTACATGCAGATAGAGCATTCATATACATTACCTAACTAAACGAATAAATAAATCTAAAAAAATTTTTACTGTGATTTATTTATTTCATTTCTTTTCTTTTTGAGATACTGTCTCACACTTAGGAACTCTTGTTGCTCCTCCTACTCCAGCCTTCTGAATGCTGGCATTTTAGGTGTGAGGCACCACACCTGCTCTTCTGACTTTTTATGTTTGCTTTTTGTTCTTGAAACCTTGATGTTGGTAGAATTTAATTTTATAAATATTATATCCCATTTTATATGCTTTATCATTAATTATTACATTGTGTAACAATGGAGGGTAAATTCTAATTTTTACCTTTCATTTAGAAGCCACAATTTCTTTATTCGTAATACTATGGTTATTAGACTAGATGAGAATAAAGCTGTGTGCTGCCTAGAAACAGAACAGGAAGCTCCTTCTTTCCCCTGATTTTTATCACAAGAATAACGTACGCATGAAAAAGATTGCAGACATTCCAAACATGCTTAAAATGTTTTCAGCAGAAAGTGAAAATCTACTGTGCAGTTGTCCCTCTTGATTTAAAAATGCTAGGTAGACTCATGCCAGGCTTTCTTTTCATTTGGTAATATATTGCAATGGAACAACTTATGAACAGTTAAAACATTCCTTAATGTTTTGCATTTCAGTATCAAAGGCACACAAAGTTTGTAAATGACTATATTTTGTATTATGGTGGCAAAAGAGAGGATTTTAAACGGTTGGGGTAAGTATTGTGGGGTAGAGCAACAACGGATGATTTTCTAGGCCCACTATTGTAAATTCCTTGGCAACAGGTCACAGGTAGCTTCCTCATCTATTGAACCAGGTATGATATTGGCAATAACAGTACATGTGAGAAATGTTCTTGTGTGCGCAAAAATAAGGCAATGTCCAAGAGACTCTTCCAACACTATAGGCTATTGCTGTTGCCTTTGGCAGCTCCCTAGATGTTGACGATAAGGCCCTACTGCTGAGGACACCAGACACTTAGACACAGGAGTCAGACGACCTGAGCTGGATCTGATCTGAAAGCCTCGTTCCTGAGGACTAGCTTTCATGGTACCAGAAGGTGCCATAAAAGTTTCCAAAGGAGGGAAGCAATCAATACATACATGTGCATGTGTTCATGCATGCCTGGGTGTGCGTGCGTGCATGTGTGTAACAACAATTGAAAAACTGGCCATGAATTTGAGTGAGAGCAATGGGGAAGGTATGTGAGAAGGATTGGAGGGAGAAAAGAGAAGGAAAGAAATGATGTAATTATAATCCCAAAGTAAAAACATTATTTAAAAAATAAGGCAAAAAGGAAACTTGACTCTGGAATTTCCTACACATGAAAATTCTTCCTGTATTGAGGCTGCTGGTCTTGCATGAATTTTCATCTGACATAATTTCAGAGTAAGTAGGGCCCTAAAGACTGTAGCACTATCTTAGCTATCCCAGTTTTGTCTTCTCTATCCACTGAGCCCATACTGCTCAAATGTTTAGTCTAGTTACAAACTGAGCATCTTTATTTTTCTTTCCCCTTTATTGTTCCTCCCAGGAAACTACTAAAATGATGTAACATTACACATTATTGAGGGCTAGTTACTTGGATCTGTTCTGAAACTTGTTTTCATTCACTAATGAAAGCCTATTTAGCTTTCTCAACCTTGCTTTGGCAACAAAGCACCATTTGTAGAACTAGACCACCTTAGAGATGAACACCTTAGAGTTCTCTATGAAGTTGCTCCCTTCTTGCATTTTTTTCTTAAGTAGCTTCTGAAAATAATGAAATAGTTCTTTTATGTAGAAATTTCCAAGTAGAACTATATTTTTACTTATATTTTTATTCAAGTTTTCAAAAATCTCAGCACTATTTAGCCTAAATCTGACTGATCTTATTTTCTAGGGAGAATGATAAGACAGATCTGGATGTTATACGAGAAAATCATAGATTCCTATGGAATGAGGAGGATGAAGCAGATATGACTTGGTAATTTTACTCCATTATTCATGTGTTTTGTGTGTATATGTGTGTGAAGTTCAGAGGACAACTTGAAAGAATGGTTCTCTTTTTGCACCATGTGGGTCTCATGGCTCAAACTCAGGTCATCAGGATTGGTGGCAGGAGCCTTTACTGGTTAAACTGTCTTGCCAGTCTGATGGCTTGGTAATTTTAGTCATTAGCATCTAATGAAACAAATAGTTTAGTTTTGTCTTTCTTATTCTGTTTCTCTTTTATTTTATTTGAAGACATTATTTTTATTTATATATATGAGTGTGTACCTGTCTGTGTAAACACCACATAAATGTTTGGGAACCCATAGAAGCCAGAAGAGGGCATCTGATTGCCTGGATTTGGAATTTCAGGTGGTTGTGAGCCACCCAGTGTGGGTGCTGAGAACGGAACTAAGGTCTCTTGGAGAAGAGCACATGCTCTTAACCACTGAGCCATCTCCCCAGCCTCCGTATGTGTTGTCTTAGTCATCATTTATCCATGGCATTCAGCTTTTTCATAGGACAATTTTTGAATCAAGGATAGAAACGTACATTTAGGACCCTTGATTCTGGTTTGCTTCCTTGGGTAATCTTTGGCAATTTTAATTAACTTTTAAATATTTGACTAGTCTCCAAAAATAATTATGCTATTGTTTGTATGTTTTTTATAAAATGTTTTGAACTTTGGGAAAGAAAATACATAAAAGTGGTTTCGAAGTCCAGACATCACTAAGGGTAATAAATGAAAAGTAATTCTCTTTCTCATTTCTCTTAAGTCCTCCAGTTTCTGAGAGCCACCATTAACAGTTCATGTCCAAACAGTCGGCATGTCTATCTGTATTAGGCCTCTTTTAGCATTAATATTTATATCATATATGTTACCTTGATATTGCTTCCAAGTAGCAAACTATAGTTGATTTCTGAATGAATAATACATACTTTTTATGGATTTAGGGAGAAGAGACTTGCAAAGAAATACTATGATAAATTATTCAAGGAATACTGCATAGCTGATCTCAGTAGATACAAAGAAAATAAGGTATGCCCTATTTATAGCTGAAGCTCTTGTTCAAGTACAACATTAATTTTTATTAACCACCATGACCCACATTATTCTTTCATGGCACTGATTTGAATCTGTTATCTTGCACTTTGGAACATCATTTTGACTGCTTAACCTCTGAGGTCATGGGGTTTACAAAGGGTCTATTGAATTTTTGGAGGACAGGATGTTTTGCATTGGTGAGATCACCCATTGAAGTCTGAAGTCACACACAGTTGGCAACTGGATTCCATCTCGCTCTCATCTTGAGCCTCTAGTGATTAAACACTAGAATGATGCCTTATTTCACAGATCATGTTGGAAATCAATAGTTTTTTGATTGATTGCCATTTATGGAGTGGCAGATGCACTTTTGTTACATAAAATTTCTATTTTGGTAAAACTTACTTTCAGTCTGTGCTAATTAGAAGTGGCAGATTCCAATTTCCACTTTACATCTGTAGTTAATATTAAAGCTGTTTTTATTTCTAGCTCAACTTTCGTAGGAACTAAAGAAGGTAGTCCAAGAGTGGAGGATCTCAGCTGGAAATGTCAAAAGGAATGAGTGAATGCTTATATGCTACTAAGGAAAAAAATCTATTTATAAACAGTTATAGAAACTCTAAGAATTTCTCTTACATTTAGTTTGCTCTTTTTAGTGTCTTTAGTTTGTGAGTTGTTCTCTAGTTCTGTACAGACAGAATTGATAAATACTTTGCGTAAGCCTGTTACAGATATATGTGGTTGCTGTAGCCCAAGACTTGTCAGTTTCTTTTAAGTTACTTATGGATGCTGTTCATAGCATTTGTTCATAGCTGTTCATAGCATCTGTACCACCTAACTACCATAACTAATCTGAAATCGCCACAGCAGCTGGGTTATTTGTTCATAGCATTTGTCTGTACCACCTAACTGCCATAACTAATCTGAAACCACCACAGCAGCTGGGTTGTTTGCAGCTGCCCCACTGCAAACCGAGTCTGAAAACCTTCTTTCTAGAATCATGTGGCAAAGTAGCTGTTTAGCCATGGAATTTTTTTTTTTAAATGGCACACTCCAGTATTTTTTTCTTCCAAAACTGCATTGGACACTATATAGTGACTGCCCTTCAGAAAAAAATGCATTCTAGTTAGATGATGGTGCATGACTGCAATCCCAGCACTCAGCAGGCAGTGACAGGATTGTTGAGTTCAAGGCCAGCCTAGGCTGCATAGCAGGTTTGAGGGAGATCCTGGCTCAAAACAAACAAACCCCAAAACGAAAAGCTGTGGAGAACAGATGAACACAAATGAAAGGGTTTAAAGTCTCTATTTAAAATGTATTACTGGAAAAATAGCTCAGTGGGTAAGAGTGCTTGCTGAGGAGTCCTCAGGACTTGAGGACCAGAGTTTGGATCTCAGCACTCAAGTAACAAGCTAGGGACTCACATGCACACACACATGCGCACAGCCATGCACTCCCATCTGTACCTCCCTACCCCCGCAGTGCCAGCCTTGATGTGCACAGAGATAGAATCTCTGGGGCATGGCTTGCATCTTAACTCTCCCTCCCCACTCGCCCCCCCCCTATTACTACCTGAGGGTCAGGGAGAGACCCTACTTCAAAGGAATAAAGAATGATAAAGTAAGACACTTACTGCATTCTTCTGGCCTCTCTGTGCCATATCTCATACATACATCACATGCCCTCATGTGACTATTTTAAGGGGAATAATTGTGTGTTGTTAGAATATGCTGAGTAACTGCATATGAGTTGAAGATATGTGCTAATAAGTAATCAAATATGACTTGCGTTTAAGTGTGGAAATGAAAGAAATAGGAAATTTGGAGGGAATATATTTTGGGGATGTAATGGGTCTGTGTTCTAACATACCATGTTTAAAGTATTGGAGAAAGTTTAACTTGTGCTGCGGTTCCAGTTTTATGATGTGTTTTCTCTTAGCTTTGTTTACACACATAGTGCTTCATTCACTTTGAATTAACCAGCTCTTAATTCAGTGCCTACTATATTTAGTATGTACTTAAGGCAGTTCTAGTGACTTCCTTTGTTCCACATTCCTGTTTCTTTCTTTGAAAAACTTTTTATAATTGAGAATGTATTTAGCTTCATCTGTCAACTAAAATTAGACTCAGGCACAAGGAAGAGAGAGAAAGAGAGAGAAAAAGGAGAAACACTACCTTAAATGAGCCAAAAGGTATTTTTCTTTTTCAAAAAATTCAAGTTGATGGGGTCTGTGTTGCAGGAAGTAGGGTTCAAGACCAACCCTAGAGTAACTGCAGTTGAATCCTGTGAGAACTGGGTGTCGGGATACAGAAATTAGGTAGGATGACACAGTAGAGTGTCACAATCCCCATACCAGTGTAACTCTCTTGGTGATGGTATTGCCTTGTAAAGATTTATTGTTATATTGTATTACTTGTTTTTTGTTTTGTGTGTATCAATGTTTGCCTGCACGTATGTACGTGTATTGTGCCTGTGGAGACCAGAAGCGAGTGTCATATTCCCGTGGAGAAATGCATAGTCGTGTTCCGCTCCATGGATGCTGGCAACAAAACCCAGGTCTTGTGCAGCAGCACTGAGCACTGTTAATAGCCGAGCCATTTCTTCAGTCCTGTTTTCTTTTCAGAGATTCAACAGATATTAACTTAATAATTACCTGTTATCCTCATTTGAATACCAAGTCCAATGAGTAGTTGCTTAACAAGCATATTTGTTAAATAGGTTAAGGAGTGAAAGAAAAGGTTTGGGAAACTTTTTCTAGCAATACACTTGGCTTTGTGTTTTAATAGATATTCCCAGACAATGTTGAATGGCACACACTCTCTATTCACACATATAAAGCTTAAGCACACAATGAAACAGAGTTTTTTTAAAATAACTTTTTTTTTCTTTTCTTTTTTAGCACTTTTCAGTCTACATTATTTCTCCACAGACTTGGAGAATTTTATTTTCATTTGCGTTTTAACCAGAAAATTTAGACATTTTTTGAATCTTTATATGAAATATAAATTTGACAAATTAAGCAATAAATGATTAAAAACTTAAACCAAAAGTTAAGAAGTTGAATGTTTTATCTGAATTTATTTTGCTCTTTTTTTTTTAATGTGTATGGCTGTTTTGCCTGCATGTATATCTGTGGACCACCTCTGTGCAATGCCTGTGGAGGCAGTAAGATGTCAGAGCTCCTGAGCTAGAATTGCAAGCAATTAGGAGCTGCTTCATGGGTGCTAGTAGTTGAACCTGGTTGTCTGCAAGAGCAGCCAGTGCTCTTATGTGCTGAGCCATCTCTCCAGCCCCCTGAATCCACTAAGGTACACTAATCCTGCAGGACTAAGATGTTGAAGTAGTGCCCTTGGCCATAGTCATAGTTCTTTGTTCTTGTCAGTACCGTATAGAACACGTATAATATGAATGCAGGTGTTTTCCTGGCTCGACACCAGGAACTTTTAGGGTATTTTAAAAGTGATTTTTAGCAGAGGTTGGTAATTGTCAGGAGGTATTCTCAAGTTTCCATAAAAAGAGAGAATGTTATTACACTGATAATTAGGCTTATTTTCAGGTTGAAAATTTTATCTTCTTGGCTTTATGGTTAGATGTGTGTGTGTGTGTGTGTATATATATATATATATGTAATTTAAATATTGTATATCCATTTATTTTCATATAAACCAACTTTTCTTAACAGTTTGGATTTAGGTGGCGAATAGAAAAAGAAGTAATTTCGGGAAAAGGTAACTTTAAAAATTTTTTTTACTTTCTAATATAACACAGCTTATTTTGTTATATAGAATTGAAATCATGAGATTTTTTTCTGCTGTAGACAATAAATTATTATTATAAAAATAAAGTTAGGGAAAATGTATTTCTAATAAATAAATTATTAGCAAAGATCAGAATTTAATGCTTTCATGACTTTTCCTTTAGAATTAGGAATTTAGAATATTTGAAGATATGTGGAAGATGTTATAGGAATTAAAGATTTAATGACAGAAAACAAGTGAGTGCTTGATTACCAATTATAATAAAATATTGATAGTACTATATTCCAACAGAAATCAGTATTTTAAGGGTAGAAGTTAAATATCACATGTGAACCCAATAGAAGTTTTGTACAGACTAGTCCTAGATAGAGCCCAAATATTTAGTCTAGTATCAAAAGATCAAACATTTGGGGTAGTCAGGAGCACTCCAGTTCCAGGAGATTGCAAGCCCTTCTGACCTCTCCCAGCACCAAGCATGCCTGAAGTGCATGCATATAAATGGCAGGGCTGTTTTGTTTTGTTTTGTTTTGTTGTTTTTTAACGAATGATTGAAGGCACTGT
>CM053762.1:49873113-49996519 GCA_028658305.1 Pachyuromys duprasi | reverse complement strand
CGTTTTTGGTTTTGTTTTTCAAGACAGGGTTTCTCTATGTAGTCCTAGCAGTCCTGGAACTTGCTCTTTGAATCTGGCTGTTCTGGAATTTAGAGATCTGCTAGCCTCTGCCTCCTGAGTTCTAGGATTAAAGGTATATGACGCAGCCAGCCAATATCACCCCCGACCTTCCAACCCTCAGCTGAAAAAGTAGGCATTTAAAAAATAAGGCAATGTAAAAAAAAATTAAGGTCAGTTTTATTTTGTATGTTTACCTAAAATAGTGAGAAATCTGAAATGTCTTTCACTAATAAAAATATCTGTATTAATTTTGTCAAGTAGAATTTTTAGAAAAGTATATTAAACCACCCTTTAAAAAATTGAGAGGCATTCTCTGAGTACATAAGTGGATGTAGGACTAGTTGGGAAGCAGAGAGCAAGCTACTGCGCTGTTAAAACAGTGTTGTGGTTGCTGTTTAACAGCCATAGTAAACATGCTAAACGTGCATATTTAATTAACTTTTCAGTTGGGATAACTTTTAAAGTCATTTTGTGACTTCCTTGCACATGCCATAGCATGACATGTATACATACATAAATAAATAAAGTTAAAAAATTGTTTTAAATTCAAGTCATCCTCTGCTACATAGTAAGTTTGAGGTTAGTCTAGGCTGCATGTGATAGCTCCTGTTTCAAAAGACTGAGTTACAAATTAGGCTTTAAGATGCTGGCAGATTTTTGTGTTTTGTGAAAAAGATTTTGTGGTTTGTATTTGTTACTCTTGGTACAAATAACTGGTGGAAACTGTTCTTTGCATAAATAATTTTCATTTTTCTCTCTCTCTTTCTCTGTCTTTTTTATTACCAAAATAGATAATTTTGAGCTGTCTCTTCACCTCTAAATCATCAGTTTTTGTTCTCTTAGTTTTTAGTATATATATATTATGTATGATAGAGCAGTGAGGTGTTAAAATAATGAGGTTTAAGTTTTAAATGTTTTTCATGAACATTTTTGTTAGAATTGTAAGTAAATGATGTAATAATACTTGGAACCATTAATTTTAACATTGCAGTTAAATACTGAAAGGACTCACATCCAAGAGCATATATTTTAGGAAATGACCTCTCCTTTCAGGGTTTTAGTGAGTACACTTAATATTTTCACTCTCCAAAGTGAGATTCTCTAATATGGACTCACTAAAATTCTATTTTTGGGGGGGGATTCATCTTTTTATTATTTATTTTTTCTTATATTAATCACAGATTATATACTTTGTCTAAGTAAACAGTTTATCACCAGGAATTCTGTGACTGTTGTTTTTGTTTTAAGAGTTCTTCAGCCAGGGCAGGTGGCACAGCCTCATGGCTGAGACAGGGTGTCTGGGAGTTTAGTCCTGACCTATAGAACAAGTTCTAGGCCAGCCTAGGTAATGTAGCAAGCAAGCAAGAAATAATAATAATAATTTTTTTAAAAAAGATCTGGGATGTGGCTTAGTGGTAAAGCAAATGCTTTGCATCACAAGATCCTGGGTTCAGTTCCCATTGCAAAAGAAAAAAAATACCTTCGACTTCATATTTAGATACATGCATGCTATAGTTATGGTGGTCAATTATCTTTAATGCTGAGTTTGTGTCACATTTATTACACTTATTTTACCATCTTTAAAAGAAATTTTTAGAAATAGTAGGTTTACAGGCAGATCATATCGTGTACAATGGCTGATAATGCTTTTTCCTTTTGCAGGTCAGTTTTTTTGTGGAAATAAATGTTGTGATGAAAAAGAAGGCTTGAAGAGCTGGGAAGTTAACTTTGGCTACATTGAGCATGGTGAAAAGAGAAATGCACTTGTTAAATTAAGTAAGTTGTGTTTAGTGGAGGTATTGTTATTTTTTCCAAGGTTATCTTTATTTTAGAATTGAAAAGTGTATAGCCTGTTTATAATTCAATTTTAAAAGGGTCAATATGTTTTTATGAAAGTATTCCTTTTCCCTAATACCTCAAATAAATTTTGAACCTAAAGTTTTTAGCATTATGGTAGCACTTTGATGAAATAATTCTTATGTCAAACTTCAGCTGGTAACTTGTAGAGTGAAAATGTTACAAGCTTGAGAATGAAACTAGATTATCTAAGTAACAGTATCAGAAAAGGCAAGGTAAACCTTATGTCTGATCGTGTAGCCAAAACGTGGTGTTGACAGTAAATACATTTTCTCTTTGACAGTGAGTGAACATTTTGGGAAAATACTCTTTTAAAGAAGGTTTTTACTTAATGTATTAGTTTTACTTAATGATAGGTTTCACGATGATGCTTTTATGCCTGTATATATTCATAATTAGTCCTTTTACTTCCATGTCTTTTTTTTTTCTTTTTCTGGTTCGTTAATAAATCTTCAGTTTTCTTTCCACTCCTGATAGAAACTATCAGTTACCCATGTGCTGTCAGCATAGACTGGTTCTTGGGTTCCTTTTAGAAGTGCCTGTCGGGAAAGTTCAGCGGTTTGGAATGAGATTAGGGAAAAGAAGAGGTCATGATAGTGGAAGCATTTGAAAATTCTTTTCTTATTTGAAAGTTTTTGAGCACTTCAGAGGAGATGGCTATATCCAAATAGTAATTATTATTGTTATTATGTGCATATTATTATATCATGTTATTGCATTAAGAGGTGTTTTTGATGTCAGGTACTAATTCTGCCTATGAAACACAATGGAAAACATTTTTTCTGAAGTACCTTTAAAACTTTCCAGATCCAATAGGGCTGATACGCGTATTAACTCACAAAGACAGCATACTTACAACCAGTACAAGTTCAAACCAGACCTTGGGAAGTGGCTACAAAGTCCTCACCCTGACCAGGAAGCTATTTGTAATTGATAGCTGCTGGGAAAGGGAAAAATCTATTTTCTTCAATGGAGTGATACTTCATTTTTCAAAAGAAAGAGAGAGAGAATATGAAATGGAGTCAGTAGGGATGGGAAATCTTGGAGGAATTGAGGGAGGGAAAAGAACATGACCAAAATATATTATATGAAAACATTTAAAAGCAAAGTATTTTAAAAATATTTCTAGTCCTTAGACATTGTAATATCATTATGAGGCATAATGTTAGATTATTTTCTTCATATTATTTCTTATATATAGTAAAGGGTATAAAGAACATGAGAAATTATAATTAACATGGAGAAGCAATATAATTACACAGATTCAGAAGCTCAGTGGTGTATTTTTTCTCTTTTAGGATTATGCCAAGAATGTTCCTTTAAATTAAATTTTCATCACAGGTAATTTTTCTTTTAAAATATCATTTTTAATGTTTAGTAACCTGGGCCATACTCATTTTATTGTATTGAGTATCTGAATCTCAATTTGGATTTAATTCATTGTTTAGAAAATAAAGCATCATTGTGTGATCCATGGAACTGGAGATTCAGTCTGCCCTGATGGAGCCAAGCAAGTTTCTATGTGAAAGTCTATGTGGGGCAATAGATGCCTTGTAGAAGAGTTGTTAGTTTGGAGCCAATGGCCAGACGCTGTAATAGTCTTAGAAATGATGTTTTAAAGCTGACTACATACAATGGTGTATGCTTACATTCCTGGGTTTCTTTGGAAGTCAGAGAAGGACATTGAGTGCTATGCTTTCTGACTTTCTTAACATTACTCACTTAAGGTCTCATTGAACCTGGAGTTTGCCATTTTTGACTAGTCTGGATGGCAAGCCATAGAGACCCTCCTGTCTCTAGTCTCTACCTTCCTGCCCCTAAGTACTGAGCTTATTAGTGAGGATGGTCATCTTGGGATACAAAGTAAAATCCTCATGTTTGCACTGCAGATTCTCTTCCCTACTGAACCATCTCTCCAGTCACTTTTGTGACTTTTAAACAGACAGTTACTGGATTGTCTCAGTGATAAAATGACACTGGTAAAAGTAGGCTCCTATTAAGTCATTTGGAAAGTGTCTGCTAAATTGAGTGAGTTAGTACCACTGGCCTGTACCATGCTGTCATGTGAGATCATTGCTGTGGTTTTGTTATTTGCTTATTGTTGGTGTTTTGTTTTGTTTTTGAGGCAGGCTAGCCTTCAACTCATAATGTATCTGAGGCTAGCCTCAAATGTATGATTCTCCTGTCTCAGCCTCTTGAGTGCTGGGGTTATAGGTATATGCCACCATACCTGGCTTCAGATCAGTTTTATTATAAACATGTCTACATAGTGTTTTAGCTGCTATAGATAAATAAAATAATAATTTCTTAAAATAAGCAGGAGTTTTTGTTACTTGAGTAACAGCTTCAACCTTAATTTCCTCACACTGTCAGTGACACTGAGGGGTACTGGAGGTACGTTGTAACATTCCCTTTTGAGTGTTATTTTCAAATTGAGATGACTTTGATAAAAGAACACATGGTTAACTTCATGGGTGTCTTAATCAGAAGTCTGTTGAGCACATATTTGAGAGTGATTTTCTTGTACTTCTTAAGCAATTAAAATTGCTTCTTACCTATTGTATTGACCAAATTGTAAATCTGGCCTAGAAGAGGTAAAGCCAGAGTAATAAGAAGACAAATTATAATTTGTCTACATTGACATATGAGTTAAAAATAAGTACTTTCTAGCTCTACTACAGTCTTTATTCCAAGAGGAGAGCATCATCTCACAGTGGCTTAGACCTGTCCCAGCACTGGCTTCTCGGTTGCTTCTCAGTACTCCGTGGATATGAGTTATGTTCTGGGAAAGGGAATGGACATAAAAAGGGTTGAGTAAAACTCTGATTTACTAATTTAAATAGAGAACTTACAAAATAGTTTTTTTGGTCTCTGTTAGGCTTTATTATTTTACAGAATTATCTTAATTTGTATATTAACTTAAAATATTTACGTACTGTAGCCTGGCGGTAATGGCACACACCTTTACTCCCAGCACTCAGGAGGCAGAGCCAGGTGGATCTCTGTGAGTTTGAGGCTACCCTGGTTTACAGTGTGAGTTCCAGGGCAGCTAAGGTTACATGGAGAAACATTATAACAAACAAACAAACAAACAAACAAAAAGAATGTGTACACTCTCTCAAAGTTCCTTATTTTGGATTTTATTTTTTATAAAATTGGTTGGAAAAATTAACTTCAGTATTATGTTCTTTAACATAAAGGAGAAAAGAAATCAAGTCAAAAAAAAGAAAGGCTAAAAGCAAGACTGAGTGTGACGAGTCTTCTTATAAGAAATCCAGATCATCTTCTTCAGAGGAGGCCGCCAAGGGCAAGGATGAAGGTAAAGGAGGACTAAGAGCTCCTCATTCTGAGTATGAAATGTAGTCTACCGCAGTGCGAAGGAGAATCTAGCTGGGTAGGCACTAAGAACTTTGTTTTATAGCAAGTGGAAGGAAAGTGGCCAAGAAATCAGATGTGAGTTTAATAGGACTTTAAAGAACAAATTGGTTTTGATTCCTTTGGGGCATATTCTGTAATATGAAACACTGCAAACAGTGCTCAGTTCCTGCCGTATCCAAGCCTTGTATTTGGATAAGACACTGACTCTCTCGTAAGCACTTTCTCCATGTGTGCTAGGGTAATGTGAACACCTACCTTCATATTTATCAAGTTTGAGAAGAGTGAAATGAGAATGTGATGGCATTCTGAGAAATGCAGAGCAGTTTTACAGTCTGTCATTCAATCTCAAATCTAGATTACAGAAGCTATCTTATAGGATTATGAGAAAGTTTTAGATAATTTAGTAAGCAATTTAACTGATGTCTGCCATATAATTAGCTATTATGAAGGTTACTTCCAAGTGCTTTTTCAGCAGCAGCAGGAGTTAATTGGCTATAACTTCTACTGAATCAAACTTGAAGCAAGGTGGGCAAGAGTGAACTAAATGTAACTGAGTGTTGGTATAGTATCTGGACAGGAGAGGGCTCCCTTGCTCTAGAAAGGTGCATTCTTATATGCATTTTTTTTTCTTCTTGCATATCATGATGGCCATGCAGTTAAAGTATGTAGTTCAAAGTACTATATACTGGAGTGGGTGGAAGAACTGTTAGTAGAAGAACTGTTATTTTGTTGTTTATTAAAAATTGTCATTTGAAGCGGAAAGCCTTTTCATGTCTATCTTAATTATTTCATAACTCCAAAGTAAAAATCAATAAATTAATAAATATGAAAATATCATTTGAGTGTAAAAATTTATACTTATTCTAGTATGTACAATAATATGTCATTTGAAAATTTGGTTATATCTATCATTGCATTAGTGATATTGTTATCTTTTTATTGTAACCACACCATGTAATCATGGCTTATTCTAAATTAAGGAAGAACTCATCTCTACCTAGACCTTCTTAATTTGGCATAAACTTTAATAATGATTAAACATCATAGTTGAATCTGGACAGTTGACACTACTGGTTTTATCCCTAGACATCCCTTCCCCCCCTTACGTGAGCCTATATACTTCATAGCTTCATGTTACCATCATGGAAGGTGCCAAGTGGGTGAATGGCTGGGTGGAAACTGAGTGCCACATGGCAGAATGAATGTGTAGAGAGAAAACGAAGACAAATCATTAGCTTGTGTTTGAATCTATTGATTTTGTGGCTTGAAGCTCTATTGTTGTGGTTTGCTTAAGTATAGATACACTTTCCTAGCCAAAGATTCGGTATCTTCTCTCCCCATTTCCCTTTCTCTCAGCTACTTCACCTTTCACGTTTCGCTTCAGCTCGTTCGGAAAGGCCCTTGTAGGCCCTTCGTAGTAATGTCTGTCTCACTTCCCCAAAACAGATTAGATCCCTATTATACGTTCTAAGTGCATCCTGTACTTGTGTAGAAATGCACAAGACTCTTGAAATAATTGACTTTCTGTGAGAGCAGGGATCGTGTGACCATTTAACTATGCTAAGACCATAGACATTTACCAGACATTAGGTGAAAGGAATCAGTGAATTCTCATAGTTTAAGAAATTCCAGAATTCTGTCCTAGAATCATAATCAAAAAGATGTTCTACATTTTTGCTTTTCAAATTTCAGTGCCCTAGCCAGCAGTGTTGTGATCAGCTGTCAGTTGGTCTGAAGTCACTGTGTGAGACCCCTGTGGTCCATGGGTCCTCACACACAGACAAGTGTGCGAGAGGCTGTGCCCTGTGGCATGTGCTTCAGCCTTTCAGGGAAGAGGGACCACTCCTGCCACAGTAACCTGCATAACCTGCCGTGTCACATGGTGGTTATCGCTAGCAGATTTGCCTTGACATTTGGCCCCAGCCTACCTTTCTCACTTTGCTTCTACTTATGTTAGTGGGCTTGCAGGGAAAGCCTAACCTTTCCACCTACTTTTAAAAAGCCCATTGAACACATTTCTGTGTCTTTACCCTGCACTTCTCGTACCCACTTTAGCCTCTAAAAGAAAGAAGCTCATGCTTTTTGGCCCCATCATCGAGTTTTGTTGGGATGTTGTTTTGGTTATCTATACTTTTTTATTTTATCACCATCCAGAATAGAGTGGTAATTTAAAATATATGTAGCCAGGTGGTGGTGGTGCACACCTTTAATCCCAGCTCTTAGGAGAAAGGAGCAGGCAGATCTATGTGAGTTTTAGGCCATTATACAATATATGTATTATGTAATAGTATTGTATATGTATATATACATATATGCAAATATATGCAGATATGTATATATACATATATGCAAATATATGCAGATATGTATATATTTAATACAATATATATACACACACCAATAAATTTTCTGTATTTTTTGCTTCTTGTCTTTTTCAATAACTATTGCAAAGATAAAATTTTTAACTTTTTTTGACAAAATGTCATATTACTTGCATATGAGTGGACAAAGTTGGCTGGGGATGTGACTCAGTGGTGGAGCGCTTGCTTAGAGTGCCATACGGAAGGAAGAAGCCCCAACTCCTCACCACTTCCCATTTCTCCTTGCATATGGCCTTGAAAAAATTCTGTGGAAAATAAAAATACGTAAACTGTGTTCAGTGGAAGGGCTGAACTTCTCCACAAAGTAAAATAAATTTATTTTATTATTATATTATTATTATGCAAGCTATGAAGTGTTTGTTAAACCGTGTGAGATTTTTCATAGGCTTTCAGTTTTTAAATTTTAAGTTGGCTATCCCAGGCTCTATGAACACGTAAGACGATCTTTATCTAAAAGGACCTGACATTTTAACTGAGGAGCTAAGACTAAAGGACCTGAAGGTTAGGAAGTCGTTGAAGGACTTTTCTTCTTTTTCTTTTTGCTTGCTTGCTTCCTTTCTTTCTTTTTTTAGCATAAGAAAACCAAATTTGGGAAGAATTTGTGGTTTTAGCTACAACTATCAATACCACTTGAAGATGATGCTTGGTAAAATTATGTTGTTTTCTTTTCAGGACAGTCATCCTCAAAAAATTCAGAAGAATCTAGCAACAGTAAGTATCACACTTTTTTTTAAAATCAAGTAGAAATATATAGATTCAAAGCATTTGTAAGTTAGCTTTTTTTTTTAATTTATGTGTATCCTGCTCTGATATGAATTGTATTTGTTTTTGTGCAACATGAGAAAAATCATAAAGGACAAAAGTAAATATTTACTCTTCACCTAAAAATAATTAAAAGTTTTTTTATCTAATTATAGAACATATCAGAATGTTTTCTTCAGTAAATATCTTGAATATACATTTCAATTTCACATTGTACAATACACAGGAAGAGAAATAGAGATAGGGTTGGAATGGGAAAGGAAAAAGAGTTAAGACTTAAAGAAAATCGCTTAGTTTACATGAGCCTGAGTGTCCCTGTGGTGGTTTGGAGTGTGGGTCTTATGTGAGAAGCTGTTGCTGTGAATGTGCTTTAGTCTTGTTTTCATTGATTTTATCGAATAATTGCTATAAATTTTGTATTTTCCATGAAATACTCCCCAAAGTGTTCACAATGACTTACAAAAAGTATGTAAGGTTTTAAAATTAATGTTAATTTAAAATTAGTGATATAAGAATAATGGGAAACAACATAGAATAGCAGTATAAAGGTACAGGCAAAATTCCTTTACCAAAGCATGTCACATGACTGCAAAGGCATATCACAGCTGTGTCGCTGTTCTCCCCGTAGCTGTGGCCAGTAATGGGATCGCCAGCAGAACAAATAATGCTCCTTAGAAATAATAAAGAGATCTCAGTGCTTACTTAGCTTTTTCCTGGCAGCTTTGGGAGAAGAATCTCCTGTAGGATTAGAAAAGAGGGCATTCATTCTTTTTGAACCTCTGTGATGAAACAAACTATTGTTTTTTAAATTGTAAAGGTTTATCTTTATTATTTGTTAAATTATATGTGTAAGTATACCTACCTGAGTGCAGGTGCCATTGAAGTACAGAAGAGGCCATTGGTTCCCTTGGAGCTAGAGTTGGTGGTGGGGAGCTGCTGAGTGTGGGTGCTGGAACCAGACTCAGCTTCTCGGAAAGAGCAGTCCTCACTGCTTACCACTGAGCCATCTTTGCAGTGCGGTTCCTTCCCCTCCATTTGTAAAAGTTTTATCTTTATTATTTAAAAAATTAATGTACATATATATTTTGAGACAAGGTCAAGCTATTCTTAAACTTATAATCCTTCTGTCTCAGTCGCCCATATTTCTAGAATTATAAGCCTATGCTACTGTGCCCAGTTAGAGTACATCCATTTGTAATGCATTAAGCTCTAGGCTATTCATTAGATTCCCTGAGAACCAGAGAACTCAAGGATATTATCAATACTAAATAGTTAATGTCAAAGATAGGGTTAGATACAAGTTTATAGTCCTCAACTCAGTGTCATTTTGTTCTTACTATCAAAATAACTGTTCATTATGGGTGAGTCAAATGGAAGCCTGTTATTTACATTGTAATTTTGACAATTTAGATAGATAGATAGATAGATAGATAGATAGATAGATAGATAGATAGATAGATAGATAGATAGATAGATAGGTAGGTAGGTAGATAGAGCTGTCTTAAGTGTTTGATCTGTCTATGTCTTGATCTTTTGCAGAATGTGTGTACACAGGCCAGCTTTATTGAATTATTGTCAAAGCAAAACACATGAAGTCTGTGTCTCACACAGAGAAGTCCTTGATAACTTGTAGCTCTGTTGCAATGCCAGCAAAAAGAAAACTGCCAGACATTGAACAGAGTCTGTATTTACTCTCTAGAATTGATCACATTAAAAAATTAATACCCGTCATTTATTACAGTTATTAGAGACATTCACCATTTCTTCAGTGTGTTTTTTAGTTATCATGTAATATCCACAAAATGGAGGCATTCGGGAGAACCCAAAGCATTTAAGCACTGTACACAAAGTAGAAGGCTTGAGCAGATCAAACACAGAGCAGCCAGTGCGCTGTAGAACTGAAATTGTGCCGTGGGAAGAATGTTGGGGCAACTCAAGATGTTTAGTTTGGAGAAAGGAGTGAGAGTGAGGGTGAGGACATAGAAATTGGAGGTATTTGGAGGCTGTTATTAGGTGGAGGGTTTATTTTTGGTGATTGGTTCACAGAACTAGGATCTGTAGATAAAAGTGGCCTGAAAACAGTTTTGCCTCAGTTTAAGGAAAACTGTCACTTGGAATTCTCTGACAAAAGGAATAAAGGAAGTGAGATGTCTCAGAAGACAAATCGAATGCTGCTTGTTATTGGAAGTGTTACAGTGAATGAAAAGACTACAGAGACCGCTTCTCAGCAGATAAAGCCCTATGACCTGGGTTTGATCCTTAGAACTCATATGTCCTCTGACCTGCACACATGCAGTGTGGCATGTTCACATTACATCTGCCACACACACACACAAGCATACACATGCACACAAAGTGAAAGTGAAGAAAAGAACTACAGGTTATTCCAGTTCTTGCCCATAACTACTGCAGGGGTTTGACAGTGATGATGTAAGGTCATTGTGTATCGGCCAATCTACTTGTCATCCTCAGCAGTATTTTTTGCTCACCCCAGGCCAGTGGTTATAGTTGTAACAGTATTGTAGTGACTCTCACCCTCAGGGAACCAGGAAGTTTTAGACTCTAGAGTGGAAGGAACTTCATAGATCATTTAGTCTAGTCTTATAGATTTGATTCTTTGAGGTAATTTGCCCACATATATTTTTTCAATATACACTCTCTCAGAGGACTTACTTAAAGATGTTTTAACTTTTGAAAAGTAAGATTTCATTCCCTGGTATCAGAAAATTGATGCTCAGGATGGGGCAATGGTCCTTTTGGCACAGTGCTTCCATGAAAGCAAGAGAGATGGAATTCAGCGCCCAGAGCCCACATTAAAACCTGGACCAAGGTCGGCTCAGTGGGGAAGGTTCTTGCCACCAAACCTGACAGCTTTAGTCCCTGGAGCTCACATGGAGTTGGGGAGAACTGACTTCCACAGCCTGTTGTCCGGTCTCCACACTACCCTACATGTGCACACCTGCATGCACATGTACATAAATAAGTGTAAAAGTAAATGGTCCAGGTATATAGCACACATCTTCAATCCTAGTGCTGGGGAGGTGGAGACAGGCAGATCTCTCAGTCCTTGTCAGCCAGCTTCACTTGTTTAGTGAGTTCAAGGCTAGTGAAAGACGGCTTCTCAAAAACAAGGTGGGTAACACCTGAGGAACAACACTGGAAGTAGATCTTTGGCCTCCGTGTATGTGCATACATACTATACCTGTACACACCACACACATAGACAAATATACTCCCCTAGAGGACTGTAAGAAAGCTGACTTGTGGAAAGTATTCTTGGGAGGGAGCAGGGTAAACAACAGAGCAGTTCATAGTGTAAGACCTTTTACAATCAGTGCTTGTTTTTAAAGGCCACATGGGTGCTGTTCTCTGACATCTTAACAATAATGCCATAGAGATAACTTATTGGGCATAATCAGATTTTCTATTCTTTCTTATCTTGCTGAGTGGAAGATTTAGTTCAGGACACTGGGAACTATAGTGATGGCTGTCACAGAATAGGAATCTTCCTCCAAGACTTTATAGTTCCGTCATCAGTGTGCATAGTTCATTAGACAGCACCCTCCCCCTGCTATTTGTTAAAATTGCTGCCACAACAGATTCAGTTAGGATCAAAGTTCAGGCATACATATTGATTGAAGGATCAGAGTCCAGCAGGTAAAAGGCTAGAACCACTGTGACAAATCAATGCTGCTTTATTTTTCTGTGCTGAACTGAGGGACGTTCTGTACAGCCAAGCCAAATCCAAGTTAAGTGGGAACTCATGTTACCTCTACAAGGGAATTATCTCTTGCAATATCATTCTTGATTTAGCGTCTTTTCTTTTAATCACATGGGAGTTGTATAAGTTAAGGTTTGTAAAGAGCACATTAGGTTAGGACGAGCACATCAAGAATTGAGCTTCTGTGTGACTCTATGCAATTACATTATGAAAAATATGTCAGACATTTTGTAAGACTAATGCTTATTACTATAGTTAGAAAAGCCTGTTGTGAGAAGAAAGAGGCTTTCTGAGACATTGTTAGGAAGAGTGGAAACTATAACCTTTCTCCTGGAGGAAAACCTGTAACTGGTATTAGAGTGATGTGTGGTGGCCAGTGATGCTGCTTTTGGAATTAAATATTTTATTTGGAATAGATAAGCACCTCAGGGAAGTGGGGACAGAAGTGCACAATGTGCAACAAGAAAAACAGCTCGGCTGGACTGTGGGCCTACTATGGAGCCCTCGCCAACATGTTTAAGACCCTGGGTTTAATCAGTAGACTGCTCCCAATAAAAAGAAAGAAAAACACCCTAAATCTCCACCAATCAGAAATTAAGGACTGGTTAAACAGATTCTACGTAAGTGGAGCTAGGTAGATGGTGGAAAGCACTGGTCTTTCAGAGGACCCAGGGTCAGTTCCAAGTTCCTTTGTTGAGAGGTCTGACATCTCAGACCTCTGCAGACACCTGTAGACACACATGTATCATTAAAAAGAAAATTAAATTCTAAAATAAATCTCATAAAAATATTTAAAATATGTATTTGTATTGTCAAGGAAAGCTGTCTTTGCTAGCTCAAATATTTTATATTTGCAGAAAATATGCACCATATAGTTCAGTTTATTAAAAATCTTTGTTATATACATACATGTAAGCTTATTTATCATAAGTTTTTAAGGGCCAACCAAACTTAGTGATTGTATTACCTGTGGCTTAGGATAACTTTTCCTTAGGACTTTAAACATTTCCAAATTGCTTTTATTTTAGATAGTGAACATCAGTAAAATAATAATCAGTAAAAATAATATATTTCTATTTAAAAATACAACAAAATAGGCCTCATGTGAATCACCTAATACTCAACTAAAATTTATTAAACATTGGATAATGTAATATCAGGCAGGCAAACTCTTTCCTGATGTAATTACACCAGTAAGTGACTCCTCTCCAATGGCACCCGTTAGTGGGCTATTGTGAGAGTTGGTCCTAATGTACATATGTTCTCTTCACAAATCTTCATTTCATTTCTGTTGTATGATCAGATCTACTTTAGTTAAGTGTAACATGGGAAAGTTGTTCATAAGACATTAGTTTTTCTTATATTTTAAATTAATTATATCTTATATTTCTTATTTTTTTAATTAGTTGTATCTGGAGGAATAATTTGAATTTTAGGGAATCATAAAAGTTGAAATTAAATTGCTATTAAATTCATAGTTAATTTAGTTGGCACTGGTAAGTGACTCAAAATGTGTTATGTTAAAAACAATGACAACATTTCTTCTAAATGAGCAGGAAACACTGATGAGGAAGATAGTGCTTCAGAATCTGAGCTCTGGAAGGGACCACTGCCAGAGACAGACGAAAAGTCACAGTAAGTGCTGAGATTCATAGATGCTCCGTTCTGTCATCAGTTTAGGAGGCCATGGATACTGCTGTTCTTGATAACAGTCAATGAAAATATTTAATGCTGTGAATGTTTATTTAGTATCAAAGACTCCCTACTCTGGTAAGGTGAAAGTTCATTACTAGCCATTGTTTTGAGCTGCAAATAGCCAATGGGTCCAGACATCCCTCTGTTCTTGTTTGGATTCCTTCTGAGAGGGCTATTCAGTTGCATCTAGGACAGCCTGTCCCATGACATTACATTCTCATAACCCATGCTGAGGCGCTGCTTGAATTTATGCAGGTGTAGAGGAATCCTTGCCAACAGTCATCTCAGCCTCCAACAACAGATAACTCAATGCACTTGCTTTCTGCCGCAGTTGACTTCAAAGCCTGAGCTGTTTGGCTTTTTGAGGCTGGCTGCAAACACTAATGTTCTTTAGCACCTGATCCTTCTCACTGTATCTGACAGGTTATACGGAATGTAGTGTCCCTTCAAAGTTGTTATTTTAGATATAACCTCTACTAGGTATTACAAATAGGTATTTACTATCCTCAGACTGAGAAAGCACTGTGGCCTTAGCAAATGCCCTCACACTCCTGGGAGTAAGACTTGTTTGTTTGTTTTTTTAAACATAGTTTCTGTTTTGTGCATTTCTTAAGCAGATTATAATTTGAAATAGTCAACCAAAAAAGCAAAGAGAAGCAATAATGTTTTACAAAGGACTTCAAAGAAAACTGAGGGTTTTGAGAATGATACCAGCATGTAAAATATTCTAAATTTAACTATTTTGAGACTAGATATGATTGTTTAGAGACTAAGAATTATTTGAGTTATGAAACATACTGGTATATAGAATAATCAGCTACTATACTGAATGAAAGTATTTTATTTTATTAGTTTCATATAATGTATCACTTAATTTTTTACTCTATTCATTGTTTTAAACTTAGTTTTTATTATTTTATTATAATCAATATTTGTACTTTTTTTTATAGGGAAGAAGAATTTGATGATTATTTTCAGGACTTGTTTCTATGAGCTGGGAGAGAGAGCCACATTCCTTGGTGAGGAAAGGTACTCTGACACTCTATGAACATGTCTGTGCCGTTGAGTCTTGACAGCCGCTGGGACAGATACTTCAGAGATACAGGGGCTGTCTCTGACAATTTCTCCTTCACTTGTGTTTCTTCTCAATTGGTTATCTAAAAACCTGTTTTGGCCCCAGCTCTCCAGTATATGATAAACTATTTGAAGTGTCATTTGAACATGGAGTGCTTGACATTAAGCTGTAAATAAATTATTTAGTGTTTTATTTTAAAATGATTAGTGTCAGAGTTTTTCCTTTTATTAAATGATTGTTATTAATTCACTCATGACTGCTTACCAGGCTTCTGTTGTTCCTGAGGCACTGCTGACTGCCTTGAAAGAGCTTTTTTGTAGGTCATTTTGCAATCCTTTCTGAACTATGAGAAAGTAATAAATTTATGTCAGATGTACTGATGTTAAAGATTGGGTAAAGGTCTTCTTATTTCTTGGGGTTGTGTTTTTTTATATTATTACTTATACTGAGTAAAAAGAAATCTTGATTTCTGAGGGAAGTTCTCACATCCAAGTTGATACTAGTAGTGGAATTCCTATAGCTAAGCATTCTTATAATAAAATTATATTCATCATTCAATGGTATTTAGAAAAGAGAGGTCTCAAAATTAAATGGTAACTGGGAAGACTTCAAACCGTTTTACAATAGAACAATATATTTTGGAATGAAGATACAGTTTATGATGTCAAGTTCACGTATGAACTTAGATAATTATATAAAATCCTGACAGTCTAGCATATTTTAAGGGGTCTTTGCAAAGTCTGAGGTAGTATTGGATATCAGCCCTACAGCTGCTTCATGCTTTGGCTCATTGCAGTCAGTGACGGTCACCAAGCCCTTGGTCGGGAGGCAGTGAGGTTCTGCTTTCAAATTATTCAGACTCTGAAGACAAGTTCATATATTTGAGATCTTCAGCAGACATAACACTAGCCTCAATTGAAGTTCTAGTAACTAGGGGAGGGGAAGATACTTGAGCTGACTTATGTTTTAGAGTTAAAAAAAACAAACACATAAAACTAAAGGAATAGGATAGGAATGAAATGTTGGGAAAAGGCAGTGTACATCACTTCATCAGACAATAGCTCAGTCACTCGTCGTAACTGCCTCCCATAACAGCATCTGGAGTATCATTCACTCACCTCTGCTTAGTGCTACCCTGGGCCAGGCACTGCTGTCGATGCCAAGATAGAGCTCGGAGCACACCTAGCAAAACTCCTTCATGGTCTTTCTGTCCAAATGTGAGACACAGAGGACTTAACTTGTAAAAGCGAAGCAGATGGTAAGTTCTTTCTTTTCCTTTTTGTTTTGTTTGTTTTATTTTTTTGAGACAGAGTTTCTCTCTGTAGCCTTGAATGTCTTGAACTCAAACTGACAAAGAGTTTGCCTCCTAAAGTGCTGGGATTACAGGTGTGTACCACCGCGCCTGGCTGGTATTTCATTTCTTTTCTGTTTAAAACTGAATTTTCCCTGGGATCATGACAGCAGAAGAGCTGCCCTCTCTGTCTGCAGCACTCAGGAGAGTGCTCTGCACCTTACCTGGTCAGCACAGTAGGGCTGGCCCTGGTCAAGGGGCCACAGGTAAGCCAGCCCCAAGGGTGAGAGCATGGAGAACTGGCCCCTACACTCGTCTGCTGTGAGGTGGCATGGGGGCAGGAGTGATGCCCTGCTCTCATCTTGCCCCTCAACGCCTGAGATCCTGAGAGTGGGTGAGCTGGTGAGCTGCTCCTGTCTCTGGCCAGCTGCAGCACTCAGAGGCAGGCCGTCCACCTCATCTGAGCAGCACAGAAGAGTTGGCTCTGGTAGGGGTGCAAAGGTGAGCTGGCCCTGCCAGGTGTGAGCATGGGGGTGATGCCCTCCTGCTCTTCCACTTGCTACCTGCAGTAGCCAGGAGAGCTGACCCTGGAAGAGAGCAGGAGAGCTAGCCCTGCCCCGTCACTGGCTGTAGCACTTGAGATTGGGCCCTGCACCTCATCTGGGCGATATAGTGGAGCTGGCCATGATGACGGAGACATGGGTGAGCCGTCCACAGGGTGTGAGAGTAGGGGAGCTGGCTCAGCCCCTCATGGGCTGCAGCACTTGGGAGATTGGGCCCCAAGCCTTGAGTGGAGCTGGCTCTGGAGGTGTAGGTGAAGGTGAGCCAGCCCTGGCGGCATGGAGCAGGAGAGCTCACCATGGTGGTACACATGAGGGAAGCTGCCAGGCTGACCAGCTCAGCTACCACCCAGGCCCAGATCCAGGGCTCTGAACTGGCCCACCCCCAAATCTGTATCATCTGAGAATGGTTGGGATGCATGAAAGGGCCATTCCTGCTGATCCAAAGCTGCAGGATCTCCTTGACACAGGGTAATAACAGGATAACCGGGTGGAGTCCTGGTGAGGATCCAGTATTGATGGCGTTGCAGAAGCCAGAGATCTATAAGCAATGACTCACTGCAGTGAACATTTCTAAGATGTATAGACAGGGACATGCTGTGGGACACACTGTGATATACTACAGTTTCCACCATGAGATGTTTTCTATGGTTTATTCTTTGTTGTGTGTGTTTTATTTTTTAGGGGGTGGGGTTGCAAGTGTGAAGGGTGGCTATGAGGGGATGTGGAGATAAGCAGGACTGGGTGCATGATGTGAAACTCATAAGGAATCAAAACGAAGTTGAAAAGAAACAACTGAGTCATATTGTTTGCTTTATAATAATTTCTTTTTAAGGGCAAAGCTCTCAGATTATTTAAATTCAAGTCTGAAGTTACTGGCAGCTATGATGCCATAATGCATTCTCACCTCCAGATGCTTGCCAGTCTTACCCGAGGCCTGTCAGGGAGGAAAGGGCACTTGTATGTTAGCATATTCATCCTCCTCACTTGCATGTAATCTTCCGTTCTTGTGACTGCATTAACTTTTCTGCATTGGTATCAGGGATTTTAAACCCAAGTTCATATTCCATGACCATAGTAATCTCTACTTACTCAAAACTGTGTAAGCCCGGGTCTTTCATAAACAGGAATTTACAGAGAGCATTTCTAGATGAGCCTTGCCGTAGAGCTTCAAGACAGAAGCTTGATTCTTGATTACTATGAGTGCCGAAGCGGGTGCATCCCCTCACTGGCTGTGCAGGGATGTGTGACCCTCCCTGGCACCCGCACCACCACTGAGGTTGGCTGTATAGTCCTGGTCCAGGTCCCGCAGAACATAGTCCACTGGGAGTCTGCATGGGAACTGAGGCCCTGGGAAGGCCACGAGGAGGTGGCAGACATAAGCCACCATGGCTACACCTACCCAGAATGCATTGCTTAAAACTGAATCTTACCTTGTATGTAACATGGCATACTTGAGATGCATTGATGTAATGTGCCTTTTTTTTTTCCTTACAAAAGCCTGGCCAAATATATGGTGTTTATTCTGTTTTCTAGTTTCGTCTGTGATTACATATAAATAAAAGAAGAAATCTTAAATTTTTCTGATACCCATCCAGACATATATCATGTCCTGGAACTAGCAGTCTTAGTTTCTCTTGACAATGTAATGTTTTTAAGTGTTTTGTTTTTACTGTTGTTTGTTTTGAATGTGTGTGCACACATTCATACGTGCATGGATGTATGCATGAGTGTGTGTGACATGCATGTAGTGCTCGAGGTTGATGTTGGAAATCATTCTCAATCACTTTTCCACCTTGCTGCGTGAGGTGTGGTCATTAAATCAAACCCAGAGCTGCCAAGCCCGCTTGCTCAGGGATTCTCTGCCTCTTCCTTCAGAGGCGGGGTCTATAGGTAGAGGCTACACTCACCCGACATTTACATAGGTTCTGAGGGTTCAAACTGCTCCTTGGCGCAAATGCCTCATCCATAAAAACATACCTAGAGTAATCTTAACTGCTCTTTCTAGACTTCTTTTGATAAGTTCTTGCCCAATTAAATACTTAATTCTGAATATTTATCAACTGATTTAACTGTGAAATTATCCAGTGTATCTTACCAAATTCTGTTAAAGGAGTATGATAAAACTATTCTTAGTTGTACATAACAAGATAATTTATTTTAGACTTTGAAATGGAGAAAGCATAGGGAAAAGGTATAACATTTTATAAACTGCCAGAAGTAGTCTGGGGATCATGCTATTATCAAAGGAGAAAAATAGAGGGGAGAAAGTATGCTGGTTTCTTCTGACATTTTCTCTTTGTTTTCCATACTGCATTTATATACGTGGCTCAGTCTATATTGTATCTCCTCTGAACATGTAGAGGATCACAATTACCAATGCTGCAGGCTGAGTCCCTTCCACCCACAGTCCTATCAGAGCATTGTGTTCCTCAGCACAGCATACTGAAGACAAGGCCATTCACGAGGCTAAATAAAGTCATAGGGTCCTAATCCAATAAAACTGGTATACATCTAGCAAAAGAAAACTAGGACACAAAGATGTCTACTTGACAGGGTAAGTAGCCTTCTAAAAACCAAGTATGCCAACTCATTCATTGGTCTTGAACTTCTAGGTTCCATCCCCAGTAATTGTGAGAAAATAAATGGCTGTGGTTTAAGCCATCCAGTATGTGGTACTTTGCTGTGGTAATTTGAGCAAATGAATACAGTTAGTAAGCTATTTTATACTTGTGGCTCAGACTGAGAGATGGCCAGCACTTGATGCTGTCCCAGAGGGCATGGGTTAGGATTCCAGAACCAACATGAGGCTGCTCACAACTGCCTGTAACTTAAGTTCCTGGGGATCTGAAGCCCTCTTCCGGCCTCCATCAGCACTGGCACACATGTCGCAGACTTACAGACACATGCATTTAAGTACCTCTTAACACATATACGTATATCTGTATGTATATGTATATATTATCTTGTGAATCATTTCAAGATAGCATATTTTTACATTTAAAACAAACTGGCATCAAAATTCATTGTCCCATCGTGTTTTGTTTTTGGGCTGAACTTTGTTTAGCTCTCAGGGTCTCCAGGCCAGCAGGACGCCGTCTGCGGACAGTCACGTGGCAGTGTCTGTGGAGCTCTTTCTGTTCCATCACTTCCTGGTCACTGGACAGAATTCACTGAGGTTCTTTGGAATGATTTTTCTTGGAAGCTAAGGTGATACTTGAAATATAGACCAGTTGCATTATTTTATAACATTAAGCACGTTTTGGACTTTTTGTCGTCAGTGCCACTTCCTAAATCTGTGGTAGCTAGTAAAAGATGAGAAACATATCAGTGTGATATACTGCTTGTGTTCTAACAGTCTCATGGTATTTGTGTTAGATCTATAATAACATTAGCTTATGATAATAGCATATATAATAATAACTCCAAAGGTTTGACTGTTTAGACTCAATTACTAATTCATAACTGGCTCACTTAAAAATAAAATTCAAGGGGCTGAAGAGATGGCTCAGCAGTTTAGAGCACTTGTTGCTCTTGCAGAAGACTCAGGTTTGAGTCCCAGCACCCACTTGGTGCCTCACAACCATCTGTCAACTCCAGTCCCCAGGGATCTGATACTCTCTTCTGACCTCTGTGTGCAGCCAGCACACACAAGATGCACATATACATGCAGACAAAACACTCATACTCAAATTGGGGGAAATGTGATAAACAAAATTCAAGAGTCAGGTGTGGTGGTGCATGCCTTTCATCCCAGCTCTTGGGAGGCAGAGGGAGGCGGATCTTTGTGAACTAAAGCATTCTGCTTTCTGCAATACTGGGGACCAAACTAAGGCTTTTGCCCATGCTAGGAAATACTCAACTATTGAGCTAGCACCAGCCCAGCATTCCGCTATCGATACGAACATTCAATCCAACAACTAACAATTTATTATAAGCATTTTAAGAGGCTTTCTGAAAGCAATGATAAACCCAACAAGTGACTTCGGGAGTAGAAATTTCAAGCCAGAGTAAATAGCACCATGTTTGGGGACAAGCAAAGATTTGGAGTCTCCTTCAAGCCACCCTATGTGGTTGGCCAACTTTAACTTTACCTGTAGGACTTTCCTTAAAAATGTAAATCTATAAAGCCCCTGCTATAACCTGAAGAGAGTTTGAGCAGGCTGTCCAGAGTTCCACAGCTGATTCAGGATATCGGGCTTGCGCTGTGTTCTCACCCACTCCTGACCCCTGACCCCAGGTTTTATAGAGAAGCCCTAGTACTGTCTTCAGGAGGGGTGTTAGTGCCCAGCCGTACCTCCGCTGCACCTGGACCACCCTGAAGTGCTCAGCTCCACCTGGAGTTGTCTGGGGGCAAACCAACCCTGAGAACCATGAACACCGTACATTTACCTGACTGCATCAGCAAAGCAGTTTCCTGGTTAGCACAGTCACGAGACATCTACCTGCCCACTCCCACTTCTGTCTACGTCCCATACACACACAGCAAACGTGGATTCCAGCTAACCTTTTTGATCCACAGCTCCTCCTTCCTGCTTTCCCACCTCTTCTTTAGTCACCCTCACCTTCACCTCATACTCCTCTGCTAGGGACTTCCATTCCACTCTGTTATTCTGAAGGCCGTCCAGCATGGGTGTGATTTCTTTGTGAAACCGTGAGAACTCCTGCAGAGAATTTGAGGTGAGAGACTAGTTAATCATGTAGCTGACTTTTTTTTAAAGTTTATTTTCTAATTTATTACAATTAGCCCCCTCCCTCACCCCCTCCCAATTCCACCCTTCCTCTTTTCCTCCCATGCCCCTCCCCCAGTCCACAGATAGGGGAAGTCCTCCTTCCCTTCCATCTGACCCTAGCCTATCAGGGCTCATCAGGACTGTCTGCATTGTCTTCCTCTGTGGCCTGGTAAGGCTGCTTCCTGCTCGGGAGGTGATCAAAGAGCCAGCCACTAAGTTCATGTCAGAGAAAGTCCCTGTTCCCCTTACTAGGGTACCCACTTGGACACTGAGCTGCCGTGAGCCACATCTGTGCAGGGGTTCTAGGTTATCTCCATGCATGGTCCTTGGTTGGAGTATGAGTCTCAGAAAAGACCCCTGTGCCCAGATTTTTTGGTCCTGTTGCTCTCCTTGTGACACCTGCCCTGCCCCCCAGGTCTTTCTATCTCCCTCTTCTTTCATAAGATTCCCTGCACTCTGCCCAAAGTTTGGCTATGAGTCTCAGCATCTGCTTTAATACCCTGCAGGGTAGAGTCTTTTAGAGGCCCTCTGTGGTAGGCTCCTGTCCTGTTCCCAGTTTTCTCCCTCTTCCGATGTCTATCCCATTTGCCTTTCTGAATGAGGATTGAGCATTTTTACCCAGGGTTGTCCTCCTTTCTTAGCCTCTTTAGGCATACAGATTTTAGTATGATTATCCTATATTATATGCCTAATATCCACTTATAAGTGACACCATGTGTATCTTTCTGCTTCTGGGATACCTCACTCAGGATGATCTTTTCTAGTTCCCACCATTTGCCTTCAGATTTCATGATTTCCTTGTTTTTAATTGCTGAGTAGTATTCTATTGTGTAAATGTACCATACTTTCTGTATTCATTCCTCAATTAAGGGATATCTGGCAGTCAGAGAGACAATATCCAAATCAACAATTTCAGAAATGAAAACAGGGATATAACAACAGATACTGAGAAAATTCAAACAATCATTAGGTCTTACTTCAAAAGCCTATACACCACAAAATTTGAAAATCTAAATGAAATGGACAGTTTTCTTGATTGATTTCACTTAACAAAGCTGAATCAAGACTAGGTAAATAAATTAAATAGTCCTATATCCCCTAAGAAAATAGAAGCTGTTACCAAAAGTCTCCCATTCAAAAAAGAGCCCAGGGCCAGATGGTTTCAGTGCAGATTTCTACCAGACCTTCAAAGAAGAGCTAATACCAATTCTCTTCAAACTGTTCCACAAAATAGAAACAGAAGGAACATTACCAAACTCATTCTATGAAGTCACAGTCACTTTGATACCTAAACCCCACAAGACCCAACAAAGAATTTCAGGCCAGTCTCTCTTATGAACATTGATGCAAAAATACTCAACAAAATACTCGCAAACTTAATCTAAGAACACATCAAAGATATCATCCACTATGACCAAGTAGACTTCATCCCAGGTATGCAGGGGTGGTTCAATATATGGAAATCTATCAATGTAATCCACCACATAAACAAACTTAAAGAAAAAAAAAAACACATGATCATCTCCTATAGCTGACTTTCAATAGTGCCCGTATGTAGAAGAGAAGCTGTGAGGTGGGCCAGTGGTTGGAGGTGTTGGGGTGAGCCTGGGTGCTTCTGCAGCTTGGGAAAGGTCAGCACTTCTGGTTGTCTGTCAGTAGGTCCATGCATGGCTCATGTGTGACTTCTTACACATTTTATTCCACGCTGAATAAATCGAAGTCATTGCTCAAACAACTCTGGAGGAAATGACTCAATGGCTTTCTTCATTTGCTAACTCTTTTTACTTTTGTTAGGTTTTGTTTCTTTTTTAGATAAGGTCTTGCTGTATAGCCCAAGCTGCCCTGAAATGTACCGTATAGTTCAAGGTGACTTTGAACTCTTGATCTGCTGCCTCCTGAGGGCTGGGATTGCAGGTGTGCACCACCGCACCTCGCTCACTCTAATTATAGTTTGAAAGAAAAATCTCGATGTGATGATCATACAGTTCATCCAAATAGTTTGTTTACATACCTTATATACAAAAGTACAAACAAAATCAATAAATCCCACTTGAAGTTTTGGGAGTTCGTCTTTTTTGTTTCTGTCCATCATGGGCTGGAAAGAGAAGTAAACCCTTTCAGATGCTTTCCTGAGATTTAGGGGTGGTTAGTAATAAGTAACACAGTTATGAAAAGGTCCTTACAATTGGTTGCTGCTGCAGCACTGTTCTTTCCAGATCACCTTGCTCCCAAAATTCATTTGCAACCAGAAGTGCAACCTGCAAAAGACAGAGGCATGGTTTGTGATGCCCACTGTTAGTAGTAGAGAACTCTCATCATGTTAGCATGAGTGACATCTGAGGGTAGGATTTCCAGCCAATGTTTGAGATGTCCTCAGGCCATCTGCTCCGGAGTTATAAAAAGATGCCAACTTGAGGGCTCTGGACTAACATTGAAACTATGTCTTCTACTTGTTTTGCCATCATTTCTCAGTAAAGAGGGGGCATGAAGGATTTTGAGTTTCTCAAACCAAACTCTCTCAGGTCCTCATGTTTTCCATTCCTCTCTTATTGGCTGTGGTCTGTGGTCATTTTGCATAGGTCCATGTATGGTGAACACACATACAAGACAGAGAGAGATCTTAACAGCAGTGGGAGGATAATCAAGTATTAATTCATATAATGAAAAACCATGTACCATCATAGTAGACATTGGTTAGCTGACTGACATTGCCAAGAAGGATGAGATGAGATGTTGTCTTTCCAACGCTCACAGTGTAGTGAAGACAGTTTTTCCTCAGCATGGTACATGCTACACCACTAATAGGCTTACTGCTATGGATGAAGGAAGTTGAAGGAAAGTCACACCATCATGCCAGAGGGAGGCAGCATTTCTGGTACACCATTGAGAGTGAGCTGGAGTTAAAGGGAGTTGATGTGGGTGCTGGGAACAGAACTCAGGTCCTCTGGAAGAGCAGTGTCCACTCTTAACCACCGAGCCATCTCTCCATCCCTGTTTCACCTAGATCTCATTGAAAAGGGGCAGCTTCTTCCATCCAGGTAATGAGAGAACAGGAAGCTAAACACTGCCTCATTGCTGTCACCCCAGAGTAGATAAAGAACAGCCCTGAACATGGACTCTAAGTCAGCACCTTCCAGTAACTGACAGTACATTGCAGAAGAGACTCTGGGAGTGACACCAGTTAAATAGAACCAGCAATCCATCTCACCAGGGCCCGTTGTGACTTATCTCCCATCCTGAAAAGTTCACACGTTGAGTTCAGTTGGTAGGTCTCATAATGTAGTCCAGGCTATGACTGAATCCTGTGTCCTTCTGCCTCAGCCTCATCATGAGTAGTCAGATTACAGGACTGAACCACCATGTCTGGTGAATTCTACATAAAAATGTTATAGCTTGTCCAATAATAAGAAATCCCACCCCACGTTCATCTTCATATTTTCCTTCTAAAGCTTTCTGTATTTTCCTTGTTCTGGGACATGACCCAGTGACCTTCTGGCCGGCTGCTGTTTGTAAACATCAGAATAGGACTCTGGAGTTGCCAGAGACCTCTATGTGCCTTTCATGGGATTTAGGCAGCGACTGATGTGTGACAGGAAAAGTAATGTCATAACACTTGTCTGACACTGTACCTCGCAGAGCTTGATGATGGAAGACAGGGCCCAGGTGTGTGATGGATGACAGGAAAGGAAACACCGCGAGACTCACCTGACTCTGCACCTCCCAGGGCTTCGTGATGGCAGACAAGTCGCAGGCAGTCATCATCATGGCCCTTATGAAGAAAAGAAAAATTACTAAACTAGAAAGAAATACAAAATGTGCTGTTCAGCCAAATAGGAGGTAACATTCTGACTGCTCACATGATGACCTCCTTCTTGGTCGGGTCAGCAGTCACGTACTTGATGGTCTCTTCCTCACTTTGCATCTGTTCACAGGCATCAACAATCTTTTGAAACATAGTTCTCTTCCTGAAAAAGATACATCTGTGAAACAATATTTTTTCCACAGAAAGTGTTTGGAAATGTGTGCTTTTCATAGGCTGTTTCCACTCTGTCTCAGGCTATCTGCCTAGCAGAGGCCAAGAGCCAGGATAGAGAGCAGGCAATTCAGAAAGCAGGCATCCTTTCTGGCATAGAAAGGATGTGAGGCAGAAAAAGTAAAAGTCACAGTGTGGGCAGAATCCATGAAAGTTTGAATACAGTAAAACCGAAAGTTCAAACAAGAAAAAAGTAAAACAGAGAGCATCCATGGGCTGTACCAGCAGAGCACTCACATAGTACCCAACAGAAACAGAGAAGACAAAATCCACGAGTAGCTGGCCTCATTGATAAGTGGGGAAATACAGATCTACACAAGAGGGCATAGTCTCATACTCAGTAGGTTAGCAGATAAAATCCCAGATGCGCCCAGATCCAGAGTACTGCAGAGGGTCCTGGCATGCTGCTGCTAGGGCATCAGCAATGGAGCCCGATGCTGCAAAGCGGCAGACCCAAAACACTCGTGTACCCCCACACTCCCAGTCCCGGGCACAGAAACTCACATAAACGTGCCCAAGGACCTGCAATGTAGCATCATGGGCAATAATGGAAATGAGGTATAGCCTGAATTTATGGATGTGGAGATGCGTAAGGGAATTATCTGTCCAACGGTTCAACGCTGTACAACTGAAGCACGTGAACTGGCCCTCTGTTTACTACCGAGGGTAAACCTTTTAAAAAATTATTATTTGTTATCTATCTGCCTTTTTATTTATGTGTGTGTGCTTATTTGTGTGTGTCTGGCGGGGGAGAGTAAGGGATGGGAGGCAAGTGAGTTCACTTCTATGTGTGCAAGCTAGAGGTGGACATTGGGTGTCTTTTCTTGATGGGTCACTTCCCAACCATCTTCACTGTCATTCCCACACCTTGCTAGAGTTACAGGTGCTTCCTGCCACACTGAGCTTTTTGTATGGGTGCTGGGAAATCCAAATTCAGATCTTCATGCTTATATGACCCGTACTTTACCTACTGGGGCCTCTTGACAACACTCTTATTATTTTTTTAACCCGTTTCAAATTTCATGTGCGTTGGTGTTTTGCCTTTGTGTATGTCTGTGTGAGGGCATTGGCTCACCAAATCTGGAGCCACAGACAACTGTGAACTGCCATGTGGATGCTGGGAATCGAATCCAGGTCCTCTGGAGAAGCAGCCCATGCCCTAACCGCTGAGCCATCTCTAATTGCACTTTTGTTTGGCTTCATCAGGGTCATGTCTTGAACCTGATGTGCTAATGAATGCCTTATAATCCACTTGTAGCGTCTCAACACAAATATCTCAAACCATCTAGAAGTGTCATGTCACTACAGGCAAATGTTTACAGTGCAAAGCCATATGGGAAAAGTGAGCTGTAGAAAGATTTTTGCAGACAGTATGGTGTCATATATGGGAAAAAAACTGAAACACACTCAACAGTACCACATAGGAACACGAGTGGAAAGGATGGAGTGTTCTGGTATCAGATGGCTCTTGTTGGAAGGTCAGAGGACTTTTCATGACAGATTAGGGATGGTGTGCCCAACTGATTCAGGACTTCTGTTTCTGTCCTTAAAAACTGAACTCTGAAGCACATGTGACATGATGGGCCACCACTGGTGGTGGGGTGTGAGCCTGCGTGTCTGGAAACCATGTTACTCTAAGCACTTGTCATCATGGCTGGACAGTTTAATAGTTAGATATTTTAAAAAGGAGAATTAGTAAGGCAAAATTTGACAGTGTCAAACACCACTTAATATTTGGATCCTATAAATAGCCCACCTCTTTTGAATCAGTGTTCACCACAAAACCTTATATTTTACTTAGAAGAAAATGTGGCACATCTGGTCTCCTTGGCCCTCTGCTGTGTAAAACTCAAGTTTTGTAAGTTTAGTTTGTGAGTTAGATTCATCAAGATTGTTCAATCCAAAACTCTCACAGGATCAAATTTCTGAGCCTGGAATATATCACACACTAGATTCTGGGCAAGCATTCTGCCATGGAACAAGTCCAATTACATACTAAATTCTAGACCATGGTGAGTCAGCAGGACTCACAGCCATGGTATGCAATTTTGTGACATTATTTTTTAGGCACTGCACACTATTTCCTTCTGTTTGAGCTTCTTTAAATCACAAGCTATTTAACAGGACAGGTTTGTGTTTTCAAAATATATCTCCAAAATGGAGTAAGTTCACTGTCAATCAACTTTCTTGATGAAAACTGACATTCTAAAAAGCAAACAGATTTATGAGACTGTTTTAAAAGACTTTATGTGTATGTGTGGATTCCTAAAAGGCCATATGGACATCATAGCCCTCAAGCTGAAATTACAGACCGTTGTGAGCCACCCAGCATGGGCCCTGGAAATCCAACTCCAGTCCTCTGCAAGAATATCAAATGCTCTTAAGTAATGAGCCATCTCTTTATCTTCTTCACAGTTCATAGATGGCAGAACCCAGGGCTCAGGAGAGTTCTGACACCCAGTCTTGTACTTACTTGAAATACAATGCCAGGTCAGTTGCTATTATTGCAACCTCAAACAAATGGATCACCGTTTCAAACTGCCGCTTGCTTAGATTCTGGAAGATGTTTAAACTCTGTAAAATGAATAATTCACAAGAAAAGATGAACAATTCCCAATTAACTACAACCACCAATTGGTCTTTAGTTCAACAAACAAACAAACACACCACACTTAGTGAGATGGTAGCATGTCTTTCTACCTTTTTTATGTCTGTTTTTTTTTAAACGGCTTCTTTATTTTTATTTCATATGAATTGGTGTTCTGTGCACACATATATGTGCATGTGTGTCTGTGTATGTAAGGATGTAGCCCTGGAGTTGGAGTTGCAAACAGTTATGAGCTGCCATGTGGATGAAGGGAATCGAAAGATCAGCCAGCGCTTTTAACCATTGAGCCATCTTTCCAGCTCCTGATGTCTGGTTTTGTTGTAGTTTTTTTTTTTTTTTTTAGTAAGCCTCTCCACTCTACTTTAAGTAAGGTCGTTTAAACTCTAAAAATAGCCTCAACTACTCCATATCTACAGTTTAAGAATAAAAAAAATTTCTCTTTCAGGACCATGTGAAAACATAATAGAATAAAAACTTACCTGTGTTCATTGAGGCACTGTAACAAAGGATTTCTGGGGATGTCCAATGGTTATCCTTGTGGCACTGCTGGCCGCTAACTCTAGAGTAACCGTGGAATGACTCGTCTCTCAGAAACTGCGGACGACGCTAACGCTCATACACATGGGGAAAATAATGAACTCCCCATGTTATCTTTAAACTGTTTTCTTGCAATATTTTACAAAAAAAAAAATTAGTAGGGCTTCTCCCCACCAGTGTCTCACTAATCTTTTCATATATGAATCAGTTTCGTTTTCTCATTTTCTAGACTACCAAGAATATAAAACTCAGATTGTTTATTGAAAGCCATGGTATTCTGCATAGACCGTTTTAGTTATGCAGAACAGAGGGCAGACGTACAATGGTATTGCCAAATGAAGGCGAGAGTGACAAAATGGGGCAGTTCCACTGGTAAGAGACAGGCAAGAGTCTGTAGGCTTGAGTGAGGGGGGCAGGAGTGTAAGGTCGAAAGGAATAGTGAACTGTATCCCACAATAATAACAGTTAATGAGTATTTTTTAAACCTCTTACCAGTTTCCAAGTACGCCGTGAATGCTCTTAATCTATGGCAAACCATGGCACAGAGATGTCAAACAACTTCTGTTTGTTTGGGTTAAACATACAGAAGAGGGCAGGCCTGGTACGTGAACCAGTGTAGTCAGTTCGCACAGTGGGTGGGCTCAGTGTTTACCCCACACTGCCTTTGGGCGAGAAGCCTACAGCCAGCTCCCAGCCTCACTATTGACAGCTGTGTATCCGGGACACAGCCCTAACATCTGCCTTTATTTTCTCAGTTGGGTAAACTTGTCCTTCCAAACTGCCTAACACTTCGTCTGTGCTCAATAAAGACCCATGCAAGGTCAACTCCCGTGAGGTCAACCTGGGGAATCCCTCAGAAATGAAAATTGCTACAAACTAGCGCAGTGTTGTAACTTTGTTATGATAATATTACTATATAGAGTTCTGAGACCAGCTCCAGGTTAAAATACAATTAAAAATTTAAACCCCCAAACCAAACCTGGCTGTCAGTCACTCCAGAGGACTTCTGAGTTTTTGCCCAAGAACTCAAGTTCTAGACATAACAAGTTTTCATGGAGGCCAGTTTTTAAAATATCATCTGGAACAAGAACTGGCATTTTGCCAGGCATACGTAACTGGTAGACAGAAGTCTATCATTTGTTTTGTTTAAGACCTTGAGTTTGAGCTGGGCAGTGGTGGCGCATGCCTTCAGTCTTAGCACTCTGGCAGGCGAATCTCTGAATTCAAGGTCAGCTGGGCCTACAGAGTGAGTTCCAGGACAGCTAGAGCTATACAGAGAAACACCAACCAACCAAACTAACAAACAAACAAAAACCACAGAGTTCATTGTCACAATAGTCAGTGCTTTTAGATGGGTAGAGTCAAGTAATGGCCAGCAAACTCCCAGATTCCAGGGGTGGTGGCAGGGAACTTTCTGGATTAAAATCATATTCCTGCCTGCAGCTGTTCACAATGACTCCACTGGGCATCTCAGTCCATATCTAATGTGGGTTTTATCTTTATGTTTTGTTTTATTTTTAAACCTGGTCTCATGTAGCCAGGCTGTGTAGTCAAGTATAACCTTGTATTTCTGATGCTCTTGCCTCTGCCTCCTAGGTTTGGGGGGTACAGGCGTGTGCTGCCTCCACTATGCTACCACACCGCAGCAGCGAAGTTCATCCAGTGTTAATGAAATGCCCATTTCTGGGTGGTAGAATTTGAATGCCACCATCCATTTAGGTTTTTCTTACATATTTTACCCATTACTTGAATTTTTATAGTGGATATAGGTGGGGGTCTTTATAAAATGTAATATTTCATCTCCCTCCCTGCACATTGTTCTGAAAACATTAGATAGAGAAAGGCAGGTGTGCAAAAACCAGCCAGAGGCTTGGTCTCTAAGCCTAGTTCTAGCCAAACCAACCCCTAATTGCTTTGCTGGTGGTGGTGGTGTATGTGTATTCCTAAAAATTTGACTAACAATGTCTCCACCTATTCACTCAGATCACAGGCTGATTTTTGTCTGGTTTGGAATACAGACAGTCCTATGCATCAAACTCTATGAAAGATAAGGACATTTCAGTTCTGTGTATTATAGTATGAAAAACAAAATGAGTGATGCCCACAGGAGCCAAGATTGCTGAACAAGTTTCAAAGATTCCTTTTGATAAAAATATGAAAACTTTCAGTGGGCTTATTTCTTTACAAAATAATAAAAAAGAGCTATTCTGTTTTCCTAAAATATAAAAGGCATGTATTACTAACTAAAGTGTCAATTCTTTTGTGGTCAATTTGACTGCTCATAAATGGGCTATGTGATTGTATTGTCTAGCAACCATATTGACAGAGCTTTAAACATTCGCAATTAGAGGTTGAATAGCATTGTAGACAGGTCCTTGAAAAGACGGTGTACATTACTGAGAGGCAATATTCCTTTTTAGAAAGAATAATAATCATTTATGTAACCCTCAAAGCCAGGTGTTTCCAGTTTGTGTCTCCGATGCTGGTCAACACCTTAACCCAAAGCAACACAGAGAGGAAGGGGTTTGTTGTAGCTTGCAGATTACAGTCTGTCATGAGGGAAGCCATGGCAGGAACTGGAAGCGTGAACTGGAGGCAGGCACGGATGGAGGGACACTTCTTCCTAGCTTGTTCCTCATGCTTATGCTCAAAAAACTTTCTTGTAAAACCCGGGACCACCTGACCGGCGGTGACAGTGCCTGCGGTGGACTGGACTCTTCTACATCACTTAAGAATCAAAATGCCTCCTCAACAGGCCCACAGGCTGAACTGATGGAGGCGATTCCTCAACTGAAGAATCGCCCCAGATGTGTCAAGTGGACAACCAAGATTAGCCATCATGCCAGGTTAGACTGCAAAGTAGATGACAGAAAAAGCAGAGATAGAAAAGTGTATCTCTATTATAAACTGTCAAAACCCCAAAGGGGAAAAAAAACATGTAAGCTACTAGGTGCCTTCTAAGTTACATGGTGGGATACTTGGCTGAGGGTCTTTAAATATATTTGCCTGAGGAAGCACAGTGTGAGCTGGGTGGTGGTAGCGCATGCCTTTAGTCACAGCGCTCAGAAGGCAGAGGGCAGACAGATGTCTGACTTTGAGGCCAGTCTGGTTTACAGAGCAAGTTCCAGGAAGCCAGGGCTACATAGAGAAATCCTATCTACAAAACAAAACAACCTACACTAATTCTTTAAGGGCTGGAGAGATGGCTCAGTGGTTAAGAGCACTTAACTGCTCTTCTGGAGGACCTGGGTTCAATTCCCAGCACCCACATGGCAACTCACAACTGTGTCCAGTTCCAGGAGACCCTCACACAGACATACACACAGGCAAAACACCAATGCATATAAAAATAATAAAATCATTTAAAAATTTTAACAACAGGTGAAGCACAGTGGCTGACAGATTACAACTGGCACTGACTCACAGCAGTACGAAGAGGGATGCGCAGAAAACACTTTCTCAGGAATTCTGCCCCCATGAAGCTCCTAATAAACTAGGTGCCCATATCTGAGACTTACCTTCTAGACTCACAAAGGATCAACGACCGGAATACAGTTTGTCCCTCCTCATGCTCACACTGACATTTGATTCTCAGTGTTAACAGTGTTTGGAGGGCCTTTAAGAGGCGATTGTTTCGTTAGGAAGAACTGATGTCTTTCTTGTGGGCCTGGGTTTATTGTCACAAGAGCATGACACTATTAGAAATGAGATGGTCCTGTGTGTGTCCACTTGACTTTCCCTCGTGAGGTCCTTAGCAGACACCAAGGAGCTGTGGCTGCCTGATCTTTGAAGTTCCCAGACTTCAGGACCATGAGCCAAAATAAACTTCTGTTCCTTACTAATGACCCACACTCCGATACTTTGTTATAGAAACAGAAAATAGAACAAGATTTTGGATTAGTGTGTCACATCAGCATTGGGGCTTCCGAACTATCACAGCAGATCTAGGGTGGACACGGTATTGGGTGCTGCATTGCTGATTATTAGAATCTGTCATTTTCTTCTTTTTCCTACTTTTATGCCCAATCATTTGCCTTACAAAATGTCTCCACTTGGCTTTCAAGGCTAAGAAACAAAGTCAGCTCTCCAGGGGTCATACTTTTTCTAACAAACAAGTAATTCTAAGCCAGTTATCTGTCTGTGTGAAACATGACGTCCTTCATTCTACAAATAGGTCCTTTGAGTTGTTCTTGGTTTGGAACTGTCTTAATAAGGTATATTTCGATCATATCCACAACTTTTCCATATACCCATATATGGAAATAAAGTTAATAAAGGGAAGCAGCATGGCACTATTAGAAAGGAGATGGAGCCTTGTGCTTTCTCTGTATGGAAAGTTAGTGCTATACAGTGCGTGCCAGTCCTAATGGCAATCCTAATGTCTAAACCCTTCATGGCCCTTCCCACTTTCCCCCTACAAATGGAGCTTGGTAGAGGGCCTCTCTTGTGGAAGCAGTTTGATTTCATCTTATATCTTGACCTGAGCCTACGTCTATTTCCAAAACCTAACTTTCTCCAGTGTCCACACCGCACTCTGCAGGATGGGCCCATGAGTGACTAAGAAAAATAGTGGCTGCATAGCTGTTATCCCCCTTTATATTTACAAATCGATGCTCCAAGATGTACAGAGCCTTTTCACATTCTTCATTTATGGGCAGAGAGATTCTGTGACTTTCTGTGCCTCTTTCCTTCTTTTCCTACTTAGTTTGGCATTTCAAAACCCAAATGCAGAATAGCAACTTCCTTCGGCTGGCCGAGATGGGGATATGTAAACTATTCTTGTATAAGGGTACACATTGTCAGTGTCATAACAGAACACCACTCTTGTCCCCAGTATTTGGGGGGTAGTCTCAGATCCAGAACCTATAAGCTTCCTTAGAGATAAATTCTCCTACCTCATCCTGCAAGAGAGTCTTGCTATATTCCAGATGATGTCGCTCTAAAATGGAAGTCCCATGAAGCTTTGCAAGTGGAGACGTGGACCTAGGAAGGAAATAATAGGGCATAGCTTTATTAGCTTAGAGATTACACAAAATCCATACAGTACAGCATCTTTACTCTTCTAGAATTCTTATTCATGTCTTGTCTCCTTCCCTACTCCATGTCTATGAAGTGGCCACATGCAAAATATTGGAATAGGTTATTTTTAACTGAGAAGGTAAGAATGTGTTACATGGTGGCGCACACCTTTAATCCTAGCACTTGGAAAACAGACAGATGGATCTCTGTGAGTGGTCTATGTAATGAGCCTCAGGATAGCCAGCTCTACATAGTGAGACTCTGTCTCCAAAAAATGGTAAGGTGCAGTCACTCCAATGTGTAAGTGGTTGAATTGTTTGAATTATTTAAACTTTTAAGTTTGTTCTATCCCAAGTGTATAAAATCTTTAGATTCTTTGGGCTTGTGGTGCTATCCTATGACTTATGTAACATCCAGCAACTATGGCAGTCCATGAACTATGTGCATAGAAAGTTTCCATTAAGAGTTTCCAAGGTGAATCTGAGGATGAGGCAGGAGGATTATGAGATTGAGGCCATCTTGGGCTCCATAGCAAGCCCCTGTCTCAAAAACCATAATTAAAGACAGACAGACAGACAGACAGACAGACAGACAGACAGACAGATAGATGGGTGGGTGGGTCGATGGATGGATGGTCGGACGGACGGATGGATGGATAGATGGATGGACGAACGAACAGACAGACAGGTAAGTAAGTAGGTAGGTATACAGAATCCAGAAAACAAGTGCAAATCAGTATAAAGTGCCATTTCTTTTCTCCCCAAGGCAGTAGCATATGTTTAAAGGTAAGATCTCATTTGTTAAGAACTAAGGGTATCCCTATGGGAGCGAGGACCCCACTCCTTGATGCCATCTTTCTCTGGTGCCTCCTGTGCCAGGAGGGCCAGATACAGTGAATGCAAAAAGGTAAAAGGAAGAAATAGCGACAAGAGGTTGAGACCAAAATTCTGCAGGTTATGGGGAGATTTTCTATGGAAACACAAACAAATATTTTAAAGGAAGATACCAGCAACATGGGTGGCAACCTTACAAAATTTTTGCTTTGCTTCACAGAGAATAGCACTTTGTGGGAGAGACAGCATTGCTACATCACCAACAGCTGCAGTAAACCAATATTATAACTGATCATTTAAAACAAATACGTCAGTATACACTGTGTCAGCACCAGAAAGTTTTTTAAAGTTCAGTTTCGATTGGGAAAGAATAGAATGTTTAAATCTTTTAAGAGATGGTAGATTTCTCACCCCAAAATAGGATAATATATTCTGCAGCCCCATCCCCTCCCCCCATAGCTCAGGGATCATTGTACAAGAGAGAGCAGGTATCAAAAGGCAGATGTTAGGAAGAGTCTAAGAGCCAGATGACTACAAGGAAATAGTGTCTTCAAGACACAGCAGGGCAGCTGCACCTCTGAACTCACACGGTGGCTGTGACCCCAAGAACAAGACCTGGGCAAGCCCAAGCAGACTGAGTCCCAGCATGCACTGGGAGTTGAGCACAAATTCCCACTTCTAGATGTAGTGCTACTGGCAATTGTTAGCCTATGGGAAAAAGGAAGGGCCGGTTTTCTCTATGCGTGTAGCCCGTGATAAATTGATCAGGCTCCAATGGAAGACCACACATTAAAGACTATTTGGGTGGCACAAATTGGTTTTGGTGGGAAAAAAAAGACCTAAATTTGGGTGGACATGTAGGAAGGCTGGAAGAGGAGTAGATATGATTAAAACATATACAAAACTCTTGGAGAACTAATAAAAATTAAAAAAGATAAATTGGTCAAATTTGTTATTGGAAAGCTAAAAATACTTACTCATTCTCAAAATAACCCTTGACGTATTACCGCTTCGGAGTAGGGGGGCATTCCACTACACAAAAAGTTTACCAGACAACAGACAGCAGCTCATCCATCTAAACCACAAGCAGTTTAAAAGCTCAGAAAATGGGGCACAGTGATACCTGGGCTCATACATCAGGAGGATACAGCAGCACATACAAAGAACTGCCAAAAATATCTATAACGTGGCAAAGGAACCAGTGATTAGGAAGCAACTTCGTACCTCCAGATGGGAAGGGTGCTGGGGAATAACCGAGCTTAGTCAAAAGCAGCATCCTAATAGACACAAAGAGGAGAAACAGCTACCCCGGCTTAAAGGAGAGTAAAGATACTCAACAGTGACATGCAACAAACGATCCTTGAGTAAATCTCAAATCAATTAGGGGTGCAGTGAAGGACAGTATTGAAATATCTGGAAGAATCTAAATAATTGGTTTTTAGCAGATTAATATCACAGAACAACTGTAAAATTCCCTTGGGGTGACTGTGGGGCTAGCTGTGAGTCTCTGTGTGCTTTCCTCTTACTCTTGGGAAGCACGTGCTGAAATAATTAGAAACAAAATGTCCGGTTGTCTGCAGATGACTCACAAATGCTTCAGTAACAAAAAAAGAATTGATATAAATGTATACATATATGTATTCATAAAAGAAAACTAATTTGACATTGTAATTTTCTAGAATGGGTATTTTCAGAGAAGTTACTGAAGAGTTTGAAGATATCTTAAGGATAAAAAAATCAAATTCAATAATAATTTTGTATTTTTAGAACGTCTGGGCACAGTGAGCTTGAAGTGTTAAAACTACACAGTTCGGACTGATGTTGTCTAACTCTTCAGGCAAAAATAGCCAGAGAGCAGCTTGGACCACTGAAGTGATGCATGCGGCTTGATTATTTAACACACTGGGTTTCCTTATCTTCCAGAGACTAATCTTTGAAATTTAAATTCTAACAGGGTGACAGTAGCATGAGCTCAGGGAGTGATGTTTCAGCCCAATTGGCTGACATCAATTGTTCCACAGATATTTGAGGATATGTGTGCCATTAAGAGGCCTTCTACAGTCTTCCCTGGAAAATTCTAAAATGATGGTTTTGGTGGACACAGAATTTATCTTAAAATTCAAGAAGTTTAAAATGGTGTGATTTGTACCTGAAAGGAGCTGGGAGATTGGTTCTGTGACCACTTAAGCAGATGGTTTATAAATATAAATGACCACTGAGAACTTCAGAGAAGTTTTGGGATGAGAAAACAATGCCCAGGCAGTGTGAGACACCCTCCTGTTTCCACAGCCACAGCTGCGTGGAGGTTTCAGCCAGTGGCTCAGGAAGGCACCACATGGCATCTTCCCCGAGAGTTGGTGTATGGATTGTGTTCACTCAGCTTACACTCAGCTAGCTGGAATGAAATGCCCAAGAGTGCGGCTTCATTGACAGTATCACAACTGAGTTCCTAAAGCATCTTTCTAGTCATGTGCCAGGAGCCCTGTCCTTGCTCTGTTCTGAAGCACAATGTTACCCACATGAATACCTGATTTCCATATGACAAAAAGAAACTGGGTAGAAATACCTTAAATGGGAATCTGACAAAATGTGACTTAAATAGACACTTCAATTCAGAGTAAGTTAAAGAATTAAGGGCTGGAATGATGGTTCCATGGGTAAAGGCACTTGTCACAAACCCTGAGTTGATCCTTATGGGACCCACATGGCAGAAGGAGAGAACTGACTCCCAGAAGCTGTCCTCTGACCCCCATACATGTACTGTGGAGCTCATGCACACACACACACACACACACACACACACACCAATGAATATAATTTTAACATTTTTGAAGAATCCTTAAGTCTTAAGGAGATTAAATTTCAGTGAAAATAAATACAAAGCACTTCAAAGCATGTCCGATAAACAAAACTTATGTTGTGGGAACTGTTGTTTAAAGAGCAGTTCAAGCTGGGTGGTGTGGTACATGCCTATAATCCCAGCAGGCAGGAAGCTGAGGCAGGAGAATCATGAGTTTGAATCAGCTGTTCCTCCTTGGTACACCCTCTAAGTTTTCCAAACCTCAGTGTGCTCAGCCTGGAAAGAAAATACTTTGGGAAGAAAGAACAAAGATGTTCTAATTCTCTTTAATATCTAAGGCGGGAGGGGGGAACGGGAGAGAAGCCATACCTATTCCTGCAGATCCAGAGACCCTAAGCAGGAGAAATAGAAACTAGATATAGGAAACCAATTTCAGTTCAGGATCATGGAGAAAATGTTATTAGAATCACCCCAGACTAGAGGGAGGGCTCTTCCATGTGAGCAGATGGGTTCTCCATTATGAAAAATAATCAACTGTAGAGTACAAATTATGGGAAGATGAACAGGGGAAAACTATAATTCTTTTTTAAAAATTTTTTTGAAAACTATTAATTCTTAATATTTCTCTGATAGTTTCATCTGTCCAAGGAGATGGAAATATCAGGGAACCGAAATAAAATAAAACAGAGCGAAGGGGATGAGAGGAAAAGGAAGTCTTCAGACACATAAAGGATGACACAAAACCCTCTGGCCTGGGAAAGGAACTGCGAAGAGTACTCGGGAACTCAGAGGAGCAATAAAACTGAAACCCGGAGCTTTCGGGTGTTGTCAGAGGCCGTAGGCTGAGCCTGAGAGATAAGCGGTCAGACATCCTGGAGGCAAGTGATCAGACCAAAGGCGCAGGGTCAAGCCAGGAGGTGTCCCCTCTGTCCCAGCCGCTTCTGGTCACTCTGCAGGTGGTCTTCCTGCCAACACTGGAGTGAGAAGAACAACTCACTCTTAGTCAGCAGCCTTTCCCGGGCAACAGGAGCACATAATGCTCACTTGGAGGTTTTTTGTTTTGTTTAGTTTTTTTTAGTTTTTTTTTTTTTAGGGCAGTTTGAGACTGCATTTGATCCCAGGATCTTAATGAATCTACCAGAGGCTGTCACCTGTGCTGAGGATGAAGAAGATGGGCTTGTGCCCAGTCTGATGTCAAAAACCCTCCTGTCACCACACATTCCTTCTGTCCAATTTGCAGGAAAGAAACAGCCGATGTGAAGCCTGGGGCGTGGCCCCATCCGTCTTGAAAACCCTCAGGCAGGAAGGGGGTTCACCTACCTCTGCTCCTCACTGTAATCTAAGACAAGACCGACTCCATCTTTCTGAGGCCGTTTACTCATCCATGAAAGAGGGGGATGATAGGAGGAATCGGGAGGTGAAATGAGACAAGGCCTACCAAGTGCTTGGACCAGCTCCAGCACACAAGGGGTGTTCAACACAGGCAACTGTGATCCGTGGGAAGATTACAAGGTTAGGGTTAGCCTACTGTACATAGCAGCGCTACCTTGAAAAAAGAAAATTAAATGAAACAGATACCCCAATAAGATATATATATATATATATATATATATTTTTTTTTTGCACAGAATGAGAGAGGACTCCACTGACCCCCAGGACCCTTGCCTTAGAGAGGACAGAGTGGCCAGGATAGGCTGGACCCTTAGGCGAGTGATGTCCTGGGACCAAGCTTCGGCAGAGATGCTCCTTTCAAGATGAAGGTTGACAGCACAGTTGTTCAAAGTGTGAACAGACTGCTCAGAATGTGTTTCTCATTCACCGAGTGCCTTTATGGAAGGTTTCATGGAACTAATCTCACTTGACTCTCACGACAGTCTCTGACAGGCCAATTTATACCCATTTTCTAGTTAAGAAACCAAGTCTCAGAGAGAATAAGTGAGTTGCCTAAGTTTTGGGGAAGTGGTGCAGCCTAGAACCCCACACACCAAATCCTCTGGTTTCTGGAAGGCTTCACTGCCTCTGGGGGTCAGCGTTAGACGTGTGGTGCGTGGCTGAGGATTTTATATGCATGATTCCATCTAATCGCTGCAGCTGCACATCATTATTCTAGTTCCTGTTGCCCAGAGGAGGAAATCAAGGCCTGGAAAGTAAATGATTTGTGAATCCAAACCTCCCCGACATTAGTCTGCACCTGCATCGTTGCTAAACTTCCTCCCTTGGGAAAAGAGAAGGAGCAGCCTGATGTTAAGCTAGAAGACCAGCTGAGAGAAGGCATGGCGTCAGGACCAAAGGACCAGGAAGTGAAGGGATTACAAGCCCTAGAAGCTAGGCTTTCCAGCCTGAGCGTTCCTCAAGTATACACTAGTGTAAGCCTAGTGTATACACTCAGATATTTGAGTTCAATAGTCTGACTAAAATCACCTGAACAAAGCTGGGGAGCCTCGGAAGTGGAAGCAGAAAGGAATGAGGCGTGCAAGCATCTAGAAACGGCACATGTCTCGAGGCCGTATAGCTCAGGAGGGATACAACAGTCCTGAGACTATAACTGTGATAGAAGAAGCGATGGGGCTGCTGATCCCGGAGGACAGGAGATCTTCCTCCCCGCCTCAGCGCCTCCCAGCATGCATCAGCACAGGTGAACACAGCGCGCGCCTTCACTTACTTCATTTGGTACAAATTATTGGTGCCTCTGTGGTCAATGTCGTGGCAGAAAGCTGCAGCGAGCATGGCAAAAGCTTCGAGGTCTGTGTAGTATTTCTTTAGTCTCCCCGTCTAGAAAGATGAATGAATACAAATCTCTAGAGGTCCACACAGCTTACACTAGGCATAGCCCGGTCTGACTGCCACTGAGGTAGGGCCAGGGATGACCATATTTCCACCAAAGATTAGTTTTGTCCTCACTGGGTTTTCTAGCATCCTGGGCAGTTTCAAAACCTTGCGGGCATCTGGATTTTCCTTTCAAAATGGTAAGCATATGAATTTCCGGTTGATAATCTAGCCAAGTGCTCAGGAAGGAGCCACATTTCTGGCCTCAACTGCAGAAGGGCTGATGTCTATGGGATCATGTCCATGAATGCCAAATGACAGATCTGACAAAGCAGGACATATCTATCCATTCCTCATCACTCCTCGAGCGGGGAATATTCAGAGCTGCGAAGACTTGCAGGGGCTTCAGAACCTACCATCAACAGTGTGAACATGGTCTGCCCCACGTTGAATCCGTGCCGCCAGTTGTGGTAGGTGACAGGGCGGTACCCTTTCTGCACTGTGTACAACCACCTCGTGAGGACCTGTTACCCAAAGGCAATAACACCGTTCAGACTTTAGAACAGAATTCTAAAGGGTGGGAGGCCTGGGACACGCTTATCTAAAATGTGTGCTGGGGCTGTTGACAGAGTTTAAACCGCTGCATTCACAAAGTTAATGATAATTTGAAATCCTAACTTGAGCTAATCTTTGGGACTGCAGAGAGCATCCGTGAAGCAACAGAAGCAAACAGCCTTTCAAGTGAAACGGCACCTGACCTCTACCGGTACTTTGAATTTCTCCACCGCGTTTATCTCCAAAAACAGCCGCAGTCCGCATTTAACCAGCTCGTGCTCTGTAACAGGCAGGTCGCTGAAATGGAACTCGTACAGATCTGCTGTCCTTGGGTCCGGCAAGTCCTCCTTCTGTTGAAAGGACAGATTGTTTCAGAATATGTTCAGCCTGGGGCCCTTCATTCCACACCCAATATCAATGGTCAAGGGTTAAGAGGAGGGGCTGGGGAGACGGCTCCGCAGCTCAAGGTGTTCGTCCCCAGGCCTGATGACTGGAGTTCAGTCCTTGGAACCCACATGGTAAGGATAGAACTGACTCTATGAGTTATTCTCTGACCTCTGCATGTGCACCCTAGCACATGATTCACCCCCATACACCACACACACACACAAATTAAGTAATTAATTAGAGATCGAATGATAAGAGAAACCCACAAATCCCTGAACCACACAGCCAAGCCATGCCTCAAGGTCCTTTCTCTCCCACAATGCCACTGAGTCCTCTTTCTGCCCCTCCATCTTCTGCCTCTCCTTTCCTTCTTCCCCGTTCTGTTTCAGTGTACATAATGACCAGAGCCAGATAACCAGTGGAATTTCAACTTAGAGCCATATTTAAATTTTTCTAAGTCATTTAGACTATAGCCTAATCCAGGGGTTCTTTTCTTTCTATAGTGGAAATTTTTTGGTTTCCAAGCCACTTTAAAGGGCTTAGCAGTATGTGGGGGAGGGGAAGGGAAATGAGGCACATGGTCATGACTGTCACTTGGAAGACAAAAAAAAAAAGAATCTTTTCAATAAGGAATATAGTTTAGGGAGATGCTTATAAAGTGCAGATCAGCCAGTGGTGGTGGCACATGCTTTTAATCCCAGCACTCAGGAAGGCAGAGTCAGGCAGATCTCTGTGAGTTCAAAGCCAGCCTGGTCTACAGGGAGAGTTCCAGGACAGCTAGGGCTACCTAGAGAAACCCTGTTAAAATAAATAAATAAATTACAGACCAATGAAGGACCAGAGCTCGGGATGATTAGAGAACAAGGCACCATGTGCTCAGTGCTCCGGGAGAAACAAAATGCATAGAAAAAGGTTCCCATCAGTCAAATGACCGGCAATGCTGAAGGGGCTTCTCCAAGTCTATGGAGATAAGCCTAGCCATGGTCTCCCTACATCCTGAGGTGCCTCTTGTAGTCATATATTTTATCTACAGTTATAAAAGATCGTTGTGAACTGAACTATATTGAAAATGATGGGGAAAAGCAGGAAACCAAAAGTTCAGTCTTTGGTGGAAATCTCCTTTCTTTTCAGCCTTGGAAAATATCAACAATGGAAAAAAAGTCAACATTTACTTGAAAAATGAGAGTGTATGTCCAAGTAGATTCTATATTAAAAGGACATGGGGATCAGAAGGAAACACTTACCAATAAGGCCAGCAGCTGTCTCTCTTCACATTCTTCAATTACATCTACATTTAACTTCTCTTTAAATTTCTAAAATGGAAAAGCAATGGAGGAGTGGAATTTCTACAAACATTCTGTCTGAGTGCTCTACTACTGAAACCAGTTAAGAAATTTTAAAAATAGGCTTCACATCTGTTACCTATAAAGACATTCTGTATGGAATGAGAATCATAGCAGATGATTAGGAAGAATTGTGTCAAAGAACTAATGTAATATGACTGAGTTCTCTCCCTCTCCAAAATGTTGAAACAAAGCTATCTGAAAGCCAAGCTATGGGCCATGTGTAGGCAAGAAAATAAAAAGGTGGCTCCCATCTCTTTCCCTGCTTGCTACGGCAGTTTCCTATGATTCCTGCACCTGTTCTCATCTTTACCATGTCAAATTCTTTAGCCAAATAACCTTTTAACTTTAAATGGCCCAGGCAAATTTAAACCAAACACCCCACACCAGACTACACCCATATACATACTCTTAAAAACCAGAAAAAGGCAAGAAATAAAAGTGGTTGTGTGACGTGGTTCCCCTTACTTTTGTGGCAATTAGAACATCTTCAGCAAAAATCCACCGGCTCCCTCATCAGAAAATGATACTGGGCTCAGTCACGTGACTTGGTTTAGTCATCGAGAATTTTGGGGACTGTCATGTGAGCAAAGACTTAAAGTCACCAAGTTGCTGGGGGTCTACAAAAGGTGAGAGGTTGTAGAGCAAACGGGACTCCCAGCTTGGTCTCCAAGGTCAGTATGAGCCGGCTCAACCCACAGTAAGCAAAGGATAGATGCTTATTGATGTAGGTCAGTGAGAGGATGCCATGCTGTTACACACCATTAGAGGAGAATGGCTGACGGATACATTGCTCTTCTTTAAAATATTGTTTTCCTCACTAATACACCTGACTCTATATGTCACTGCTTGTGCTCTTACATGTCCAGGAGCTGGATTTCACTAAGTGCTACAAACATAACACCGTGGTCTGGAATTCCAGAAAGGATAGCTCACTGGCTGACAGGGCTCTTCCTCCACCTCCCCGTGTCTTCCTCTCCTTTTCCTAGAAATAAGCCTCCTCCTGTTAGTCTGACTTCCCAGTCATTAGGTGACTCTCAGAAGCTGAGGTTAAATGCCACTACTGTCCACAGGACTGGATTCCCAACTTACCAAGATAGACCCGATTTCATCGGCGGTGGCCTTTGTGTGGCTCATGACCATTTCCTGAGCAATGTCCTTTCTGCTCTCCAGCTTATTCACTCTCTCATAGGTATCAGTATTTAAAAGAGACCATCCAAGAAACTGGGTTAGAGTCTGAAGTGTAAGAACAGTGACTCAGATCCTCTGAACTTAAACGAAATTGCTTTGTGGACAACAGTCTACACACTTTCCTATAGCTGTCTCCCTTCCACCACCACCAACCCAGTTCTTTTCTTTAGGAAAATGTTTTTATTGTTGCGTGAGAAATTCCTGTGTGCCTATAATCTTTCCATCAAGTTCGCCTCTGTTCTCTTCTTCCCAGTTCTTCCCCTATTGCTTCTACGTCCCAATTTCACGTGCTCCATGTTTAAGCCCACTGGATTTCCTCAGTGCTGCCTGTATGTGTGTGGTGGGTGTGAGACTGTGGACTGGAGCCTGAGTAGCTTCTCAGGGGCTCTTTCAGGAAGAAAACTGACCCTCCTCCAGCAGCCACCAATTAGCAATTGCTCCTCAGCAGAGGGGTGAGGCTTCAGGAGCCCTTGCTTTACCCATGCTGCCAACCCAGTTCTCTGCACCAACATAAGAGAAAAAAAATCGGAACTTGTTGTCCAGACAGTAAAATGGACTAAGCTTTGCTCTTTAAAGTGCCATGCTTCAAGAGCCTTCTAGTGCAGAGAAGGAATTACACACAGAATGAAATAAAGTAGGGTCTAAAAACTGGACGGAAGTTTGAGGCTGAGAATGGGAGAGATTATAAAAAGGGAAGGAGGGACTTTAAAAAATACTCTTTGATGTTTTTACAGGACTGGAAAAAAAAAGTTGGGTGAAACCAAAACTCTATACTTGAACAGAAAATGTTGCAATTTTTAGAAATCCAGAAACAGAAATGACATACTAACAGCATCTTGATTACAGCTCTGACACTCATGTCCTGAACGCTCTTCGGAATATCGTTCGGCACTAAGGAGTGGCTGTGCAGCCGCCACCATTTCAGGACATGCTCAGAGACATCTGCTACTCTTCTTCCCCTCCCACCCCCACTCCATCCCCACTTACCTCAGTGATGTGCTCATCGTGCTCATCAAAGGGCTTCCCGTCCTTTCTATTGTAAAATGTAGCGACGCCCACGATGTCCTCTTTCTTGTTGACAATAGGCAGGGACAAGACATTCTTAATGACCCAGCCAGTTTCGTCTACCGGTCCTTTCTAGAAACAGTAAGGGAACTTGTTACTTTAATAATTTTGCTTCTTATTCTTGAAACAACTGTAGATTTACAAGACGTTTCAAAAGAAAATGTACAGAGACGTCCACGAATTCTCCATGCAGCTTCCACCAGTGGAAACATTTCACAGAACTGCAACACAGTACCAAAACCAGGAAACAGACGATATTCAACCCATAGACCTTATTCGGGTCTCACTAGATTTATATGAGTTTGGGCTCATGAGTATGTTTTATCTCTTATGGAAAATCTCAACTACTGTTAGAATCAACTGAACTATCCCATCACCATGAGGCACCCTTATACTACACCTACAGCCTCCCATCCCCCACTCACCCACCACTTAGCTTATTTTAAAGTAAATCTTGGGGTCAGAACATGGTTAAGGCAAGTCCACTAGGCCATCTATTCAAATGTACCAGAATTAGGGCAGCTGAGTTCTGACACTCCAACTTTCCCCTTTGACCCTCAGCCCTGGGGATGGAAAGACTGTCTCGGCCTTCCATTACCTCTCTGTTTCCTTCGCACTGTTTCCCTCTTGCAATGCCTATGTAGTTGATTTCTTATGTTAGGGTCTCTCTGTTAAAGTACTCATCATAATTTCTGTCTAGCCCATCAAGACAGTCTTCCCGTTGATGGTACGTTGTGATCAGTAAAACTTGTTGAGACTGGATGGCAAGCCAAGGACCAGGCCAGTTGCTAGAGCTGTACTTGAGAGTCAACTGCAGGCCCTATGTCAAGGTGCTCCCATGCTGGCGGAAGAGGCAGACAAATTCCTTCAGAACTGTTTCTCAAAGTGTGATTGAAGGACTACAGGTAACATATTATTTTTAAAAATACTTTATTTTTATATATGCTTAAAATTTTTAATTACATTCATATATGTGGGGCGGTGAGTGGGTGGGTGTACATAATGTGTAAATGTCTATCCGTGGGTTTGTGCATGTAAGTGCAGTGCCCACAGATGCCAGAAGAGGGCACCAGATTCACTGAAGTTACAGGCAGTTGTAAACTGCCCAAGATGGGTTCTGGGAATCCAATCCCAGCCCTCTGGAAGATAAGAACAAACTCAACTGCTGAGCTATCTCTCCAGCCCCCCAAAGAAACTTTTTTTTAGGTATGCATAGTCTCTGGAAATGAATCTGAAACAAGCTCTCTTGGCAAATCTCATGCTCTTTCAAGTAAGAGAACCACTGTATGTGGCTAAGGCAAAGGGATCCAAAGACTCGACACACCACAGTGATGGTTTTTCAGATGTCTAGTGGCTTATTTAGGCCTCCTCAGAGGTTTCAGTTGAGTCTTGGCTCACCCATGAAGCCTTTCCTAACTTTCCAACCCCACACTGAACTTGCATTTTTCAGAATTCAAACAGGACTCATCGCCTGGATCACACATTTGGCACTTAAGTATTTTCCAAAAGCTTCAGAGTTTCTGGTTTGGGTCTCTGAGGCCATGTTCTGATCAAAGGGCAGAGACTGTTACATAAACTCTCAGCTTCACGTAAGTAGTGGAACAGTGCAGAGCACGTAATCCTCAACATGGTTGTTTATTATACAGTAGTACAGATAGCATGTTTATTACCTGTCGTGTCATTGTCCGTGGAGTGAAAAGCAGAGAAACTGAACCGCAGTGTATGGTTGCACTGGTCAAAGCTTTAGAAAAAGGATCTGGTATGCAGTGTTCTCAAGGTCCACCCTTGGAAACTACCAAGGAACCACCTCCCCAGCCTTCATGTATAATCTTAAACCATTCAACATAAGCCTTGCTGACCGTTTCTGGAGGTTTCAGTAAATTTCCATTTGCTACTTGTTCCTCTTTACTCATTTTGCTGTTAATTAGAGCTTTCGACAACAAAGTGATAAAATAAAATTTAAGACAAAACCATTTAAGCAAGGCAGTTCTATTTACTGTTCTCCTACACACAAACACACACATACATACACACATGCTTGAACACACATGTGCACATACACACATATACACACTCTCACACATGCATACATACACATACACACATGTGCATACACACGAATACAGACATACACATGCATGGACGCGCGTGCACACACACACAGGAATTAAGGGTCTCTTTAAAGGAAGGATCCCTAAGTCTAATTCAAGGAACACTGACTAGTAAGTAGAACAAAGACTTCCTGGCCCAAGATGCCTACACTTAATGTCCAGCACCTGTGTGCTCTTACAGATAAAATTAAAGTTATTGATCAGTTAACTGAGAAGTAGAAATTATCTTGGATCTTACATCAGGACCCAATATAATAACAAAGACCCTTAAAAGTAGTGACGTCAGAATCAGGGAAGGAACAACTGGCAGAGCAGGATCTGGTGGTCAAACCGCTGATGAGGAAGATGGATGAGGGCATGGACCAAGAAACCCCAGCAGCCTTAGGAGCCAATGGTCTGGAAAGGTGAGGAGACAGGTTCTTCCCTAGAGTCTTCCCAGAACATGGTCCTCTGACATCTTGATTTCAGTACAGTATAAACCATTTTTCACTTTTGTCCTTCTGAACCATAGACTGACGTTTATCCCATTGTTTCCAGGAGTAAGTGGTGATCCTTACAGCACCATAAGAAACGTATACGTTGATCTCTAGGGAACGTAGTTTGAGAACGGTTGCCTCTTTCGGTTTGCTGCCAAAACAGCTTATTTTTTATCTTCGGTTTTTCTATCTAATTAGATAGAAAATGGGGACTAATGAGAGTCAGGGTAGGGCATGAGAAGGTAGAGAATGGGAAAGCAAGTACAGAAGGAGGCTGGTGCTTTGGGGATGAGAGATGCCCCACCCCATATCTGCTATGGGGACTAATACGCAGGGTATGCTCTGTGGGGAGGGAGGATGCTGGGAGAGAGCTGGAGGTGGCTGTGAGAAAGGCCGGGTCCTCCCCAGACTGTGGAGAAAAGGATGGACACAGCATGAGTAAAATCACTTCAGTGGAGCTTTGGAACAATCTGCATAGCTGCTGGGTTTTCCTAGGCCAATGTTGCCCATCAGAGGACTCTGGTTGTGCATTAGAAGAGTCTAGTTGTCCAACAGAGGAGTCTGGTTGCCTCCTGAGATGGGCCTGCCATACTCAGTCACTCTCTAGGAGGCAGGGCCTTGGAACAAATATGACTGCACAGCACAGCAGCCCTGAATCACTGGGGTTCAGACAAGCATGTTTCCATACTTCCAAACACTGAAGTATGCTGGGATTCTTGGAGATCACTGTAGACCAGAGATTTGTCCATTTCAGGGATTCCTGGGGCCACAACGAGGCTCCCCCATTCTCTGCACAGTGTGGCTCCAGGGCCCCCAAACCTCAGTGAGCACCTGCTTATGATGGGTGAACTCCATTCTCACTCTCTGCTTCCATAGCAGATGCTCCCAGCTCAGACACTTAAAAATTCACTGTTCACATCTCTTACCAGTGCAGTCTACCCTGGCACATGATTGCTATAGATTCAGAGGCCAGGGTTGAGTACAACATAATCACAAACAAGCTCTACTAAAAGCAATAGGACCATATGGTGTTTGTGTGTTTCTGCATCAGTAAGCAAAGGGATGGGCAGGAAGAGCCAGGGGAAGTCTCCATTTAACTAAGCAGCTGTGTCTGGGTCCCCCCCGCCCCCAAGCCAGGGTTTATTTGTTGCTGGGGCGGAATCACCCATACCCTAAGGATGCTAGCTCTTCCATTCGGGCATTGATGGGTCTCTGTGTGTCTAAACAGCACAGAGAAAGACAAACATTAGCGGTGTTCCTCGGGGAGGGAAGGCCTCTACTCCTGACCCAATCAGGGCTTTAATGTTTATGAAATGCAGAACATAGAATGCCAGCATGCAGAGAGGAGAGGCTGAAGCATGCTGGTACAGCAACTTCATCTAGTTCTCCAGAGTGACCAGGAAGCAGAGATGATGAGATGGGAAGTTAGATGAAGCTATAAAGAAGAAGATGATCTCCAAAGTCCTATCATTGTTCTACTCTTTTTTTTTTCTGTTGCTGTAACAGAACACCATGGGCTGGGTGATTTATTAAGAAAAAAAAAACATGAATTTATTTTTCTTACATTTTGAGAGACTGAGAGGTCTAAGAGCATGGCTTCATAATCTGGCTACACACACACACATACACACACACATACACACACATACACACACACACATACACACACATACACACACATACACACATACACACACATACACACACATACACACATACACACACATACACACACATACACACACATACACACACATACACACACATACACACACACATACACACACACACACACAGGTTCTTCGAACCTGTTTCCTAATGACCACTGGCTCACTGAATCATAGCATAGCAAAGAGGACATAGCATCACAGGACAGGAGGGCCCGAACATACCAGCTTGAGTCTCTCTTCTTTTTCTCATGAAGCTAGTGATGTCCTGTCCCTTCTGGCTCCACACTCTTCTATTCTGAATTACTTCCCAACATTCCCATCAAGAAACAGTATGTACATGAACTTGGGGATTAAGCTTTTAACACATGAACTTTTAGAAGTAAGAGGCAAACCCCAAATGTGGGTTAGCTAAGCCAGTAAATACAGAGGAGCTGGTTGGTGGGGAAGGGTGCTCCCCTCTCCAGAGAGTGGGTTCTCTGAATGGTGATAAGAAAGTGGTAAAATCCAGGGACCCAATAAGCCTTTTCTTTTTCCTTTTTAGACCACAGTTACAGAATACTGTAAGAAAAGTTGCTGAGAAAGAGATCACAGGGCTGGATAGAGGGTGTACAATGTTCAAGTCCATCATTCATGTTAACAAGAGTTATGGAGCGCCAGTCACACACATGCACACACAGACACATGCATACAAGTTCTTTGAACCTGTTTCTTGATGGCCCCTGGCCCAGCTAGAGTTTTGGAGCTTGGGTTCCATGTGTGCCTGCTGACTACACGTAAGACGCACATAAGGAAGACCCTGTGGATAGGGAGGAAGAGAGTGCACCCACCCTGCCCCAGCCCTGAGGGATGAGGCAGCGCCATGGCTGCCCTTACCTGAAATGTGAAGTACTCATCTGCAGGGGCATTCAGCATGTTACAGATCTGTGAAGGAAGAGACAGAGCCATTTGGAAACACCGTGAGGTTGAGGCCATATAAGCCCGCGAAGGAGGGTAAGAGAGGGCATGTTGGAAGCAAGGGTTTCCCACACAGCTCTTGGCTGCTTGGTGAACACGTTAATACACACTCCCTAGGTTAGGCGGTATTTGCTGACTGCTCCCTGATGTTACCTTCTCTTTTGCTATGCCATTGACTGACATTTAGGGTCCATCTTTGCTCCTCCCCATTCTCCCACCTCCAAGTGATATCCTTCAACTTCCAGACAACTCCTTAGCCCAAACAAAAGAGAAAGGTGAACAGAAAGACCACTGAGACAAGGTGTGAGCATGGTGCTGGGCTTGTTTTCTATTCTTCCATAACGTAAGGTGGAACAGGAAAAATCCAGGCAGTGTGTCAGGTTCTCCAAAGTAAGAATTCCCTATGAAATACTCCTCCTACTGCTGAACTTCAGAAACTGTTTCTTATATCCATTGTGAGTTGCTCTGAATCATCTATATGTGGATCATATGCACAGATGGGTCTCAATACAAGACTGTATTTTCACTTTAACCAAAGCTCAACTTAAAATGATAGCATCTCAAGCTTGGATGGTAATGGTTGAATACTCTTCGCCTTTTAAAGATGAGACCATTGAAGTCCAAAAAGGTTTAGTATTCTGTTCTGTTTCACTGGATGAAGCTCAAACTGTGATTTCCAAAGAGCTCCAGAATGGTAGGATGGACTCTCGTGGCTAGGGGTTAGGGAAAACCCTGGCTTGAATAAGTTGCCCATTCAGCCATACTTCTACCATGGAGGGTGCAGGCTGCCAACATTTACCTGTTCACAAAATTCCTGAAAACAAACAAACAAACTCTGACAGTTTTGTGTCGAGGTCTAAAGGGTATCTCACCCAGCACTTCAAGCTCCGTGAGCCACGGGGCCTGCTGACATCAAGTAATTCTAAGAGTGGGTGAAACCTAGCTACTCTTTTTGCACTAGCCTTACAAAGGAAATGTGGAAATCTTCTGAAGCTCTTGTTTAATCTATTTGTGCATATTTACTTTTTGAGGTTTTTTGTTTGCTTGATTCTTTATTAAGTCTAGATTTCCCTATGCAGCTTTGCTTGGTGTGGAATTAACCATGGTCTTTCGGCAGCCTCCTCACTGTTGGGATTACAGGCACGCACTTCCACACCCAGAATCTTGTTCCTTCTGTGATTATTTATAATTTAAGACCTTGAGGACCCTTTGGTGCCATCCTTAAGTTCATCATCTAATTTGAATGTTTGCATTATTTCCTGGACTGTTGTTGTCCTAAATATGGTTTAAAGATGCAAACCAATCAATTCTTTTTTTTTTCTTCTAGTCTTTCTGTCATGGACATGTTTTTCAGCTTTTACTTTGAGGTCTCACAGAAAACATTCGTGATCTTATTAAGACCATTGAGCTCCTGAGATGGAATTGAAGCTATTGTGAGTCACAGCCACTGATTTTGAATGCCCCTGGCTTTAAACAAATCCCTGAAAAGTGTGTGGCTTCAGAGTAAGAAGTTGAGAAATGAATGAATCTTTCTCAAGTTAACAAAGTATTCTCGTATAACTTCAACATCCTGATTAACCTACATTTTCCTTCCTAGATTCCTCTTTCCTAAGCCATGAAAGTGCTGGTCTCACCGTTATCTCATGCGTTCCTGGTCCAACGATTGTATTTATCTTGTAACTACTAAGAGTTTCACACACTGTTATTTAGCATTTTATGTTTGTCTAATGACTTACAAATCCATTTTCAGCAACGTATGTAGGCAGTCCACTAACGAGAGTCCAGTGGTCTGCAGGAGGTGACCTTGGAGAAGATTAGAAAAGTCATTGGCATATACAGAAATGAATGATCGGGAACAAAACCCCAGTGGCAACTCCCGAGGCTACTTCAGGGAAACACGCACGGAATCACGTTGATCTCTTCTTTCCCATGTAAAATGTAGTCGATGACTTTATAAAAGATGATTTCCTGGAAAGGAAGGAGATTGTGGGCCCGGTGTTATTTCCCAAAGAAAAGAATCTTCACTGGAGAACTGTGCTTTAAAGTTTTTATAAATAGTATCCAATTTCCTAGCCAATGTTTTCTGTATAGTGTAAATCATCGAACTACTCATCTATTAGCGACAGGTGTGTAATCACACAAGACACAGTGTTGACGGCACACACAAGAAGAGTGGGCTCACTTCCATTTTAAAAAGCTGAATTTATTCAACTAGCTTTTGGGGGAATCTGACTACCAAACCACCAGAAACTCTGTCTTTAGTTTTAAATGACTGCTTCTTGTTGTCCAGATGTAGCTGACATTAATGACTTCATTTGGGGAAGAAAATCACATACGTTATCAACTGCAAACAGACATTTATCATCTGGTGAGCACACAGCTCTTCTCTCACTGGCTCATCTCAACAGGTTTGAGATGATCCATAGATCAATGGATCCATTGTCAAACCAGAAGAGACTGGGGCAGATGAAGAATCTGAGGCCCCGAAAACCTGTCAAATTCTGTTTTTCATGGGCTGAGAATATGGTGGTGGAGAAGCAAACACGCTTCCTGCCTCCACAAAGCTTGCAGCTAAATGTGGAAGTAAGCCTAACCGGCCCCCAGGATGTCACCCTGCACAGCTGAAAAAGGGCTCAAGCACTTCTTAAAACACCTTCCCTCCATGCAGAGAAGCACAGACCCACCCAGCAAGCTTGGGGGCTGTGGAAAAGGAAAGCGAGAGCTTTGTGAGAGGTTAAGGTTCACCCTGCTGTACGGGACAGAGTGGGAAGGGTCCCGTTGAAGTGTCTCTCCTTTGTGCATTTCAGTCTCCTGATGCCATACACAGATAGCACTGGAAAAAAAAAAGTTTGCATTTACCCTGCCATCTGGAGTCTTCGGTCCTTTATAAGGCTCAACTTCTCCAAGCTTGATTGGCCACTCATCATAAAATTCCTGGAGACAATTATATATAAACATTATTAAACACACTGTCCCACAATTCACCAAACCTTATCTGAAGTACATGCACTCATATACTTTATGTTAACCTACATAGCTCTGGAATTTTAGACATGAAAAAAGAAAAACACCCTGTAATTCTCAGCAATATCGCTTATGAAGCCGTGACTGCATACAAGTTGCTTCTCTTTCATTCATCTGTAAATGGGAATAGCACAACTTGTGCCGATTGTGAAGACTAAATCGTCAGTATACAGTGCAAAGCTTTCCATGTATAGTGTCTGTCAGGTATAGCGTCTGTTTTGTAGACAACTGCACTAAAGCCAGGCCGGTTAAGAAGCTTAGCTAAGGTCGCTCACAGCAGCCAACAGTGTCAGTCGCCTCAACTAACACCTTTTCTCCCCCATCTAGCCAGTTGAATCTCATATTCATTTGGATATGAGGAAGTAATTTGTTCAGGAAAGATGGGCCCTGCCCAGCCCATTGGCGATCTACATGAAGCATGATAAATTCAAGATCAGGTATGGTGGTTCAGTTCAGACCAGTGAAAGAGGTTGTGTGAGTAGGCTGAGGGGCTGCTGGATAAAGGTGCTCCTTCAGTGAAAAGTGATGTCTCCCTGGTGGCCAAGAGCATCCTAAGTAACACATCAGTCCCACAGCAGACGTCAGAACCCTGCTCTTCTGCTGTTTGGTCCTATGTTTCCCACTTGCAGCAGCGACTTTGAAAAACAACTTCCAATCACATGAATAGCAAGAAATAGAAACGGTACTGTATCAGTTGTATTGAAATCCCAGCATTCCAACAGAATTAAAGATGAGAGTGGACATCATACTGTGAATAATATTCTTTCGTTCTTTTTACTTTAAGTTTTTTTTTTTCAGATACAAAATGTCAAACAGGCTCTAACATTGATTATGCACCTACCATATACTCAATACCTTATATAGCTCAGATTTTCAAAGCAGATAAAAGATATGTCCCCTTTTTGCCGATGAGAAAGCCAAGAACCAGGGAGGTTGACACCTTGCTGAGGTGAAGGATGGAGAGCTGAGAGTGCCTAACTCATCCCTGCATCAGAGCTGTAGCAACCAAGGCAGTGTGGTGTTAGCCGAGGAGGGAGACCGGTAAACAGTGATCTCTTCAGTAAGCGGAAGAGATTAGAGAGAAGCTACCCCTACCGCCCCCCCCCACCCCGGAATCGACTGATCTTTGGCAGAGGAGCAAAGGCCACAGAGACAAGCTAGCCTATTAAAAACACAATAGTGTTGGAGCAGCAAAATCCAGAGGGAAACACAATCTTAATTTCTTTAATAAAAAGTAACTCAGAATGACTTAAAGGCCTAAAAAATAAAACACAGAACTATAAGAATTCTGGGCTGGGACACAGGAGAAAATCTAGATGAGTTTGAGTTTGGAGACACTTTTTAGACAGAGTATCAGGAAACAATGTAAAAAGAAACAAAATTACTGAACATTATTACAAGTTAAAACATCTTCTATAGAAATATTTCTCAGAAAAGAATGAAAAGAGCAAGAAAAAAACGTATTTAACACTTCAGGACTGCTCTCCAGCATATTAAAAATCTCTAATTCAGCCAAGCTGGTCTTAAGTGTGAGTTATTCTCCTGCCTCAGCCTCCAGGGTGCTGGGGCTGTAAACACATGCTATCATTCCTGGTTGCAAGGATCCCTTGAAATCTAACCATCAGAAAGGAGAAAACTCAACTTTAAATCTGGCAAGAGATCTGGAAAGACATTTCACTAGACAAAATACATCATGGGAAGTAAGTGCACGAAAACTGTTCAACATCATATGTGGCTGGGGACTGCAAATTCAAATAATGATACACCATGGCATGCCTTGAAATGCTCCTGGTGAGAATGTAGATGTGCAAAAATCACTTAGGAAGGCAGATAGACAGTGCTTTACAAAGATAAACAGTCTCCCTGGATGATCCAACAACTGGGCTTTTTGCCATTTACTCAAGTCAGTTGAAAGTAGATGTACACACACACACACACAAAAACCAAACATGGTGTCTACGGCAGCCTTATTCGTTATTGCCCCAAATTAGAAGCAACCATGAAATCCTTTATTATATCAGAAACAGACTACCATAGGATAGACTATTATTCACCAATGAAAGTATATAAGCTTTAGCAAAGATATAGAATTGACCTAAGTGTCTATCAGCAAATGAATGCATAAAGAAAATGTAGAGCATATATACTCAATGAAATACTACCCAGCCTTAAAAAAAAAAAAAAAAAAAAAGGCCATGCGTCATTGCAACAGCATTAGTAAACCTGGAGAACTGTGGTACAAGAAATGGGTTAGGCACTCAAAGACAAACATATGGTTCAATGTACGTGTGGAATGAGAAAAAGTCATACACAAGACCAGAGGGTAGAATATAGTTTCCAGAAGCTCAGGGTTGGGCTCTTAACAGGACAGGGAGGAGCTGTCCAAATACCACAGTGTTCCAGCCAGGCAGTAAATTAACAAAATTTATTACAGAAAAACACAACCAAAGTGAAAACAGATTATACATTTTAAAGCTGTTAAGAGACTAGATTTAGGCCGGGCAGTGGTGGTGCACACATTTAATTCCAGCACTCAGAAAGGCAGAGGCAAGCAGAGCTCAGAGTCTGAGGGCAGCAGCCTGGTCTACAGAACACGTTCTAGAACAGCCAGGGCTACACAGAGAAACCCTATCTTGAAAAAAACAAGCAAACAACAACAACAAAACAGAAAAAGAGACTAGATTTAAATGGTTTTACTATGTAAATCACCATTAAACTAACATGTTAATTACTTTAATATAACCATTTCATAATATATCCATATGTGAAAATATCACACTATACCAAATAAATATATGCAACCATCACTTTTTTAATATTAAGAAATAAAAATTGTAAATGAGTTGTCAAAAAGTTAGGCACGGCAACTCATGCCTGTAATTCTAGAACTCAGAAAGCTGAGGCAGAACCATTACTTGAGTTTGAGGCTATCCTGGGATAAACATAGTGAGCACTAGGCCAGTCGGGACTACATACGGAGACACTGTCTCAAAAAGATATCAAAAGGCACAGTAGAAAAGAAGCATGAGAAAGACCATGAGAACCATGAGAAGCATGAGAACCAGCCTCAGACCATCAGTTTTTGTCACTTATGCCTTCACCCATCTTTCTCTTGTTCTTCATGTATCCCACCTGCATTTAGTATCCAAGGTCATCTTAGCAGGCTATCTTGGCTCTCTTCTTACCCTCTATTGCTTGCTTGCTGCTTGCTTGTTTTCCTTCTCCTTTTAGATTTGCCTCTTCTTATTCTTTTGCTTTTTTTTTTCTTCCCAAAGAACATTGTCTACCTAGCATGCAGGGTCCGTGTGCCTGAGCCATCTGAGAGACAAAGTTATTCTACGTTGTCCTATAGCATGTCTATACACTCTTTTTAGTCTACCTCTTGCTTAAATCCCTCCATTGTCCTGACCCCCCCCCCCAGTATTTCACTCTTCCCCTTTCTTCTATTACCCCAATACTACTGTCTTAGTGGGATTGCTTCTTATTCTCCCTGTCAGCACTCACACCCACGGTAACTAACCTGTTAGTGCACACAGTGTTATCAAAGCCCCTTTACTCCCTAAACTGATTAGTAGTTAAGGGGAGATTGTTGCACAATCAACTATCACTCTGTTTCTCTGATACACCTAACTCCAGATATTGATTGCTGTTACAGGGTAGGGCTGGGAATAGGATCTGGTGCTCTGGTGTTTTACAAAGGAAAACAATGCCTCAACCTACTGTTCCCAATTCTCTACTGAACACTGCACACATTTCCAACTGAAGGGGAAAGGTGACCTAAATTCAAAATAGCTTTAAAAACCAACACCCTAACTCCTGATACACAAATCTCAATACAAAAACACAACATGAAAACTCAGGATCACTTGTCCCTTCCAAAATCTAACAAATGCCACATTAAATGCCCCCAATGACAGTGACTTCGATGGAATTTCAGGCAAGGAATTTCCAAAGGAGTAAGGATAAGTATGTTCAAACGATGAAAGAAGACAAAAGTAGATCCCTGAATGAATTCCATGAGAACACATAAACAGCTGGATAAAATAAGGAAGCCAATATAAGATATAAAACCAAGTTTGATAAAGAGACAAATGGACTGAAGAAAAGCCAAGCTGATATAATTCTGGAAATGAACTTTCACTAAGTCAAATAAATAGCTCAATGGACAGCCTCACTAATAGAATGAATGGACAGCATCACTAATAGAAAGGCAGAACATCAGAACTTGAAGACAAGATATAGGAATTGGTACATTCAGTTGAAAAAAAAACCAATAAATTTATTTTTAAAAATATACAAACAGAATATGCAATAACTTTGGGACATAGTGAAAAGACCAAATCTATTAATTATGGGCATAGAAGGAGAATAATGCAATGCAAAAGGCATAGAAAATATTTTCAATATAATCAGCCAAAAATTACCTGGACCTAAAGAAAGAGAGGTCCATAGAAGTTCAAGAGGTATATAAAAATCCAGATGGGCAAGACCAGGAAAAAAAAAACAAAAAAACTCCCTACATCATATCACAGTTAAAACACTAAATATATAGTACAAAGAAAGTAGTGGTGAGAGAGGAAAACGTCACATATAAAGGCAAGCTCATGAGAATAACAGCAGATCTTTCAAAAGAAACTTCCAACGTCAGAAGAGCAAGGAGAAAACTTATTTCAAGTTCTGAAAAAAAACACACCTGCCAACCAAGGCTTCTCTACCCTACAAAATTATCTATTGCAATTGATGTAGACATAAAGGCATTAATAACAAAAGCAGGCTAAAGGAGTTTACGATTGCTTAGCCAGCTCTGCAGAGGATATTGGGCAGAATTTTTTCAGACTGAAAAGAATGCTAAATAAACTCAGGGATGGATTTAAGAGAGGACTAAGAACATCCTATCCAAACACTATGCAGGGCACACTCTTCTCAGCAGCCCATAGGACTTTCTCTGAAATAAGATCCCAGAGTAGGACACAAAACAAGCAGATTGCTTTTCTGTTACTGTGTGAAAATATCATCACCAAAAATCAGCTTAAGAAAGAAAGGCTGTATTTTTAGCTCATAGTTTCAGCGGGACAGTGTCCATGATGGCAGGGAATGCAAGGCTTAGTGGTGAGAGCAGGAAGCTGGTGGGTCACATTTCCAACTAACACAGAGGAGAGCAAAATGAGAGAAAAGAAAGTGCAAGACTATAAAGCGCAAAGCCCACCCCAAAACCAGTGATGTACTTCCTCCAATAAGGCTCCACCTCTTAAAGGCTCCATAACCTCCGGAAACAGCGCTAGCAACTGGAGACCTAGTAGTTAAACACACGGGCCTATAGAGGACATTGCTCATCCACACCACCACAGTAAGTTTCAACAAATATATTAAACACACAGGCCTCTAAAGGACATCGCTCATCCACATCACCACAGTAAGTCTCCACAAATATATTAAACACACAGGCCTATGAAGGACATCGTTCACCCACACCACCACAGTAAGTCTCAACAAATATATTAAAACGAAATAGCTTCTCATAGTATAGCTGATCGCATGGAATAAAGCTAGAATCGACAGCAAGAGAACGCGCAGAAAATTCACAAATTAATGGAGATTACAACTGAATAATGAATGGCCCACTAAAGAAATCAATAAGAAAACCACAAAATTCCTAGAATTGAAAGAAAATGAAGACATAACATACCAAACATATGGGATATAATGAAACCAGTTCTAAGAGGGAAGTCACAGCTATAAATGCCGACATTTTAAAAACTAGGTGTCTGGTGGTGATGGCATATATCTTTATTCCAGAACTCAGGAGGCAGAGGGAAGTGGATCTCTGAGTTCAAGGCCAGCCTAGTCTACAGAGTGAGTTCCAAGACATCAAGGGCTATACAGATAAGCCTTGTCTCAGAAAACCATAAACAAACAGACAGACAGACATTCAAACTAATAACTTAAGGATGTGCCTTAAGGCCTTAAAAATAAAAAAGAACAAGTCAAGTCAGAATGTAGTACACACAATAAAAGATCATTGAAGAAATTATTTAGAAAATTTTAAAATATAAATAATCAATGAACAAGAGTCGGTTCTTTCAAAACATAAACAGGAATGACACACTTTTAGCCAAACTAACCAAATTTTATCGGGGCTGGGGGTGGGGAAAGACATGTTAATAAAACTAGAGAAGAAAAGAGGAAATTACAGAGGAAATTAAGAAGGATACACCTTAACAATTTATATTTCACTAGTCTGAAAAAAAAGAAAAAGAAAACTTAAAGAAACAGGTGACTTTCTGGATGAGTATGCCCTACCCATCAAAATTAAACCAAGAGAAACCAGTAATTTTAACAGGTCTACAGCAAGCAACAAGATTCAAGCAGTAATTTAAAAATAAAAAATATTCCAACCAAAAAAAAAAAAAAGAAAGAAGAAAAGACAGACAGAAAGACGAATAGTGCATGCCCAAGTGTATTCACTGCAGAACTCTACCATACCTCTGTGAAGAACTAACACCAATCCTTTAAAATCATTCCATAAAGCAGAAAAGGAAAGAATGCTAAACTCATTTAACAAAGCCAATATTACTCTGTTACTGTATTATCCAAACAAGACACACATACTCATTACAGGTCAGTTTTCCTGATAAACATAGATGTGAAATTTTCCAATAAAATATTTGCAAACCAAATTCAAGAATACATCTGAAAGATCATTCATCATGGTCAAGTCAGCTTGACATGCAGAGACAGTTTGATACAAGTAAATCAATGAATGTAATGTATCCCATACATGGACTCAAGTACAGAAATCACATGGTCATTTAACAGAAGTAGAAAATGTCTTTGGCCAAATACAACACCCTTTCACAATCAGAACCCTAGGGATGAAAGGAATAAATCTCAGCATAATAAAGGACATACAGGGCAAACTACAGCAAACGTTGTGTTAAATGGGGAAAATCTAGATGCATTTCCATTAAAATCAAGAACAAGACAAGAATGACCAGTGTCTCCACCAATGTAATGTTTGGCATTAGCTAAGACAAAAGAATGGAAAGGGGTGGGGGTGGGGGACACAAGCAGGAAAGGAAAAAGTCAACAAACCTCCATTTGCAGATGACACGGGTACATCAAAGACCTCAAAGATTCCACTAGGAAACCCTCAGAGGTGGCATCAAAGAGGCAGGCTACAAAGATGTCAGTAGCCTGCCTGTATACAATGGATCTTAGAGCTGAGTTACTATGAATATACGACACTAATGCAACAGTTTATCAATAGGAAAACTGGTTCTTGGGAATGGGGGACCCTGTACTGGATGCTCCACTTATTATAAGCATAAAACTAGTCTAAAGTTAAAGGCCATTCATTCATCAAAGCAAGAGACTTGCTGGTGGTAGATACAGGTATGGAAGAGAAAAGGCAAATTTTAAGCCCGTGTCACCTTGCTCCTTTATCACTCACGTTAGCCTCTGTGCCGTGCCCTTGTAGTCCTAGTTCTTGCTACCCATCACTACTGGTCATTTGCACAGCATAGCCATTTGTCAATAGACCACATTTCATTTTGGTATGCATTCTCTATGTGACCTGAGGGGAGATGAGGCATATGAAACACTAAAACCTTCTCCTTAGTCATGTCCAGAAGACCAATGGAGTAGCGTTCGCAGTTCAGGTATGTTCTGACGGTGTACAGCGCTTTGTGAAACTGCCGCTCAACATCAGTGAGCTCTTCGAATACTTTGTTGGCTGACCACATAAGGATCTGGAAGGGATTATTAAACGACGACGACAACAGAACAAAATGAGAGAGGGGAGGGAGAAAGAGACCCAGAATATTAGTTCAAAGAAAACATGAAGTGTAGCAAAAAATAAACACATCTCACAAGAAACTGCTGTCCTAGTGTGAACCTCCTGCAAACATCACAGGTTCTCTAAGCAGGGTGATGGGTGGACCTTTCCCAAGGAATGAGTTTGCGAAAGGGGAGGACACATGATTGCTCCAGCACAAAGAACAAATGCTCTTAATCTTTGCAAAGGCTCCAGTATCCGTGGGTTGCCACTGGGCCTTATAGTTAGGAAGTCACAGGATTCCTCCATGCATCCTTAGCTAGTCAGAGCTAACCTAACCTGGGAAGTTGGAACTAGGAGGGACCTTAGATGTATTCACCTCAAGGCCCACCCCTGTATTATATGAATGAGAGACTTGAGGATCTTGGCTTAGGATATTCCTCTTTACCCCTCTATTTGATGGAAACAGTAAATCACAGATGAGTAATTCCTTTCCTACAGTGACCCAGGACCTGAGAGCTTTAAGTTCAAACTACTGACTACATTTAATGGTCCTGCCAACCATATGAAGTGGGTACTGTCACCATCACATTATAGATACGGAATCCACAGGCCTCCAGAACATAGACTGATAAGCCAGTGGTACATCCAGATGGAGGGCAGGCAGTTAGAGGGCCCCTAGGACTAAGGTTTGGGGATCTGCTTCCCGTGGCTTAAGCCCCCATGAGGGAGAAGAGGGGCCTGGCTTCCTGCTGCTTCTGCCAGAGCAGATGAGCATGGAGTGACCACTGTGGCCATCCCATTACCTGGCTTCTCCGGGACTCCACGCTGTACAGGTAGCCAGTGTGCTGCAGCCTTAGGGCGACAGCAACAAAGCTGAGGTACTTGGAAAAGACCTACAGGCCACAGAGAGGAACAAGTTACGGTTGGGATCCTTTCCTCTGGTTGTGCAAGTCACTTCCTGTGTATGAGGTGGAACACTGGTACCGTTACCTCCTCATCCTGTCTGGAAAACTCAGAAGCGTTGATTTTGTTCACCGCCATGACCACGGCAAGAACCTCCTTGCCCATCACAACCGGGATGGCCAGCAGGTTCCTGGTGACATATCCAGTTTGCTTGTCCATAAAGTCAGAAAAATGGCTGTTCTGGGAAAAAAAAGTTCATGTGTTTGCCAAAATAGAACAGAGTCATAGAGTGGTAGGTCTAAGATGCTCCCCAATTAAAATCCTACCAGCAGATGGCGGGGGGGCTCCAGTTCAGTGGTTCCATAGTCATACCCCGACCCCCCCCCCCCCGTGTCATTCTATGGGCAGCATGCGATGAAGCTGCCCATTTTGGAATGCCCACTTCCCACCCAAGAAGAAGCTTGTCTGGATCAGGCAGAGGTTGCACCAGGAGGAAAGAGGTGGAAAATAAGGTGCTAAGAAGATGAAGAGGGAGGCACAGGGTTATAGCAGTGTGTGCAGGGAGGAAGAGGGCACGAGACAGGGTTCTAGCTACAAATGCAAAATGTACAGTTGAAACCACCAGCCCCTCTAGCAGAGCATAAAAAAAAGAAATCAATAATCCCTCAAGAGCTGTGGTTCCCCACCTGTGAGTCAGAACACCCTTGACAAACCTCTGTCTCCAGAAAACATTTCCATTATGATTCAGAACATTTACATGATGATTCATAGGGTAAAAAGTTGCAAAAAATCAGTTATAAAGCAGCAACAAAAATTATGGTTGGAGGTCACCACAGCACGAGGGACTGTATTAAAGGGTCCCAGCATTAGGAAGGTTGAGAACCGCTATTTCGGAGCCTTCTAACCTCTCCCACACGAAGAATTTAGTGGCAGCAGCTGGATGACCTCCTTCCAGACCTTTCTCTGAGATTAGGCAAAGATGTCTCTATTTCTTTTATTTTTCTCACTTTATTTGAGACATTTATCACTTAACATTGTCTTAGGGACTCCCCCTCGGAGTGAGCCGTGGACTCCTCTCTCAGACTCTCCATGATTGGATGCCCTGTGGGCAGAGCAACTGTCCTCTGTTGAGTGGTCTGTCCACACTTTTCTTCCCTGCGCACAATGCAGCATCACGCATCCTGCTTTTGGTTTTGGGAGATTTCCAGAGTGCAGACCCCTTTGGCTAGCTAAAGAAGTTGCATGAAATTTTTATTAATGCAGACTTACTTGTTTGCGATATGTAAAAATTCTTTTTTAAAGATAACTTCTTTTCCTTTTATTGATAATATATATATTTTTCTCACATGTTTTCTGAGTATGGCTTCCCCTCCCTCTACTCTTCCAAGTTCCTCCTCATCTTCCCTTCAATCCAGTTCCACCCCCTTCTTGTCTCTCCTTAGAAAACAAGGGTTAGTAATACAGTATAACATAATAAAAATTTAAAAACCTAAGACATTGGAATAGAACAAAACAAACAGAAGCACAAGAAACTGAGACCCACTGGTTCACACACTCAAGAACCCCATAAAAACATTACACTGGAAGCCAAAATGTATACACGAAGGACCTGTATGGTGAAAAAAGATCAGAAACAAAACATATAAAATAAAATAAAGTTTAAAAAAAGAAAATATATTTTAAATAAGGAGAAACACCATGATGGGACATTATAAGACAAGGAACCTCCTAAAGATGGCACTGAGTTCATATTCTGTTGGACATCCACTGGTGGGCATGCATCCTTTTCTTTAAAGTGGCTTATTTACCCCAGTGAGACCCCTTTGGAGAGAAATACATCTTCACTGGCAAGTGGCTATCAATCAGAGATAGCTTCTGAGTAGGCGGGGTGGCATATGTCTATTTCTCCTTTGAGCTGCAGGACCCCATCTGATGCAGACCAGTGCAGGCCTTGTGCCTGCTGCCTCAGTCTGTGGGTTCATCTCGTTAATTTAGAGAACCTCATTTTCTTCGCATCCTCCATCCCCTCCAACTCTTGCATTTTTTCCACCTCCTCCTCTGCAGGCACCCTTGAGCCTGAGAGGAGGGATTTGATAGAGACATCCATCTTAAGGCTGAGTGTTCCAGGGTTTCTCTCTCTCTGCATAATGTCTGGCTGTGGGTCTCTGTGTTTGTTCCCATCTGCTACAGAAGGAAGCTTCTCTGATGATGGCTGAGCAAGGCACTGATCCATGACCATAGAACAATGTCATTAGGAGTAATTTTATTCCTAAGATTTTGTTTTGTTTTCAGAACATTGGTGTTTGGTTTTATCTTAGGTCTCTGGGACATCTGCTCTCAGGTTTTTGGTTGCCCAAGCAATGTTGAATGTGAGTGAGCTGTAAGTCAAATCAGATAGTAGTAGGTTATGCCTACAAGCTTTGTGCTATCGTTGTCCTGGAACATTTTGCAGGCAGAACACCATTGCAGATCAAAGGCTTTGTGGCTGGGCTGGTGTTACATTTTTCCCTCTGGTAGCATGCAGAGTAACTTCCTGTACCAAAGACAGAAGAGCATAGGGGTGAAGGTTCTATGAAGGCACCAACTTGACTTGTCCATGTTGATGAGTTGTGTGGGTATTGGTTTCATCAATGGAGCCTGGAAGTCAGTTTGTGGAGGACAACCGATAGACTTGGCAACAGCCTGAATTATATGGGGCTTCTCATGGGATCCCTTTAGCCAAGAACCCAATCCCAGTACTAGAAGCTTCATTTGGTGACAATAGATGGCTATTCGGCTCTGTTTCCACCATTATTTGCCTATTTTGTTTAGATCACCTTCGTGTATATATATATATTTTAAGATGCTTCTATTGTATCGGGTTTCCAATGGTCTTTAATTTCAGCTATCTTTTCCCACATTCCCTCCTTTATCTCCTTCTTCCCTCCCTGTCTCCACTTGATCCTCCTGTTCCCCCATCCACCCATAACTATACTTCCCTTTCCTAAGGATATCTATCTGTCTGCCCCTAGACCCTTACTCTATCCCTAACCTCTGTGATTCTATGGATTGTAGCTTGGTTATCATTGCATTAACAGCTAATATCTACATATAAGTCAATACATACCATATTTGTCTTTCTGGTCTGGGATACCTCGCTCTGAATGATTTTTTTCTAGTTCCATCCATTTACCTTGGAATTTCATGGTTTCACTTTTTAAAAAATGTCTGAGTAATACACCATTGTATAAACAGACCACGTTTTCTTTATCCATTCACCTGCTGAGGGACATGTAGGTTGTTTCCATTTTCTGGATATTATGAGTAGAGCAGTAATGAACATGGTTGAGCAAGGGTATTTGAGCTAGGATGAAGTGTCTTTTGGGTGTATGTCCAAGAGTGTCTCTTGAGGTAGATCTAGTCCCATCTTCCCGAGGAACCGCCACACTGATTTCCACAGTGGCTGCACAAGCTTGCACTCATATCAGCGATGGAGGACAGCTTGCCTTACTCAACATCCTTGCCAGCATGAGCTGTTACTTGTTTTCTTGATCTTAGCCATTCTGGCTAGTGTAAGATGAAATCTTAAAGTAGTTTTGGTTTGCATTTCCCTGATAGCTAAGGATGTTGAACATTTCTTTAAATGTTTCTTAGCCATTTGAGTTTCACTTTTGAGAAGTTTCTGTTTAACCCATTTTTAAATTGGGTTATTTGTTTCCTTGATATCTAGTTTTTTTTTTTTTAGTTCTTTGTATATTCTGGATATGAGCTCTGTATCAGATGTATAGTTGGTACATTTTTTCCCATTCTGTAGCCTGCTGTGTTGTCTGAAATTGTTCTGTAATTCTCTTTCTTTGTTGGGTTTTTAAGTAGTTGGATGTCAGGGTAGCTCTGGTCAGAAAACTAATTTGGCAATGTTCCTTCTGTTTCTATTTTGTGGAATAATCTAAGGAGTGTTGGCATTAACTCTTCTATAAAAGTCTGGTAGAATTCTGCACTAAAACCATCTCTGGCCCTGGGTTTTTTTGGTTGGGAGACTTTTAATGATTGCTTCTATTTCACTAGGGCTGTAAGTCTGTTTAAATCGCTCATATGACCTTTATTTAACTTTGGTAACTGGTATATATTGAGAAAATTATCCATTTCTTTTAGATTTTCCAATTTGGTGGTATATAAGTTGCTAAAGTATATCTTTATAAATCTCTGGATGTCCCTGGTGTTTGTTGTTATGTCCCCTTTTCATTTCTAATTTTGTTACATTGGATCTTCTCTCTCTGCCTTTTAGTTAATTTTAATAAAGCTTGTTGATCTTACTGAGTTTCTCAAGGAACCAACTCTTTGAATATTCTTTCTATTTTTGTCTGTCTGTTTGTTTGTTTCTATTTTATTGATTTTAATAAATAGCTTTATTATCTCTTGCCATCTACTCCGTTGGGTATGATTTATTCTTTTTGTTCTAGAACAGCAGTTCTTAACTTGTCAGTTTTGACTCTTTTGGGGGTTACATATCAGATATCCTGCATATCAGATATTTACATTAGAATTCATAACAGTAGCAAAATTATACTTATAAAGTAGCAAAAAATAATTTTATGGTTGGGGGGTCACCTCAGCATGAGGAACTGTATTAGAGGGTTGCAGCATTAGGAAGATTGAGAACCATTGCTCTAGAATCTAGAACGTTCAGGTGTGCTGTGAAGTTGCTGGCATGAGATCTCTCCAGTTTTTTAATGTAGGCACTTAGGGCTATGAATTTGCCTGGAAGACCCGCCTTATGTCCCATAAGTTTGGGTATGTTGTATATTGTTTTTATGTTTTATTTTGTTTGTTTGCTTGAGACAGGGTTTCTCTGTGTACCCCTAGCCATCCTGAAATTTGTGTTGTAGACTAGGCTGGCCTTGGACTCAGAGATCCACCTGCCTCTGCCTCCAAGTTCTGGGATTAAAGGTGTGTGCCCCCACCACCACCCTGCTCCATGTTTTCTAATCTAAAGCAGAAAGAGAGCTATTGTGTAGAGTCCAGAGTCCACAGTGGAAACAGGGAGAGGTGGACAGTGAGTTCCTGCACACAGCAGACGCTGGATAATATAGCAAAGAGAAGCATGCTCACCCCGCTTCTTTGCCTAGAGGAAAAAGCAGTTTCCTTTCCACAGTGTTCATTTTGCTTTCAGTTCTCACTTTTCTCAGCAGCTCTAGTCACAGAAGAAGGCAGATGCTCAGCAAGGTGGAGGTATCAAGGCCCAGGATGCCCTTCATGCAGGGGCCAGTGATTTGCCCGGTGCCTCAGTTCTTCATTGGCCCCCTTGTTTATTGTCTCTGCTTCCTGTAGCCTCCTTACCCTCCGGCCAGGATGTCTCCAGACTCCTTTCAATTCTTTCTCTTGACTCACTGCTTGAAAGGTGTTTTCCACGCTGTTATCCATGACTGGTTACGTCAGCCTCCTTTTACACAGCTGTCATTGGCGTAAGCTGAAAAAATGAAATCCCAGCAACATGGCCCAGCAACTGGAAGTAGATAGTGTGTCTTCCCAGACACATTTCGTACTAGACATCACTTTAATCTAGGTTCTAAAGACAAGCAAATGCTCTAAAGTCCTCTTGGGTCATTTGAGAAGGTGACTTTTAACTTTTAAAATTAGATGCTGGCTTATTATAACATCTAAAAGTCCAGGTTAAACTGTCCCTCAATGTGGGGGAAGGCTTTCTAGATTTTTTAAAAAATATATATTTTGTTTTATGGACTCCCAAATTCCCCCCTAATGGTGGTTTCTCCTAAAAGCAACTGGAGGACAGTGGCGCAGCAAGACACCATCTCTGCTAATTCAGCGTGTCTAAAGTTTAAGACTCTACCAGCTCTTGAGGTCAAGAAGCAGAAGGGGAGAGAGGAAGGGGAAGAGAGGAAAGAAGGGGACCTAAAAACACTAGTTAATTATTGGAAATATCAACCTCACAGAGCTTTTCTCCTAGTCAGTCTGACTGAACAGCAAGCACCTAAGCAGTTAATGACCAGCTTCCCCAATAGAAGGGGAAACAGCACGGGTTATTTTTTTTTTTCCTCAGCATCCTGTTATTAAAAGTTTTCTCCTTTTTACCTGATTTCAACCAACAGTAATCATTGACCCTTCTTTTTGACCAAACTCTAGCTCAGCTCACATAAACTTGCTCACATGATTACCGTGGTTAACTGAGGAGCTACTATGAGTCAATCCTATTTATTTATTTGTTTTGTTGTTGTCTCCATTCCCAGCAGTGAAGACTCAGTCCATTACAATGGCTAGACCTCAGACATGGGCCTCCACCCAGGCCTAGCAGAGCACTGCCATGGCGTCCCTGTTACCACCTTCATGGCTCCCAGGGTCAGGAACAACCAACCCTGCACCTTTGTCTCCATGTCACCTACATACTCACCTGTGTCTACACTGCAACCCAGATGAGAGGTGTGTGTGGTCAGTGAAATGGTGAAAAGGGAAGGCCTTGGGGACCTTGAGGGCTGTTTCAGACCTGACTTGCTCCCTTTCTCACCAAAGGGTCTTTGCCAAAATCAGGTAAGACTAAGAAGTGAAAATTCTTTACTAACTGGCAAATGTAGTGGAAAAGGCAAAGAGTACTTACAACACTTCGCTTAAAACTTCCAACCTTTCTGTGCTGCAGATTTTACTACGGTGGCCAAACCATGGTGAAGAGTGGAGGACACTGGCCAGAGTCGGGAGGTCCTGATTCTGTCCCGGCTCTTCTCATTCACTGATCCCTGCCATGCATTCTGAGGCAGATGCCGGTCTGGGACCACAAACTTCCCAACTGGCACAGAAGAGGGCTGGGCTAAAGATTCACGAGGCCTTCCCATCTCAGGCACTCCACACTTGACTAGACTCACCCTCCATCTTCCTGCATCTGCTCACCCAATAGACCTGTGGTTTTCAGCACTGGTTGCATATTTGTGCCACCTGGGGAACCCATGACCCAAACAGAGTCTGCTGAGGTTGGTCTGTTGGGAGTCATAGGCTTTGGTATTATTAATGGGATTTAATGTATCGCTGGAGTTGAAAAGCACCACTCTAGTGGAGGAAGTGCTTATAATCTGTAGACCTAGAGAGCAAATGAGCCTCTCTCTCTGCCACTGAACTCAGCATGGCTGTCTTCAACACCCCATTCTGAACTTCAGGAATGCCGAGGGATGGGAGGAGACGCTGTGCCCCTGAGCTCACCATCCTTAAGAAAAGCTCCAGAGACAAGATAGCCCAGGGGGCACATCATCTTTGGAGCACGCTTGCTGTTATCTCCTCCCTTCCAGAAATCATTTTACCAAATTTTCCTTAATGGAAAAAAAAAAAGGTCTTAGAAAGAACATGTGCGTGTGAGATTCTGAAGTCTGGTGTCTTTGTAATTGCGAGATGTGAAGAAGCATGTTCTCATTAGAAAATTCCAGGTGTTGGGACACAGCCTGTTAGCTGGGGTTAAGAGAAGCCATCTTCAGAACACAGATCAACCCTTGGACCTGAGGAGCGCCCTATGGGTGTTTGCAGAGTGGTGCTAATGTTTGACGCGCTGATCCTCCATATCTGTGCAAGCCTTCTGTAATCAGCTTCAGGGGGGTATTTGGAGATTATCTCTGACCTCTCAGCTGCCCTTAGTCACGAGCCAGTTTGTGGACGCTGTGCAGAAAGCACTTCAGGGGCTGCCCTCTGACTCATCTCCTTTCCATCCCAATAGCACTGTCCCTGTCTGTCAATAGTAACTCTCAGTAATGGGGTGCGGGTGTGGGAAAGCACGGAGGCTTTCTCAGGAAAAGAAAGAATGAAAGAAACTGAGGCTGGTGCTCTCAGTGATGCTTCCCAGGGAGGAATTATGAATGGTTAGCCTTTTATAGAGCTTTTAAAAAAATGACCACATGAGGCAGTGGTCAGAAGAGAGTTGATTTTTTGTTTTTACAGGGAGCGTAGATAGCAATGCCTGGGTTATTACAGTGTAGTCTTGCTCTTTAGCAGGGTGCAAATATCTCCTAATAGACGGAAATTTGTGATTGATGATCCCAGTTGTGGAGGAGGGGCCAACTGCACTGAATCACTTAAATGCTCTTTCATGAAGATTCAGATCAAATATTTTAACATTTGAATAGTAAAATGCTCTTCCCCGCCCCCCCCCACCTCCACAGTGGACCTATGAATGAAAGAATTGCCTTGTGTGCCAGTTCATTACAGAGAAACCCCCAAGGGTATTGACTGAGAGGCCTGGGAAAGGTTTCCTGTGCTAGTCTTTGGTGTGCTGGCTGATCTACTAGTAGGCATGCCAGAATAGCAGTCCTCAAAGTGATGGAGGAAGTGAAGAGGAGATGAGGAACACACTAGGCTTAGCCAGGAACACCTAATTAAAAAAAAATCAAGACTCACTAACACTAAAAAGTTGTATTCAACTGCTCCTCTGAAACTCCAGCATCACTGGACACTTTGTACTCTGATTTGTTAACTCTAGCCTGGCTAGATCTGTCATCTTATTCCCTTCAGTTCCTCTGCCCCACTAAAGGAAGGGCCACCTACCTTTTTCACATCCGGGACATTAAGGGCTTTCTTCATCTGGGCCACCCAGCCAACTATCCCAATGTCCAATGGAAACACAGCTTCTCTGTCAGGGGCCACGAGGTTATCCTCAAACTTAGAAGTTGGGGTGACGTCCAGCAGCCTGGAGGCCACCTCGGGTATGCCGTTTCTTGCTCGGCACACGAACATACTGCAGCAATCAGCCTGCAGAAGCTGAGCCAGCGTCTGTAGGGCCCTGTGAGCCACCTGCTCAGTGCTGCCTGCCTCGTCCTGCATAAGCTGCAGTAGCTCCAGGCACAAGGCTGACTCCTCCACCTGTGTCATCTCAGGGAGAGGCATACTGGCCTGGAGCCCTGGATGGCTGTTTTTGAAGATCACCCCAGGCATCTCTGCCCTCAGCTTCTTGTCAAAGTACTCCTTGGCAAACTGAGGGTTCTCTTCCAGGTACTGCTCCACAGCATCTTGGCTGATCTCGCCCATGGCGTGGCTCGTGTTGCTGCTGCTGTCCAGAGTGGAGGGCTTTTCAGAGTGATACCCTGAGCAGCATGACGGGAAGGAGACACATCCTGGCCAAAATCACCAAGGAAGCCCCAGGTGGTACTTCATTAAGCCCCCAAAAGGGAAGCAGGAAGGTGGCTGAGTGGTTCTTTTGCCTGGGACGTGACATAAGACCTCGGCTTATGGTAGCCAGGGAGCAGTGGATTAAGGAGTTTTTTAAGTCACAAAATCCTCAGCATCATTAGCCTGTAAGTCCTCAGAAAGTCGTCTGAGACTCTTTGAACAGCCAGGCAAGAGTCAGGTGGCAATGGCTGTCCAAGAAGATTGACTCAACTGCTTCTGTCCGCAGCCAGGAAAAATCACCCACCTCTCTGTTGGTCACCTCACAGTAGCATTAGATAGGCTCTTTAAATTGCTCTTGTGTGACAGCTATCGGGATGGCTTGTATGCAGACCGGAGAAGTTCTTGGGTTTTTTGTTTTTGTGTATGTAGCACCTTTAACCATTTCAGTGAACATTGGTTGGGGAGACAGAAGGTTTTAGCATCTAAGTCAGAAAAAACAAACAAGCAAACAAACTAACTAACTAACTAACTAACTAACTAACTACTAACAAATACTAACTCTTCCCTCTTCTCAAAAGTCCTTTGATTACCCAGGTTGTTCTGTCTACTCTTTCTCTAAAAGTCTTCGTCCTCAAAGGCCTTCATGTTAGAAAGTGTTGTCTTGTAACTACTTTAAAGGAAGAAAACTGAGGCTTATTACTAAGAAAGCTAAACATAGTTTTTAAAAATATATATGCCTAAGTACAGAGGAACCACAGATTGCATGATAAAATGCCTGTCAAGGACACGACTGCGGAAGTGACCCATGCTGTGCCTAACTGGCTTTTCTGCCTCTAAGCGTATTAGTTAGGATTTTGTTTTCAGTAGTCTGTAGCCGAGCATCACTGGCACGGCCCCCAAGCAGCTTATTGAATCTACAGGACATGAGCTGTATCTTCTGTTGCTAGGATCCTTGACATCTCAGGGGCTGCTGGCAAACAGAGCACACGCAGCACTGCTAAGTTTTGTTTAATGTTTATTTTATCAAGCTTTAATGCCTATTAATCACATTTCCTCAAGCAACGCTATCACACATCTCTTAAATCAAACAAAACAGTTTCCAATCCAGCTGGATTTGAATATTTAAGTGCTGGCTCCAAGTCTCCATGAGTCCTTTAACCGTTTCAATAAAGCTGCAAACATCACAAGACAAAAGTTAAAATGAAAAACAATGACTATCAATTGTTAGTGTATCTTCCTTCGATTATCTTCTAAAGGACATGTGCAGGTCTCGTTTAAGTCTATCAGTGCAAAGCTCTGCTTCACTAGCGTACAGTAATCATAGCAGTCATGGAAGAGAGAGGTTGAGCCTGCAGGGTCCAGGCCAGGAGCTGGAATTCTGAGTTATAACATGGCTTTCCCAGGGGAACAGAACTCACACCAGCATAACAAGTCATGCCCGTTTGTATGGCAGCAATTCATCTGTCACCCCAAAGAATCTGGTAAAGTACCCACATTTTCTTATTCCTGCTATGTGGCACTCAAGTCTCCTCTCAGGAGGGCTTTTGCTAGGTGACTATTTCATCCATGGCATCCTCAAAGGGAGGCATTAGGTCCTAGTCATGATATGAAAAGCCTAGATCAAGCAACAACAGGCAGTGAGATTGAATCAGTGATAAGGCTTTTCTAAAAACAAAAGGATAACAGACAGAACAAGTGGAAATGAGTCTAGCAATGTTGACTGAGCCCTAATCACAGGACTTTAGAGGAGATTTTGAGATAGAAGAGGATGCTTTACATTTTAATCTGGCAACAAAGTGGTGCTGCATTTGTAGAAAACATTTGGAAGAGTTCCCTCTCTACAGCTACAGAGGGCCATCAACTGTTAAGAGCCCTTTCTTCACTGCTCTTGCAAAGGGCCAGAGTAGAGATCCCAGCGGTCACTTAGGTGGCTCATAACTCCAACTCCAGTGGACCCAATGTCTTCTTCTAGCCTCTGAGAAGACCCTCACACATATGTGCTTACACAAACACAGAAAAAAGCAACAATCGTTTTCAAACAAATGATTGTTTTAAAACAGTTGTTTTCTTTCAATTCCACAAAACAGTTTGAGAAGCATTAGTTCTTCTTTAAGAGTTTGGTAAGCTTCTACAGTGAAGCTATCCAGTACTATAAGTTGGTTTCATTCCAGGAATGCAAGGATGGTTCACCATACATAAATCAATAGAAGTAACACTGGCACTGAAAAGCTGGCTCAGCGGCAACAATCTTTACTGCTCTACCAGAGGACCCAAGTTCAGATCTCAGCACACACATCTGGTGGCTAACAAACACCTTTTATACCAAGGATTCATACAACGCCCCCCTCTGGCTTCTGAGAGCACACATACACATAAATTAAAATAAAAAATAACACAGCATATAAATAAAATCATGGGTAAAATCCACCAAGCTCCAAAGGACAATCAAAATTCATTACATGCATGTATGAGATTGTCAAAAATCAATTTTGTAAATGTTGTTTTTATTTCCTCAAATGAAGTGATGAGATGAGAGCCATTTCTCAAGCCTGTCTAGGTCTTTCTGAACTCTGGCTGCCTGGTTCGACTCAGCTGTTCTGGCCCAAACTCTTTTCTAAGATGACTGATTCAAACTGGCTTTTCTTGGCTTCTGACCGAATTGCTCTGCCTGGCCTCAAACTAATTCTGAAAACATGTTTTACTCTTCTGGCTTCTTATGTCTTCACTTGTGTCTGGTTTGTTCTCTCTGAAACCTGTCTCTGAAAAACAGTCCCACTAAAAAACTCTCAGTAAAAACTCTCCTCTTTCTCCCTGCACTGCTTTTAAGCAGCCTCACTTTCCTGTCCTGTTCTCATGAGAGTTGGGCATGTCCTATCTCTGACTCCTTCTGTCAAATCTTTCTCTGATTTGTCACTTTGGTCTGCCCCTCAATTAGATGTCACTTTCAAATATGGTTACTTTGTTCTACAACTGACCTTACCTTCATTGTTTGGTATTAAAGGTATGTGCTAAGGGTGTGTCTGTGTTCCAGCCAGATCACACTGAAATCCAGACTGTGTCTGCATTCCAGCCAGAGCACATAGACTAACAGGTCTTTAGATATGATCCCTTGCCAGAGCAGCCATGTGGCTGGACTAAAATTGCTTGAAAAAATTAACAAAAATTATTTTTAAATGGCATAACAGTTATCAAATGATCTGAATAGATACTTTGCAAAAGGAGAAATACAAATTGTGAATAGATATATAAGAAAAATACTGCATATAGTTAGGTATGGAAGAAACGCAAATTCAATCTGTATTGAGACTGTATCTCACCTAGAAAGAATGGTTATTACTAAAACAACCAATGCTGGTACAGATGTGGAGAAAAATGGACTTTATACACTGGTGGTGTGTATGTAAATTACTATAGTCATTGCGCTAAACAGATGGAAAGTCCTCAAAAAACAAACAAACTGACAACAACAAAAAAACAAAGCAAAGAAACAAATAAACAAACAGAAAACTACAGAACTACCAAAGGATCCATCTAGCCTTCTCCTGGATGTATGTCCAAGGGAAATGAAGTTGGCACAGCAGCGACATTGACATGCTCATGTTTGTTGTAGCATTAGAACAAATGGCAGAATCAGCCTGTATGTCCATCTACAAATGAAGAAAAGCCATATACCATCAGCATATATTTATACATTATACATAGACATGTAACTCTATATAAAAATTATATAATATAGTGGGCTATTATTCAGCCAAGAAAAAGAAATTCTATCATTAATAAGAAAATGGATAAAACTGGAGTCTGTCCAATGTGTTAAACACAATAAGTCAGATGCAGAAAGATAAGCCCCACATGTTTTGTTTCATATGTAGAAACAGAAATCCAGTGACCGGAAACTACAAGAATGCATATCAGGGACTAGGAAGGGGTAGATGGCAGGGGGAGGGGGAGCGTAGAAGAATAGATAGAGAGACATCAATTGAGTTATATGAATGTATAGAAATGCCACAGTGAATCCCTTTAATTTGGCACAATTAAGATATCAAAATTATAATGAAAATGTCATCTTGTAGTATTGGACAAGATAAATGGGAAAAGGTGAATACTTAACATCAGTATGTGGATTTATAACATATACTTCATTTAGGTCATCAGCAAATACCCTGAAAATGTGAACAGGCCTTAATCCTAAACTTATGCACTTTACATCATGAAAATAATTAAAAGTATATGTGATTAATAACATTGCAATGTGTTTGTTGTAAGCATGATTATAAAAGTGAAAGATTAGAAATTGTTCAGACAGACTGGAGAGCTAGCTCAGCAGAGAAAGACACTTGCTCCCAAGCCTGATGACCTGATGTTTGATCCCTATCCAACAATATGTGGGGCTTCAGCAAGAGTGTTTCCCGTCTCTACATACAGCCCACTCTTCATCTCCACTCCAGTCAGTTTCTCTGTTCTGCTACTATCCCATGGAAAGCCCAAAGCCAGGGGCTCAGTCATGTCCTGGCTGCTAACTGTCCGGGTGCTCTGACTGGACGAGCCCCCAGCTGACTGCTCTGCTGGTTCCTAACCGGTCAGTATGATTGAACATCTTGGAGAGAATTTGGATGATGGGACCCAAATTCTTTTCAATTAAGTTGATGAGGTTGGTGCCTTCATGACCACTGAAGATCACTAGTTTTGATACAGGAAAAGCAGAGTGTCTTTGATTCTAACAGACACCTTTTCTCTTGCTTCAGGCCGGCTGTAGCCCAGGAGTTAGGGTGTAGAAGCTCGGAGTCAGTGAAGTCCCAATTCTTGTTCCCCAAATTCAAAGAATGAAACTCATGGGTCACAAAGGATGAATTTTACAAAGAAGTTTATTATAAATCCGTAGATGGGATCTTAAAAGGTAGAAGGCAGAAATCCAATCAAGCAGGGACGGGTATCCGGAATTAGCTACCTTGAATAGTGTTGTTGGACCTCCAAGGTGGGGAGACCCTCTGTTCCTCGGGATAGACGCCAGACCCCAATAACCAACGAAGATGAGAGCTTGATGCAACAGCAAGAGGTTTTACTCAGTAGCTGGCGCACTGGGGCTCTGCACACAGCTCCCATGCAAGGGGGTGGTGGAGAGCCTTGAGCAGCAGAATCACTGAGTTTATAAAGGCAAAAACCGCAAAACAGGAGGGGGTCTAGGGGTAAGGGACTTTTCTAATGGGGTGGTCAGTGATTGGCTGTGCCCAGGTGTGGTGACTAGGGGACGGTTAGGGACTGTTTGCACTTCTCGGTTCAGGAACAAAGAAGGGTGTTTCTTAGAAATGTAAAGCTCACAAGTTTAAGTTCCCATGGTTAGGGCCAAGTTAAAATTTTCTACCCTTATAGTGTGGAGACTATTTAAAGGATTTATGGCAGAAACTGGAATGAAGCATGGATCCAGTTAGCCCACCCAAGAGGCATTAGGTGCCGCCTCTCAGTTTTAGTTACTTCTACACTAATAGCTTTCAAAAGGAGAAAAGGAGCCAAGTACCAGAAGGCTTTTCTGGCTTCCTAGCCTCAAGCAAGAATATTCTTAGGTTTTCTGCTTTGGAGTCCTTGCCTAGAGGACCAGTTTCTATCTCCAGTTGCCATTATGCACAACTGCTGTTAGAGAGTTTAAATAATCAGTCTGGTTTCTTTGAGCTGAGTAGGGTTGTTGGATGTGGCAGTTGGGCTACCCCTCCAACTTCTATTGAAGGGACCTCAAACATGCATCGGTGCTTTCATCTTTGCAACAGTCAAATGTCATGGGGGAAGGAAGTCCTGGGACTGGAACTCAGAGTCATGATGGAGGATAAAGCCAAGAGCATGAGAGTGAAGTGAAATTAGTGCCCTTGAGCAGAGAAAATGAGTCCACTGGGAGTCGGAATGAGCTAGTGAATAGAAACGTTTAACATCACTAGCAGAGAACCAGGTTCTCCAAGAGGTGAAGCAATAATGAAATTGAGCCAAGGTCAATTTTCGTGTGCCTGGGCAGCATTTTCCTCATCAAGAAGAAAATTCTTAGCGAGAAATGGTCAGCTAGATAACATCTCATATGATGAACTTTAGCCTAATGTCAGTGCAGTGTGGTTCCTTAGACTGATAAATATTATTCTTTTTAATATTTTCTTATTCTTTCCTGATGGGTGTTAAGACCATGTAGGTGACCAAAATTAAGCCTTTTATTGTCAAAGCCGGCTGAGGGTCTGATCCTCAAGGATTACATGAGCTTCATGTAATCAGTCTTTTTTAATTAATCAGTCTTTTTCTTTCTTCCTTTCTTTCTTCCTTCCTTCTTTCTTCTTAACTTCTTTCTCTCTCCCTCTCTCTTTTTCTTCCTTCCTTCTTAACTTCTTTCCTTTCTCCTTCCTCCCTTCCTTCCCTCTTTCTTTCTTCTTCATCTCTCCCCCTTTCTTTCTTCCTTTCTTAATTTCTTTCTTCTTCCTTTCTTCTTTTTCTCCCTCCTCCTCCCTTTTTTCTTCCTTTCTTCCTCTGTCCTCCTCTCTTTCTTAATTTCTTTCTCCCTCCCCCTCTCTTTCATTCTTTGTCTCTTGCTTGCTTACTTTCTTGATAGTTGTGTCGCCTGTTAGGGACAGGTCTTGCTGACTGTATTATTTCCTTTGGAATCATGAAAGGCATTTTCTTCTCTGTTAACTCTCTTCTTTGCAAAGTGCACATGTGTTAGGTCTAGCCTCTGGCTCTGGTCTCCATCAGATAGGTGACTTGACAGTTTCAGAACCCTTTGCAGATGGCCCATCGTCTCCTTAGACCTAGTTGACCTTGGAAAGCAAAGACCAAAATATTTGTCTTTTCGTCTCTATGACCACATTGTATAACCTCCTATCATAGATACTGAACACCCAGAAAGTCGGTGGCACCACTCTGGCACTTTTAACTCCACCCCCTCATTTAAAAAATTTATTTTATATATCTTTCCTGCATGTATATATACACATCTCATGCGTGGTTGGTATCTGCAGAGGTCAGAAGATGGTGTCAAATCCCCTGAGACTGGAGTTATGGATAATTGTGAGCTGTCTTGTGGATTCTGGGCATCAGACTTGAGTTCTTTGTAAAAGTAAAGTGTGTTCTATACGACTGAGCTCTATTTCTAGCTCCAGGCACTTTTAGTCTTTGTGAAACATTTAGATCAAGTTCAGGTAAAATCCAAACATTTTAAATAAACCCTGTCTAGACACATATTTTGTTGTTGCTCTTTACGCCATTTCTTATACATGCTAGTGTTTTATTAGTTAGGATTACTATTGCTATGATGAAACACGATAACCAAAAGCAACTTAGGGAGGTAGGGGTTTCTTTGGCTTACACTTCCACATCACGGTCTATCACTGAGAGAAGTCAGGACGGGAACTGTAACAGGGCAGGGCTGATGCAGAGACCAGAGAAGGGAGCTGCTTACTGGCTTGCTCCTCCTGATTTGCTCAGCCTGCTTTCTTATAGAACTCAGGACTCAGCCCAGGAATGACACCACCAATAACGGGCTGGGCCCTTCTCCATCCAGCACTAATTAAGAAATTTCTCTACAAGCTTGCCTAAAGCCTGCTTTTAAAAAGAGGATTTATTTATTCACCATGTGTACAGTGTTCTGCCTACATGTACACCTGCACACCAGGACTCATTATAGATGGTTGTGAGCCACCATATGGTGGCTGGGAATTGAACTCAGGACCTCTGGAAGAACAGTCAGTGCTCTTAACCTCTGAGCCATCTCTCTGCCCCCCCTACAGCCTGATTTTATGGAAGCATTTTTTTGAGGTTTTTCCCTCTCAATGACTGTATCTTCTCTCAAGGTGACATAAAACTAGACAGTACAGCCACCAAGAACAGATTGTTAACTTAAGAGAACTCTATCATTTTACAAATAAAGGTTTGGTTGAACTTTAGGTATTTTACTAACCTTTAATCATCAGAAATATATCATCTCTAAGTTTCCTCATTTAGATGCCTCATGTGACTTGGAACTTTCATGACTTGCTTAGGTGTTCTAGCTTGTATTTCTTTCCAAATCTGAAAAAAAAATCTATCCATCTTATTTTAAGACAAACTCTTTATACAAAAAGTAGTTCAGGAGGAACCTCTGAAAAGAAAAAGCTGTAGTTGCTGTTTTTAACTTTACTTTCTTTGGGGTTCCTCAAGCCTCTACCTTCCTTCCAACCACCCTACCCTAGGTAGGGGAAGTAGACCTCTTTATTTCTTCCAGCTAGACAGGGTCATCAGGTCTCTTTTTTGGGGGGGAGGGGCTATACCAATCTCAGTCATTAAGATACCCAGAAGTCCAGGTAATCAAAAAGCCAGCAAAAACAGCAATCAGTCTTCTTTCTTCAAAGCGTTATGGAAGCCTTCTCTCTCTGGGCTCTGAGTCTTCAGAATTAAACTAACTGCAACTGGTAAAGATCATGTCCCTGCTCAAGGCAATTATCAGCTGTGGACAAACTAAGGCAGTTCTGTATCCTGCACTTGGGATTGAAACAAAAACATATTTACACAGCATAACTGAGTTTTTAAGGAAATCAAAACTTCCACTACAAAAAGCTGACCATGGTGGCTGTAATATGTTGGAGGCAAAAGACAAGCTTTAAAACTCAGTAGCTACGTTAGGTAAAAATAATGCCTAAAAAACTCAAAAGAACCTATCATGGAGGTATGGCATTCAACTTATTACATGGCAACAGTGACGCCCAGAAAATAATGCATGAGATATCTGTCACTAAATACAAGGCTCCCGAATTCAGTTAACATAGCTATAGCAGATACTACACTATTTATGAGGTAAATAGCAAGGGAAACAGGAGCAAAGAATTTCATGGCTTCTACCCAAGGTTGAGGAGTCACCAGGAATAGGATACCACTGAAATGGTAGCTGGGGGTTTTTACAAAGAGCTTATGGCAAGAAGTGGGGTTCTGTCTGGGGATGGGTTTGACCCAGTCTTTGTTTTAGTAACGTGGTCACTTACAGCTTTCAGGCAGGGGATGGCAAGGAATGGAAGCCATGCTCCTGTCAGTCCTGGCCTCTGGCAAAGACTCTCAGAGCTGCTGCTATGGGAGTCCCTTCCCCCATTGGGCTACTGTCTATCTTCTGTTCTCATCAGTTTGACTCTCTGTACCCCCAAAACATTAGCTCCCTAACTTTTCATTCTTCAACCAATACTTTTGCTTTCTTTTAAATGCTGCCCAGCTTGATTGTTTTTCATTTTTCTTGGCCTCTTTGACAGCCTGAGGAAGTCAATGTCACTTTGCACAAAGTGGAGTGGTCAAAAAATGCTTAATTTGCTTGATGGCAAGGATGTCAATATCTTGCATTAGTTCTTTCAATTATGGAAAAACCTCTTCCAGCGTTTTCTAGGAGGTGGCTTGCTCTTCCAGGTTGGTGTTAATATTACAGATGATCCCTCTGCATTTCAGGGGCTTGATCCAGTGGAAGCTTACTTCTCATGCAAGCAAGTTCACTGTGCACAGTGGGAGGAAGGCCGCCCTCCCTAGTTTGGATGTTTCACTGGCAAGTAAAACAGAATATGGCTGGTTGGACAGGCAGCCTTGATGTAACCCATCAGAGACAGGTTACACATAAGCAGAAAACACACTCCAAAGACCAGAACATACACTGTGGCTTTATGGAGCTTGGGTGATGGGGTACAAGGAAGGCAAGAGCTGGATGGGGTCCTGTCTGTGGAAGGAGAGGGCAGAGATTTTGATGAAAGAACAAGCAGTCACCTATGGTATATGTGCCAAGCCCTGCGAAACTAGATGTTAGAAAGAGTGACATCCGATTGTTTTTGTTGTTGTTGTTTTATTTGTTTTTTTGGGGGACAGGGCCTTAACATGTAGCACTGGGTAGCTTGGAGCAGGCTGGCTTTGAACCCCTAGAGACATGCCTACTTCTGTCTCTTGAGTGCTGGGGATTAAAGGTGTATGCCACCATGCCTGGTTTACTTCTTATGAAGCTTGCAATAAAAAGTCACTGATTTCAGCGGAGGAAGGCAAGTCAGCAGCTATCATGTGCAAATGGTGTGTTTCATAGAAGCAAGGCAGTAGCAGCTGTCAGCCTTAAAGTGGGGAATGGCAAAGAAACGAACTTTATATGCGTTATGTGCAAACTCAAAACACAACTTTACTTATAAAAAGAGCCAGAAAAATGTTGGCAAATGAAGTGTTTGTTTTGCTTTATGTTTGACGTATTACCTGTAGAAAATTTGAAAAATACAAGGGGTACAAAGAAAAATAAATCTTGAGTGTCTTAAATCCTATCATATAGGGGTAAACACTGTGAATGCTTTCCATTTGGATACATATATATGCGTGTATGAAATGTTATTTATGATGTCCAAAACATCAGTTAATCTGAAAGCACATATTTGGAATCATGAAGAAATCCAGGAGAGAATGCCAAAATAAACTGTTTTTCTTTGCTGGGATCTAACACATCAAGTTTTGAGAGAAGAAGGAGAGGAAAAGGAGGCAGGGAGGGAAAATCGAAGAAGAGGGAGAGGAAAAAGAGAAGGGGGGGAGAGGGAGAGGAGGAGGGAGGGGGGAGAAGGAGAGGAGGAAGGAGGGACAGAGAAGGAAAGAGGGGAGGGCAAGGAGGAGGGGAGGGAAGTGGGAAGGGAGAGGACAGGATTAATTGCTAGACTTTCTAAACACCTAAGATATAAATGAATAATCTATCTCCAGGATGTCCTTCAGGAGAACTGGTTGACCAGAGGGATTAAAGAACTTTTCTTTCGGAAGTACTCATGCAGAGGCAATGGGCGAAGCCAGAAGCATGCCATCACTCAAGTTGTGCAGGAAGAGGCAGACTTCTCCTCTGGACTGTGAAGAGGGAATACAGTGCTGGGCAGGTACCAGACAGGTACCCGGAAGTCCTTTCCTGGGTGCAGAGATACAGACCACATACCTTACCGAACACATGGTTCTGCCCCACCCTCCTGAGCACATCTTCTTTGAGCTGCCTGGGACCAGCCTTAGACTTCTTAATCTATGGGTTCAACCAACAATGAGCCAAAAATATTCAAGGAAGAAGGCACAGAAAGATCAAAACAACAGGAACAATTTGACTTTGCTGCACTCTGTTGAACCTCCCCACCCCCTGGAAATGGTGATTTACTGCATACCCTGCTGTGATCTCACACCATCCTGCCGGCCCTCTGCCTCTTCCCAGTGTATAAAGCTGAATATTGCACACTTTTGAACTGTTTATGAACTATGTGGTTAGGCGCTAATGCCCATATTTCTATGGAGATTTCTATCACTATTCTCTAATCAGTACAGTTTACAACTATTTTGCATGGCAACATATCACAGCTGTGTCTATACCGAGCACACAGTCTTTTGTTTTCTTCTCATTCTCTAGCTAATACTGTACAGGAGTTATTTACATAACATTTACATTCTTTCAAACATTGTAATCCAGAGAAGACGGAAATATACACAAGGCTGTATGTACATTATATTCAAATGCATCATTTTAAACAGAGGCTTCGGAGACCCTTGGAGTTTGGAGGGGCATGGGGTACCGGAAACTGAGGGGCAATTATGTACATCCTTTGATAAAAACTAATCCAGTCAAATTTCCCAATTACCAGCCAGAACGTGGTGGCACAGGCCTTTAATCCCAGCTCTCAGGAGACAGAGGCAGGCAGATCTCTGAGTCTCAGGCCAGTCTGGTCTACAGATTGAGTTCCAGGACAGCCAAGGCTACATAAAGAAATCCTGTTTTGACAAACAAACAAAAACAGAGCAAAACAACAACAGAGGTAAAATTTCCCAGTTAGCCCCGCCTTCCCTGTCTATGGACTCTTACAGAGTTAAAACACACAGCGCAGCAGAGATGGCAGGGAATACATGGGGGTGATGAGTGCAGGGCGAGCAGCTTCTGAGTCAAGGACTTCAGCAAGGCTCTTGTACTACCAGGGAATTGAGTGGAGAGAGGGGGTGATGGAGGGCATAAAGCAAAGAACCGGTGATGTCCAAAAGGTCGAGGGAAGCTGAAGGAAGACACAGATGTCTTTGCAAGGTAGCCAAATGTGGCTAATGATTGAAGGAAACATCAACTTAGTTCTTTGTGTGGTGTCTCTCTGGTCTCCTTTCCCCATCTCTTATTTCAGGTATATCTACGGCAAAATGGTCAGTCTACTCTCTGATGCTCAGACTTTGGGCAATAGAGACACAAATACTTTCTTGGCAAAAGTCATTAAGTCTTATTTGGTCAGAATCTTCCTTTGGTCTGTTTTGATGGAATGCAAGCTCGAAAAAAAAAAATAAATAAATCAGCCAGTCAACAGCCTTTTGGCTACTGACCACTAAGGTTATGGAATTTCTTCCTTCTCCTTTGTCTATTCCTGGGCCAATTTTCCTCACTGTTCTGGAAGTAAGTAAAATCCCAATATGGTTTAGAAATAAAAAGGCATGGTAAACAGTTGGCAGTTAGGTTTTTCAGTGTGGTTTCAGAGAAGTGTGGCAACACAAGTGGACGACCAACCACTCGGCCGCCGGCGCTTCTAAAATATTTCCCGTCCTGTCCAGGTTGCGTTTCTAGAGAATATTTAACAGGGAGTGTTTTAGTTCTTCTAAAGATGATGAAACTAAAGAACAAATATTGACGCAAACAGCACCACAAACTCCTCAAAGAGTAAAATATGCCCTTTTTTTCAAAGGGGAAAAAAATCCCAACCAAAATATGCCAGAAAAACTCTGCCCAACAGGTCCTCAGAAGAAGCAAGGGCCACTTGAGAAAGACAGGGCCCGGACATTGATGTTCCAAGCTGCATCATAGGTCTCTTCTCGGTCAGTGAAGCCACCACCATCACACCATGGCCACGTAGGCCTCCAGCCAGGGCAACAGGACCTGAAGGCCACCCCAGACCGCAGCTGGCTGCCGCTGGGTCCCCGCTCCAGCTCTTGGCTTGGTGGATCGTCTGGGCCAGAGAGTTTGGCTCCACCAAGACCACCCTGCGCGGAGCAGAGGCGACGTGGGGTGGAGAGGCTGACGGAGGGGCCCCCCGCGTGCGTTCAGGCGGTGAGTCAGGGCGCGTTATGCAAGCCCGGCCGCCCCCCTCCCGCCCCCGGCACCTCCCCGCGGTCTTTCACCCCGCGTGGTTACGAAAGCGAGACCCCCTCCCCCCGGAGCTATAAAGCTCGGCCAGCCTCTCGCCTCCCTCGCTCCTCGCGCGCGCGAACGCGGCGGCCTGGCTTGCACGCGGCTCCCGCTGGTGAGCGGCCCCGCACGCCCCCGGGGGTCCTGCGGGGCGGGGTAGGGCGGGATGGGGCGGCGGGCAGTGAGGTCCTCCGGCCCCGCGCTCACCCGGCGCGTGTCCCGCAGGGCGGACTTCTGGGTGAGATGGAGTGGGTGTGGGCGCTCGTGCTACTGGCGGCGCTGGGAGGCGGCGGCAGCGCCGAGCGCGACTGCAGGGTGAGCAGCTTCCGAGTCAAGGAGAACTTCGACAAGGCTCGTGTAGGTATCCGCCCGGGTCCCCCCATTCCTGCGGGCCGGCGGGAACCCCAAACTCCAGTCCCCAGCTCTCTCCTCTCTTTCTCAGTTCTCTGGGCTCTGGTACGCCATCGCCAAAAAAGACCCCGAGGGTCTCTTTTTGCAAGACAACATCATCGCTGAGTTTTCCGTGGACGAGAAGGGCCATATGAGCGCCACGGCCAAGGGCCGCGTCCGTATTCTGAGGTCAGGGGCCTCTGGTGGGCTTTGTGCGGCGTTTCAAGGTCCCTCCCTCCTTTGCCTGGCTGGGAGCCCAACCCTCGCTGGGAAGGGAAAGGAGCACCTTGGATCGGGTTGAAGCCCTTTCCTGCCTTGGCTCAGGATTCTCTTGGCTTTTGCAGCAACTGGGAAGTGTGTGCAGACATGGTGGGCACTTTCACAGACACTGAAGATCCTGCCAAGTTCAAGATGAAGTACTGGGGTGTAGCCTCCTTTCTACAGCGAGGAAGTGAGTGGTGGGACATCCACGGCCAAATCACTGCTTTTCTGTTTAGTGACACCATTGGGAAGGGCTGCAAGAAGCAGAACCCTCAGCCCTGTCTGAATTGGGGGGAGAGGGGGAAAGGCGGGGGTGTAAGAGTGGCCAGATTCCCAGCCTGAAATACCCGGTCCAAGTTCAGAAGGACCTTTGGGGCTTATCAGGTGCCATTTTCCTGGTCACCCCACTATGAAATGCTCCATACTGCTTCCGCTCCACTCTGTCTCTTTAGGGTGGAATCGCTGAAATAGTGCAACTGTCTGAAACATCAGCAGAGGTAGATAGCCAAGATGGAGGTACCATTGTGGATAGAGTTGGGTCACAGCCTAGAGCCCTGCCAATGGCTTGCCAGGCAGGCAGTGTTCTGGATACAATAACGTCTCTTTTCCTTTAATACTAACAGCCATAGGCAAGGCAGGATTTTGAAACCCCTAACAAGGTTCCCTTAAAGGATTGGGTTCACTAAAACTTCAGAACACAGTCTACCTGTTCTTTAACATCCCTCCCCCATTTCACTTAAACTCTAAATCTAACTGATACTGATAACAAAGGAGTGATTTGGGGTGTGAAGTGTAGTGAGAGCTCAAAGAGAGAAAATTAACTCTATGGCAATGATTCTCAACAGTCCGGTCGAGACTCCTTTGGGTGCTAAAAATGACCCCTTCACAGGGGTCGTTTAGACAGTCAGAAAACATGGGTGTTTGCTTTATGATTCATAACTGCAGCAAAAATAACAGTTATGAAGTAGCAACGAAAAATAATTTTATGATTGGGGTCACCAGAACATGAGGAACTGTATTCAAGGGTCCCAGCATTAGGAAGGTTGAGAACCGCTCGCTGCCCTAGGGGGAAAGAGAATGATCAGGATAAATTCCTCCTTAGTTTGCCTTTCTGAAAAGAAGCTGTGCAGCGAGCGTGAGGGTTAAGCATGCCCGTTAAAATTAGGCTGCCTGAGGGCTGGAGTTGTAGCTTGGAGGTGTAGTTCAGTGGTATAGCATTTGGCTAGCATGCACAAGGCTCTGGATTCCGTCAACACACACACTACCTGAGTTCAAATCCTAACTAAACAATAACCTATGGGACCCTAAATTGCTGCTTAACTTTTCCATGCCTCAGTTTCCCCCTGTGCAAAGCAGAAGGAACCACAGCACCCACATTATGGAGCTGTGATGGCATAATGTTTGGGCATGCAGAAAAGCACCTGGAAGAGCACCTGACATGTAAATTCTGTGTTTGATATTATCGCTTCTTAGCTAACTCTTAGGTCAAGAAATCATAGCTTTTTATATACTGGGTCTGGAGTGTGAGAACCCACAGACACCTTGAGGTTCAAATTTATTATTTAAGTGAGTCAATGAGTATCCGAGGGGCACATATACAGCTAACTGTTGGGACCTAGTGACACCTCTTAGCACACATGATGTAAAGGAACATCCACCCCACCATCGCCCTGTGTTCTGAGTATCTACAGACTCATTTGAAGTGTCTGCACTCCACTATCGTATGTACTTTTCTGGGGACCCTCTCCACAAAAGCCATCTTGATTCCTTGTGTTAAGTTCCTTGAGCTTGTCCTTGCATTGAGCATGAATTTGGACAGGAGATCTGAAGCCCACTCAGAGAGGGCCAAATTCTGTCACTCCAAGAGGCAGGCTGGTTGGAAATAATTCAAGACAAATTAAATATGTAAACCTCTATAGTTGATGCGGGCGCTCCAAGAAAACCCATGCCATTCTGAATCCCTACGGTGATAAATGGGGAGCTAAAGGCACAGGGACTTACCATGAATTTGACAGCTGGATGAAACCAGGGGCTGACGCCTTTACATTTTTCTGACCTTTTTCCAGACAGGGCCTGGGAACTGAACCCAGAGCCATCTTAGGCAAGGGCGCTGATGCTGAGGTACATCCTTCAGGGCTAGCAGACTGCTCTGGCCTGTTGCCCCCTCCCTTGGGCACACTCTGTGCTGATCTCTTTCTCCTCTTCTTGTTGTATCAGCACGGAGTGAGCCATCGCAAGAGTGAAGGGTGTTGGTGTCAGCTATATACTATATACACGGTTGAGTATACAGACTTAGTTGTAGACTAGAGTCTCCAAAGTTTGATTTCCTTTGCTACCAAATTGAGTTATGGGATAGTTCGTATTTAATAAGATTGTTGAAAGAATGGCTCACTGTAATGCCGTGTTTAGCTTGGGGCATAATAAGGGCTTACTAAATACTAACTGTGATCATTATTTTGTTGTGCCCTCCCGGGGAAACATGAACTAAGACTTCTTTGTTCTTTGTCCCAAATGAATTTTGCCACTCTCCTGGCAAAGGCATCCCTGTTAATGTAAGGAACAGCACAGGCTTGAACATCTACATCAGCGCTTCTCAAAGTCTTTGCCCTTTGGCCAACTTCAGCTAAGTCAGCTTCAGTACTTTTTTCAAAGTGCAGATTTCTGGGTCCAAATCAGACTTCCTGGATCAGAAAGTCTGGGGTGGGGTTTTGTCCCTCCATCTTCAATAGGCTCCTTTGATGAATTCTTTCTGTGCAATGAGGTTTGAGAATCCATGGGCTAGCTAATTCAAACCATGATGGCCTCAGACTTCATTCTTTTACCAAGGCTATTGTCATGATTAGCTATTTCTTGGAGGAAACCTACCCAGCTGCAGGAGAGAAGGCTGAAGGGCTGAGTTCGTTCTTTCAAGCTGCGTCCTGGCAGATCTTCTCTTGTAAACACTGTTAGGAGGGAGTATCTGTTGAAGGTTGTTAGGATTCTTTATGACTGAACTATTCTTCCAAAAAGCACCTGGATATAAACCAAACCAGCCTAGGCCTTCTTTTAAGTCAAAAGCAGTAGCCAAGGGCACCTAAAATCAGGCATTGAGAGTTAGCCCTCATGTCACATTTTGTATTCTGGCAACAATTCGGGGGCAAAATTGTTAAGCTGATATATGCCTGGACCATGAGTTGAGGTACCACTTGAAGGGTGAGTGTCTTTCTTGTCTGAGGCAGGCTCCCTGGGGTGGCCCTCTTGACACAGTGATCCCATGACTTCCTCCAGAGCTGGGAGGACTCTGCCCAGATGCTCAGGAGCCTGGGGAGGGCGGAGCCTGTGGGGAGGGGGTAGCCCAGCAGCAGCCCAGCCACGTGGCCTCGTGGCTTTTATTCCCGGTCCATCTACTGTGGAGCTTCAGGGCCCCTGCCTAGGAGAGGAGTTGTGGGCCAGGGACATTTCCAAGCCAGGCCTCCGAAAGTCTGGAAGATAGAGGAGTGGCTCATTCCTCTTCTTGTCTGGCCGGGACAGGGGCTGAGGAGGAGGACTGCACATGTGGTGCTCCTGGGCAGTACTCCTCTGAATCCCAGGCTGGTATCTCAAGTATTCGTAGAGAGGCACTGGTGACTTACAGTGGGGGCTTGAGTGGCCTCACATGCTCCGATGTCTTGGCAGCTGGACCCAGATGCAAGTACCCACAGAGCCATCTCCTCAGCTCCCGCCCCCATGAAAGTTCTAAGGAGTATTTGAAGATGGGTAGTGAGCAGCTTTTGACCCCAGGCATCCCATTTGTCAAGCCGGGGGAAGTGAACGGGTTTCCCAAGCATGAATAAGGGTAGAGCCCGAAAAACTGTTACCATCAGATTGGCGTCCTCCAGTCCACCGGAGTAGGGGCACCGTGGAGCTGAGGAGCTGAGTGAGATGGTGGGAAGTAGATTCTGCACAGCGTTGATGAAGTCATGACCCGAGTGTGTGTGTGGGGGGGGGTGACGTAAGTTAAGGGCTGTCAGACATTAGACAAAGACACATGTTATCGGAGGGTAGGTAGCAAAGGCGGCAGTACATCCTTAGTGGTCCCTTAGAAAAATGTCGTGCTGCCTGTTAGCAAAGAGTCACTGACAAGAACGAGGTGCCCTCTGTGGCAGGACTCCTTTCCCTAAAGAGAGCAAGCTCCTTTCTCACGTGCCCAGTTGTACAAAGCTATGAGGAACCTCTGTAGCCTCCGCTCCCTCAGGAAAGGCCGACAGTTCCACGGAGTCAGTGGTAACAAGTTGGTCAGGCCCCCGGGGCCACTGTGGCTCTCTGACTTACAGTCGATGACCACTGGATCATCGATACGGACTACGACACCTTCGCTCTGCAGTACTCCTGCCGCCTGCAGAACCTGGACGGCACCTGCGCAGACAGCTACTCCTTCGTGTTTTCTCGTGACCCCAACGGCCTGACCCCGGAGACCCGGAGGCTGGTGAGGCAGCGGCAGGAGGAGCTTTGCCTAGAGAGGCAGTACAGGTGGATCGAGCACAATGGTGAGCGGCTCTTCCTGAGGAGCTTGGCGGGGCTGGGCCAGTAAGGGGGGTGGGAGACGCTGCATCTGCGCAGAGGGGTTCTCTGAGGAGCCTCCTTTGGGCCAAGTCTTGTCCCCTCTTGGTTAAATCTTTCCCAGGACTTTGCCATCAGCCACACTCAGAAGGGACCAAATATTTGTTTCCCCCAAATCCTGGCACTTTCAATAACCCAAGCTGCAAGGCCACTATCCTTACATTTTGCTTCCCACGCCATTTTGCTCTCAATGGCACAATCCTGACAAACCATTCCTCGGGAGTTAGAGTTTGGTGGGGATGAAGTGTCCCCAATAAAGAACTGGATGGGGCATACAGCCATTTTATGTAAAACCATAAACAAAGGCATCAATGTGGCAAGTCCCGGAAAGGCTGGTGCCTGCAATACTCTTTATGCTCTATAAAACCCAATATCACTCAACTCACTGGGTCTCCAATGGGTTTGTTTCTTAGGGAGAGCCCTGAGATAAGAGTGGGATATTTTAATAGCTATTTCCCTTAACTGATCCTAATTTAAAACTCAGACGCATGATGGGGGAAGTGGGCTGTCTGTTTTGAACTGACATGCACTCATTTCTGTGGGCTTCAAAATCCAAAAAGGCTCATGCTGAAGTGTAGAAAAAGAATATCTTTCTTGGGTCGTTGGAAATGCGGCGAGGTCAGAATAAATGTGGCAGGTCCTATGTCCTCAGCGCTGCTGCTCCCTGAAGAAGTCAAACAACTTCATCAGCTGTGAGAGAATTTGCGAAGTATAGCCAGACAGAAGCATATGAATGGGTGCTCTCTCTAAGGCTGCCCAGGAGTTCATTTATCTACATAAGCACCGTCCACTTCTCTGTTATTAATGGCGGATTTTCTGTATTTCAGGTTACTGTCAGAGCAGACCCTCAAGAAACAGCTTGTAGTAACATCAAGGATGTAAAGTTTCCTTTGAAAACTTCTGGTTAACTCACATCCACTCTTCATCTCTATTTATCTTCGAAGTTTAGTTTCCCAACCTCTCCTTCCCTTCTCTAGGTGGACATTAAGCCATCATTGATAGGCCTAAAAATATACGTGGGAATGACTGAACCTGTTCACACAAATGTATGTCTTACTGAGGTTCCCTGCGAAATGGCTGAGGCTTGGGATTCCAAACTTGATTTATTAAACATAGTCTCCATCTTCCTATGTGTTGAAGGCTTATTTGTGGTCCGGTTGCAGGTGGATTGCACTTTTAGATGCCAAGACTTGATCTCCATACTAAAGACTGGGTTCTAACAGCCCAAAGAGGAAGTAAGCATGGCCAGGCCATCAGACCCAAGGCTGTCAGCCCAGGACCCATGAGGTGAGCAGGGCAGAAAGCTCAGCTCTGGATAGAGGCTGAGAAACATGGATCAGAGTGGACACTAGGAAGCCACCCTGCTGGTCATTGCTTCTAGGGTGATTCGCTTTGTATTTCAGATGGGGAGAAAATGTTCAAGAGCAGACTGCCTTGGTTTTCCCTTGGGGAAGTTCAGGGATGGGACCCTGGTAGCCAGCATCCCCTCATGAGAGTGTGCAGGAGTATCAGGGTGATAGAGGAAGCAGCCAGGGCCACATCATCAGTAGCACTTGTCAGTTCTAGGGTAGCACTTGCCTTAGTTCCTCAGGTGGTTCCCAAGAGCCTGTTTCTCAGCAAGGCCATGGTACCAGGACACCTTGGTGTTAAGTCTCAGTTCAGAGCTGGGGGATTTGGGCCTGGTTTTGTGGCTTCTCTCATTAATCTTGGGGAAGCACTCAACTCCTGCCTGACATGATATTGTGAGAGTCAGTACAATGTCTGTGAGCACACGAAGGGGCTGTGAAAACTGTTGAGACAGGAGGACATCTGTGCAATCTATTGGAGGTGGCCTGCTGGTTCTTCTGAGGATGGCGGGGAAGGTCTTAGTCTGGGTTTCTACTGCTGCGACAAAACACCATGACCAAAAAGTAAGTCGGAAGGAAAAGGTTTATTTGGCCTACACTTCCGGAGCCATAGTCCATCATCGGAGGAAGTCAGAACAGGAACTCAAGCAGGTCTGGAACCTGGAGGCAGGAGCTGATGCAGAGGACATAGAGGGGTGCTGCTCGCTTGACTTGCTTCCCATAGCTTGCGCAGCCTGCTTTTTTTATACAACCCAGGACTAAAAGCCCAAGGATGGCACCACCCACAATGGGCTGGGCCCTCCCCCACTGATCACTAATTGAGAAAGTGCCTTACAGCTGGATCTCATGGAGACTTTTCCTCAACTGAGGCTCTTTCCTCTCTGATGACTCCAGCTTGCGTCAAGTTGACACACAAAACCGGCCAGTGTAGGGAGCTCACAGCAAATGCTTGTGTGCTTTGTTCTCTAGCAAAGGCAGGGGGAACAGGGAGCCATGCATGAGAAAACAGAGTTTTTCACCTTCATAGTACAAACTGATGGAGTCTGGTTCCTCAGCTTCAGTGAACACCACAGCCATAAGATATCTACATATCGCTTCAAAACAGCATGAGTATATCAAACCTATTAATCAAACAAGGAAAAAGGCACCTTGTTATTCTCTCTTCAGTGTCTTGGTCACCATAAATGGTACCTCAGACCTACATGTTGGCATATGCTGGGGCTTAGTGTTTGACTCTGGTTTCTTTCTTCATCTTCTCCCAGGCTACTTCATAAAACCATGGGTCTCTAACCATCATTTGTTATTTCCCAACAAGACTGTATCGTCAGGCCCAATTCCCTATTTCTTTATCCAGCTGCATCACTGGGATTTCAAGCATATGCTCTAGATGGAACCCCGTTTTCCTTAGTCTTATCGCCTGCTCCACTGCTAACCATGCCAGGCTTGAAGTCCAGGAGGCACCCTGTTGATGTACACTGTCTCACTTTCCCAAGCACAATGCAAGATTATTTCACACAGTCCGCCCCCCCCCCCATGCCACACACCTTCAAGGTACCAACAACTTTTCTCCTTCAAGCAGCCACACACCTGATCTCCATGTTTATTCTTGCTCCTTCAAGCCTGTGCCTTGCAGGGGAGCCAGAGTAAAAGTACTCATTCCTCAGGTCTCTTGTTGCAAACCTCCAGTCCACGGAACACTGAGTGAACTTCTTATGCTAGCTTGCCAGGCCCTCCCTGACCTAGCCCTGGAACTTCATTAGCATCCATTGATGGGCTCCAGGGGAGCACCCCTCTCTCCGAGTATCAAACACAAAGAAGGCTCAGTCAACCCTTCGCAGGTCCTGGACCACACAGCTCAGCAGCCTCTGTCTCCCGGCAAAGATCTTCGTCTGGATCCATATAAGTGCTTCTTTCTTACCTTTTGCCTTTCAACTCCACTGCCTCTCCTCAGTTTTTCCTGAACCCATCCCTATCCCATATCAGCAACCATGACCCTCACAGCACCCTGTCCTCCTGTCCCCACCGTGCTCATTCACTCCCGGGTGCTACTTTTTTCACTGACTTCTGTTTAGCGTTTGTGGTCCCCTGACCCTATGAGAAGGTGAGGCCCTGAGAACAGAACCAGGCTGTCTGCATTACCCCTGGATTCCTAGCACCAAGAGCATTGCACAGCCACAGCAGGTGTTTCAAAGGCCTGATGGGTAGAGTGATAAAGCATCCACTGTTGATATTCTCTAGCATCAGGGGCCATCCCCCCCCCCTTTTGATTCTATGGAGCTCCTTCTACTAAAGTAATCAAGTGGTATGTAGTAATATATATAGATGACTACACACACACACACACACACACACACATATATATATATATATATATACTGGATATTGAACCTTGGGCCACATGCTATTACCACATGCTAGTATGCAGGCAAGCATACTACCATTGAGCCATGTCCCCAGTCCGTTTGTAATACATGGTGTGTGTGTGTGGGGGGGGGGATGTCACTTCTAACTGTTCCCTGCAAATTCCTTAAGTCCTCTTGACATGAATGAATAAATGATCTCAAAGCATTATGAGCCCAAGGTGGGGACTTAGCGTGGCCATGACCCTTTACATGGAAATCTGAGCCCTGTTTGTTACAAGTGACCACAAGGTTCAACTCTGTATGTAGGAACCGTTATAAATAAAAATTTATTAACTCGATCATATTACAAACACTAAAAAAAAAGTTCACAAAAGGAACCCATAGAAAGTTCTTTTAAGAAAAAAAATATTTTTATACTGAGCGATCATTCCTTAATTTTCTGGCCCTGTAGGTGTGTGCTGGTAGAAGTCGGATTTTCTTAAAGCAGGGTGCACTGGTGGGCTTTCCCGGAAGTTAACTCCCTTCACATGCACACAGCGCTTCACCCGGCTCCGCTAGTTAGCTGGAAATAATGGACAAGTCATTTCGTCTGACAGATGTGTCTGTGAAAATGGCTCCCTTCTCTGGAAAAAAGAAGCAGCAAAAAATCTTCCTCCATTCATTCCTGAACAGTGACATGTTGTACAGAATTGGGTTTAGGGCGGAGTTGGCAAAAGTGAAGGCCACTACCCAGAAGAAAACGAACGGCCAGATGACTAGGTCCTGCCGGAAGTTCTGGATCAAGATGAGGAGGATGGTGATGATGATGGGGCTCCACATGATGAAGAAGGAAACCATAAGCAGGAAGAGGGTACGGAAGAGCCGGTAGTCCTGCTGGGACACTCGGATCTGGTGGCTCTCGGAGTAAGCCAGGCTCAACGTGAGCCTCTTCCTCGATGCTTTGGTGATCTGCGGAAAACACAAAAAACAGGAGCTACAGTGGGTCGTGGTGGCTTGTGCCTTAAATTCCAGCACCGTCTCGGGGAGGTGGGTGGGAGCGATGGAGCTACAGGTCACTGCTGACGCTGACGTCAGGGTTGGCTGGTTTCGTTTTGTGGTACTGAGGACGGTGGATTGGGGTGGGAGGAGAGATGGTGCGTTGCAGTCTCGCTGGGCACTTCTAACCTGGACATTATGTCTATGGGTCTGACGTGCCAGTCTGCGACTTTGTCCTGAGGGAAGAGAGCCAATGGGATGTGCTTTGACCTTGTCAGTGGCTCTTAGGAACTTCCATTGCTGGAGATGGTCCAGGCCCTGTCTCTTAGTCTCTCTTAGTTCTGGCTGGGGGTGGGATACGGGGGCCCATTTTCCTAAGATCCCTGCATCTTGAGAGAGGAAGTAATTTTAAAGTCATTAGCATCATTCACAATTTGAGCAAGTGTAACTCATCAAAATGGCTTAAAATGCTCTTCTTACAGTTCTTTTAATTCCCCAATTAAAGAATGAATGCTTAACTATCGCATGATTACATGATTGCTTCTCACTCGGTGGGCCATTTGGAGCCACCTGTTTGTGGTAGCGACTAGGACAGCAGGTGCCCAGTGAACTGACTGGAGCGCTCTCAAACAAAGCTCCTGACGACCAGCACGCCAGGATGCGAGCAATCAGGACTGCTGCGCTTTCCTGCTGGCTCCCTGCCAACGCGCGGTTCATCAGTTGTCTCCTTTAGTCTTCACATATCCTCTTTGTGTTCACACCACTGCTGTTCTTGCAAATTGATTCTCTGAAAATGTAAGTTACCGGCTGAAAGTCATTTTGCCGATTCTAAATGGTTACAAGCCCCCGCCTGTAAAAACTGAGCTCCCGAGGGGTTCCCATTCTACTGGGGAAGGGGGCGGGCCTCCTACCCACTCTATTGTGCAGGTGGGGCGTAGCTCAGCAGGCAATTCCAGCTTTGCAGGGCCAGGGCTCTGACAATGGCTGTGATAAAGTGATTGGCTCGTAGCCAAGCACATAAGCTAATATATATATTTTTTTCTAACAGATGCTATTGTTTCCACAGTCCCCACAATTTGTAGACTCAGGAAGAAAATGAAACATTGTCATAAAATGTGGGTCCTTCCTTGCTCCCCATCCCCCATTAGACTAGCTGGCAGGTCAGCATCAAGCCAGGATTTCAAACGTCTCTGGCTTCGCAGAATGCCTCATGTGCTCTTAGGAAGGGCTCCATTACCTTCTGGGGATTAACTTGCACCCTCAAAACAAGCCACTAGGGGAGGCCCTGGAGTTCTCCCACCTCAGGAGCCCCGACACAGAAATGCCCATGTGCTTCTTCACCCTGGCATTATTGCCAACCTGAGGTGAAGGTGGGGCAGTGCTCTTTAGAATGTGCTCCGTGACCTCTGGGAACTTGGTAAATCATAAAATGTCTCTGAACAAAAGTTCCTACAAAGAACTATACCTTATGCTAACCCTTCTACAAGGCTGATTAACCAACCAGAATGTCAGTGATTGCCAGAGATTGGCGCTGCAGATCCAGAGACCAGTTAAAATTCATCTTTGGCCACTTTTAGCCCTCGTAATAGTTATCCCACATCTGCCTTTTCGTCTGCCCTAACATCCCTGGGACTGACAGGTGCAACCATTTATAATTTATTTACTCAAGAGAACAGCAGCTTCCACCAACCAAAAAGCTAATAATGTCATCAGACAACAGCTGAGGTCTACAGCAGAGGTTTCCTTGTTTGGCTGTGACCCACCTCACTGAGGTTCCCACCAATGTATTTGAAAACCATCTTGATGTATGACTTTCTTTTTTCCATTACTATTTTTTTTTAAAAGCTTCATGAAACAGTTACCGTATTGGGACATGGAATTCGAGGTAGCCTGAGTCTACATTCCCGGGCCACAGCCACTCATATTTGGCTCCAGAATAAATTATCTCTTATCCTTTTTAGGTTGAAAGTTGTAGGTTTTTTGTTTTGTTTTGTTTTGTTTTTACACATCCAGTGAGGCCCACTTTGAGACACTTGAATTCAGTGAGGGGATACAGAGATCTGCACTACTCTTAAATCGTCTAGGACACTTTTTCGCACAAGAGCATAAGAACTGCTAATCCCAGACAGCTGCTTGGTTTGGAGTTTTGCTCCCTAGACCTTTAAAAAAGTCCATTTTTAAAACAGACCTTTGGTGACTCATTGTAGCCATGCACGCTTTTGAAGGCCGGGGGGGAACCCTGTTCCCACACCACACCTCTTTGCTACACCAGCTGGATGCTGGCAGTGAAGGGGATTCCCACTGACAGAAGTTGGGGCCTGGAGGATGTAGCTCCCTTTGTGGAGCCAATTGGCTCATCAGTAGTGTCCTGACTAGAATCATCACACAAGAGGCCCCACCTTCCTAGAGGTCTACCCTCAAAGACACGTGACTATAGGAAGAAAGCAAGACTGGAGGAGTGGCATCAAAGTTAACAAGTGGAAGAAGTCAGATGGCAAGAGACTGGAAAAGCTTCCCAACACCCATGCAACAACAAAGCGCATTCAAGAAAAGCCTGCCATAGGCCTAGGCAATATGCAACCACAGGAGAGGCACACGCTATGCAAATTCCCCTGAGTTGTTGTTCTTTCACTTGGAAACCTTCCTCCCCATTCCCCACATCTCATTAGGTCACTCCCACTCTCGGGAATGTCTTTCTCTTAATAATCTGTCCCTATTTCTAATATTAATCATGTGTCCCTGATACCATTCTTTGTCCCGGAACACAAGTACCTGGAAACCTCAGGAGGTGTCTCCAGGCCTCAGGACCCAAATCTAAGCCTAGAACATGACCACAGTTCCCAGTGGCCGGTAGTGAGGGCCAGGCTTTATGTTCAGTTGACACAGGTTTTAGTTTCCCGGCTAAGCTCTACAAGGCAGAGGGGTTTCCATCTGCAGGCGGTGGAGTTGCTGCTTCACTCCACAAATATTTCCTGAGACCCTGCTATACCCTAAGCTTTCTTAAAGAGGCTGGACACCGAGCAAGAAGCAAGGAAGCCCTGCACACTGCACTCCCATGCCCTCTGTATGTGGCCAGTGGGAGAGGGAACAAGAAACACAGGTACAGTGGCAGAGACATCAGAGACGATCACTGTTGTGGTTGCTGGGTAAACTTGTAAACCTTATCCCAAGCTGCCAGCCCTAACAGTCTGATCCAAGGCACGTAGGAATTACTGGGAAGCTATTCCCTTGGGGGAACTGTCAATAGGAAAAACATCACTGAAAATGTATGGTGTGTCTGACTCACAAGGAAAGAGGAAGCAGAGAGGGTGGAGGGCAAAAGTAGTCACTGCCCAACACATGAAGCAGTAAGGGCTATCAGCAGGGGAAGAGGCAGTCGGATGCCCACTCTGAACTGTTGTCCAGGTCAGAACCAGCAAAGGATGGAGCAGGGCCTCTATATAGTAGCAGCCAAGAGAGATGCTCTGTATGCAGAAGGGGGCTCTGTGATCAGATTTAGCAATTCTGTCTGGTTTATTCCCTTGCTGGGGATGCCCAAAGCACACTGGTGGAAGAAAGCTCTAGGTCCCACAAGAGAATTCCATGCAGCTAGCTCAGAGTTCCCTAGGTTCCTTTGCATGGCAGTTTCTATATCCAACATCCCATGTGGCTCTAGAGAGCCGCCTGAAAGATGCTGCTTTGCAATGAAAGAATGAGGTAGTATGAGGAGAGAACCTTTCAAGCCTGGAAATGAAGTCCAAGTCGGAGGTGGAGGCAAGCCTGGTAGAGAAGGGGGTGGTGATAGCTCTGCCTCCAGGGAATACTGATGTCCACTGTGGTCTATAGTCCTGGCAGAAAAGGCCTGGGCAGGAGGGCTGACTCAGTGCACCTTCTCGGGGAGGAGATGCCAACTCTGAGGCCCCGTGTAGCCTGACAAACTCACAAGTCCAAAGTGAGAATAAATGTCATGGTCCTCATAGGAGAAAGTGGAACTATCCATTTTAGTGGTTGTATAGAATATAATTTTAAAAAATCTTCTATTTGTACTAGTGTTGGGATTTTTCAGACAGTACATCTGTTCTTTCTGTGTTAGTCACAGGCATATTTAATTTTGGTGGAACCTGAGGCCCACCTTCATTCAGTGGTTTGTCCAAAGTTACATGGTAGCAGAGCTTAATCCTGAACCCATCTCATTGCTATTCATCCAGAGATTGCCCACTGCCCAAGCAGAGAGGCCCTGCAGATCATTTTGCTGGGCTCCAAAGCTTGGGCCTCACTCGTAAGCAGGTATAAACTGAGCTCTGCTGGGCCAGCTCCAGGTTTGCAGGCGCAACAGCAAACAAAACAGGCTCTGCTCCCGCTGAGCTTGCAGTCCCCAGCTAGTGGGAATAACAGACAACAGAATGCCTATTAGTGAGGGAGGGACTGACAGGAATACTTCCAGGGAAGAATTCTGAGTAAGTGAGAAGTGCTCCACGCTGCAAACCAGAGAAGAGCTCGTTGAGAGGAAATGGCAGATGTCGTGGACCTGGGGCAACTGCGTGTGACAGTGTTTGAGGGACAGTCTCCAGCCTGCCTGGACATGAGACAGGAGGAAATTCAGGGATCAGGCAGAAGGCAAGTTGCACAAGACTTCAAGTTGGGGCTGTGGATGTGGTTCATGTGTAAGGAAGGGATGGCTCTAAATTTCCTCTGTGACCGAGCACTCAGGCAGCTTTCCACAGCTGCAAACCGTTCAGATCTTCTGTTGCTCGTGGAAGCTGCTGCAGGGGCCAGTGGTATGGAGGTGTGCAGGGCTGGCTGTGAGTTTAGATTCAAATGTGGGGACAGCACGGTGCACATGTTGTCCAGAGCAGGGAGAGGACGGTTCTCCCTCCTTCCTGATGCTGAAGGCCTTTTCTGATTTTCCCTTCTGGGAAGGCCCAGCATTAGACTGAGATTGGGGTGGGTGGGCAGTCACACTCCCCACGGGAAGGTGTGTCACACGTGGAAAGGGAGCACCCCTTAACCTCCTCGGGTTTCAGGAGTGGGCACCAACAAGGGGAGCTCAGGTATCACTGCCGCTCCCAGCCAGTTTGCTCCGGCCATGACTACTTATCTCATTCCAAACCTTGACCTCAGCTGATGCCATTTCCTAGCACACTCAGAGGGAAAGGTTGGAAAAACAGCCCAGCCCTGCAAATAGCATCTGCCATGTTACTCAGTGCCTGCTTCGATCAGGTGGGCAGTCCTGACGTATTTGCCCTACACAGCTTCACACCGGGTCTAAGGCTGCCTTTTTTGTAGATGATGGAATGGGGGCCCAGGGAGTGCAAGTAGCAGGCCAAGCCACACAGCAAAGTAAATCAGCAGTCAAGATTCAGAGATAAGCAATTTTAAGAGAAGCGTCCAAGCCTCATGTCTGTTCCCATGGTTCTTTGCTCTCCACCATGCCCCCTCACTGATCCTTCATACTTGTGCAACAGCTAACAGATTGCTTTAGTTTTGCACCAACCCAAAAGTACACTCCCTTATGCTACGGTCTTTCTTGATTTAAATCTCAGCATTGATGTCCAGCTGCCTCTCTGGCAAAGATTTTTCTAGGCAGAATATGACTTGCACACTCCTGAACCACACCCACTCCCTGCAAACATTCTGCACAAAGCGCTCTTAACAAAGCTCTGTGGAATTGAAGCATGGAGACTTGGGGCCCAGTCTGCCAGGGTTTAAATGCTGAAGTTGACACCCATAATCTCATGACTTTGGGTAAATTGCACAACATCTCTGTATCGACTCGTTTGGGACTTGTATTAGGATTGGGTGAGTTGGTGCTTGCTGTATGATAAACACTACATGCAGCCTAGCACAGTAGTGAATTCTTATAATCCTAGTATTTTGGAGGCAGAGACAAAGTGTTGATGCAAGTTCCTGGCCAGTCTAGTCCACATAGAGAGTTATAGGCTTGCTAGATCTATATAGTAAGACCCTGCTTCACCAAAACCAAAAATATATATATATATAAATACTTATTAAAATTATCCTATTTTTCTCTGTCCTTTCTCTTCTTTCATTTTGGCTTTACAATACTAATTAATTTTTTTGTAACATTAAAATATGCCATACCATCCATCACAAACATTTTTCAGGTCTTCACTCCCAGGAATTTGGCTCAAATATTGGAATAAGCCCAAAGCTTGGATCTCTTTAGAGATGAAGGGCCATCTGGTGGGACGATTTTGGGTAGAGAGTTAAATACTGTCTCCCTCAGAACCAGGGACAGGAGTCTTAGACGAGGTTGGCCTGGCATGTGTTCTGAGCTTTGCAAGAGGGCTACAGATCCACAGCCATAAAGGGTGGTAAAAGCGGCCAGAAGGTGAGCAACTGATAGACACACCTGTTTATCATGACCCACACATAAGATGCTATAAAACTAGGAATCAGACACTGCATACTGCCAAGAGGGCTTTAGAGCTTTGAGGTAAATCTTACAAGTGGGCATAAATGCACAGGCTTGTGTTTGCTGGGTGGTACCTTCCATGCCTTTAGAGGCAGGAAGCAAAGGCAAGCCCATCTTTTATATGTCTGTGTACATACACTTTTCCAGGAGACATTTACTTCCTGTGTCTACACTCACTTGAAGTGGATATCCCCAAGGATGAGGTCACTGACCCCTGGAGACAGGAAACACTTCTGGCCCAAGTTCTATTCTCCATCCAGGAGCTGCTTTATGATTCTGTTCAATTTGTGAGCAGAATATGTAAGCTGGGTGTGATTTTATATTAGCCTATGATACTTCCATAAAAAAAAAATCTTATGAAATAGACATTGGTGACTGCTGTGTCTATGGGAAAACAGTGGACATAACTCCAAAGTCCATAAAACGATTGCATCATGCCTATGTGACGAAAGCTGTGTAGCCCTTAACCAAGAACAAGATAAGATACAGGAACTGATAAAGATGTCCTGATATGGTGTTGAGAAAAAAAAAAAGGAAGTTACCAAAAAGCATCATCTTATATCTGAAAAGAACAGTGAACAGCATCAACAGCCATCTAAGCATTTGAACCTACAATTTTGTAGGTTCATCATACACACACAAGTATACATGAGGTCATAATACTGAGGAGACATAGTTGGGTTATTAAGATTGGGAAGAGAATAGTTTTTCAACTTCTGTGTTACACAGTTCTTTGCCTGTTTCCAACTCAGTGTTTTTTATAACCTGGCACTATTTTAATGATAAACCAAAAAGGTTCACAAAAGCATAACTAATTAAGAAAACCAAAGCCCAATAAATACATAAACTCTCATCCCTCGTTGTTACCGGGTGTAGCAGAGGATCGACTTAGTGAATCACGATTGTACTAGTAGAACCTCCAAGGAATCCTCTAACCAGGGAATTCTAAGACTCTGCTGGAAATGCCAACATGGAGTGAGGTTTCAGAGCAGAAATGAAACAAACCAACCTGCAAAATTTTGGAGTAGCTGATCACAATGACCAGGCCTGGCACCAGGAAGTTGAAAGTCACGAAAAACACATCCCACGAGATTTCTCCTATGCGGTTGGGCCAATCCAACGTGCAAATTGGGATTTCCTGGTTACAAAAGGGAAAACAAAGTCACTTAAATTCTGGCTTCTTCCTTAGCCCTCAGCCCAGTTCTAGTTTGGGGGCGCAGTACAATGTTACACTGTGGGACACAGTTGCTGTGACAGGGAGCCCTAAAATCCACGCCCCTGCTGCCCATGACATTGCCTCTTACCCCAGTGCCTAAAATTACCGCAATTACAATTCCCATTCTCCAGGAAGGCACCTGAATCTCAGAATCATAGGCAGATAAGAACTGGAGGCATTTCCCAGGGTTGGGCTTTCCACTTTGCTAGGGTGGTGTACAGAGAGTGTATGAGCCTTCTCTTTGAAGCCTGGTGCTTTGAAAGGGAGAAACTTGACCTCAGAAAGGTCACCTAGGTGGAAGTAACATGACACACACAAAGTGATTGGAGACAGGATTGAGGATCAGTGCAGTGACACTTCGCTGAATCAACAGGGCCTGGGGTAAAATATTGCTTACTTGGGGGTGTTCAATTGCCGTAAGTGTGTCAAAGTCACTACATGCTTGTAGTCCAGCTACTCTACAGACCAAGGCAAGAAGATTGGAAGAGTCAAGGAACTTGAAACAAACCTAGACAACATAGTGAGACCCTATCCCATGACATGGATGAATGAATGAGTAAATACATACACACGTACATACATATAAAAGTGGGGCTGAAGAGATGGTTCAGTGGTTAAGAGCACTTGCTGCTCCTACAAAGGATCAGGGCTCAGTTCCAGCACCCACATGGCAACTCACAACTGTCATTAACTCGATTTCCAGGGGATTCGATGCCCTCTTCTGATCTCCACATACCCCGGCACTCGTGTGGTGCACAGATATACATGTAGGTAAAACACATAAAATAAAAATAAAAATAAATAAATAAATCCTTAAAAAGCAGAAACATGAAACTCAAAAACAATAACAACGAACACGCACACACATTGTGTCAGTCTGCTTCAAAGAGTAGGCCATCCCTCTTCAAGAAAGTGTGTGGTGCCCAGACTTGTGAACGCTGACCTTGTGTACCTCCTTCCTGGGAATAGGACAGAGACTGAGAGCAAAGAACTGGACTGGTAGAAAGGACACATGGAAGCTCGTGATTACGCTGCTATCACCGTGCTGTGTTGAACCAAAAGTTTGATGCTAACTACGAAGCCGAGGTGTGAGGGACCTACTGAACAGGAAGAATTCTGTTACAACAGTTTCTTCCACTGAGTAAATATATCAGTGGAAATAGAATATGAATTTGAACGTATCTTCCCACCCCTGAACTTCTTCTGCTTACTTGGCGATAAGAACAAAGCCACTTAGAACACAATTTACCCCAAACCTTCCTGAACATAGAAAATATGTTTAAGAGAATGTGCTACGTAAAAAATCATATCATTGATTTTTTTGATAGACTATGCATCTGAGCCAATACCATTCATTCATTAATTTGATCAATAGTTATTGAATGCTACGTACACTAGGGAAAAACAAATAATGTTTAACATTTGGCAATGTGAATGATAATTGAGCAAACTCAAAATGTTGTCAAATATTCACTAAGTTTCATACCCAGTCTTGGTAGAAAACAACAGCATTTCATATTTATTGAACATCCATTGTAGGAACTGCTTCCTATGTTGGAACATTCACACTTACAACAACCTCATTGAAACTCACATTCTTAGTTTTCCATTTCATTGAAAAGGAAACTAAAGTCAGAAACATCCTTCAGAAACGATAGCCTAGAACACTAAAAGTTAATTGTTTTTATTGGCAACATTTTGCCTCAAAAAACAATGTAGTTAAAGAACTACTTGGTAGAGAGCTACCAGGAAAACTTTCCAGGGCAAAAAATGTAAGATGCTGGGATTACAGATGTGCACACCACACCCGGTGTATGCGGTTCTAGGATCTGAACACAGGGCATCATGCCTGCCAGGTAAGTCCTCTACCAAATAAGCCACATCACTGGCTCTAGAGTTTTCTCCTTCTTATCAATATTTTTGGTTAGCTTACAAAGGAATGGGTTTCACTGTGACACCCTCGTCCATGTTATTACTAGATTTTGCTTTAATCATCTCCCCAGTGACCTCCCCACTGTGCCTTTCTGCTGATCCTTTTTCTCTTCTGCAAATATGACATATATTTCCTCCCCCTTCTGCTTTTATGACACATATATTCCATCACCCTCTGTTGCTTCCATTCCCTCTTCCTTTAGTTATTTAAATTCTGCTAGTCATCTTTTTTTTTTTTTTTTTTTTTTTGAGACAGGATTTCTCTGTGTAGCCTTGACTGTCTTAGATTCGAGTTGTAGACCAGGCTGGTCTTGAACTCACAGAGATCCACCTGCCTCTGCTTCCCATAGTACTGGGATTACAGGCATGTACCCCTGAGCCTGGATGCATCTTTTTTGTTGTTGTTCTTGTTTTTAATGAAAGGAAAAGAGAGCTTGTTTTTAGGAAAGAGTGGTTATCAAATATCCACTCACCATCAGAGTTATGTAAATGTGACCATCAGAGACAAGAGACAACACACTTATCCCAGGGAGCTTCCCAAATTCTGCTCATTAAGTTGCCCTTTGACTTCTGATTTATGGCTCTCATAAATCAGATAGGAAGTTTGACAAGAAAGTAGAGGAAGAACTGTTCACGCTGCCTTCTGAGCTAAGAGTCAATGAGGCTGGCCTAAGCAGTAGATTTGCATATGCTTTAGAAGGCGTTAGATAGCATCTGTGATTAAGTGCAATGTATATGCTTGTTTGAAACGACAGCTGGGCCTGTGAGATGTTCAGTGGCTAAAGGCATTTGCTGCCAAGCCTGACTTACTGCTGTTAGATCCCTCAGACCCACATATGGTGAAAGGGAAAAAAAAAAAAACAAAAACAGCTCCTGTAATTTATCCTCTGAGCTTCACACATGTGCTGTGGCTCATGCACACACGTGCACACATACAGTAAATAAATAAAAAAATTTAAAGCTTAATTATTAAAACAGCAACAAAAATGCATCATGCCGTCATTGGAGATCTGAATTGGTTGGTGCCATAATATTATTTCTACGGAGACTCCATCTGGCAGTTCATTTGATTTCAGTCTTATCCTGCAGGCTGTGGTTTACAGAGGAAGCAGGCAATGCCTTACATCGGAAGGTAGGCACACCTAGTGTTTTCTTAGGCTCTGCACTTGTTCTGTACATTTGAAATATTTTCTGTTTTTATATACGTAAAAAAAAATTGGAAACCAAAACATCTAGGCCTGACTGGTTACTGAGATCTGGAAGTGGAATTGACAACGTCGACAACAGTGTTCCTAATGTTATTTGTTCGTTCGTCCCCAGACAGAGTGCTTGAGCCAGTGTGAGGCCACAGTCTGATGGGCAAGGCTCTGGCTCTGCCTTGGGAAGTTAGGGTGCTTACAGGGGCCAAAAGTGAGGCCAGAAACAATTCTTCCGCAGGGGCTGTTCCAGGCACACCGGAGGGAATGGATGGTGGTGCTGAGGTGCCAGATGGGATGATGATGGAGGCTAAGCATAGTGAAGAGTTAAGGGTGGCCACCATCTCCCAGTGTCCCACCCCTTCCAGTCTCCCCCTCTCTCTCGGTTCATCCATTCCCACGGCTTTTTGTTGTTTTGCTTTCCGCTCTAGGAACTAAACTTAGGACCTCATCCATGCACTCCACCTCTGAGCCACATCCTCAGTCCTCCATAGGTTTTTTGTTTTGTTTTGTTTCTGCTTTTGTTTTTGGCAGATGATCCATTCCTGTCTTCTGCCCAGTGTTCCCATTCCCATTCCCAAAGGACACTTCCGCAGGTTCTACAGACCTATACAGTTTTGACCATCCCATCCCACAATTGACTTTACCTCCTACCTTACCACATCAGGACAAGAAGCAGCCATTCTCTGGTTTCATGCCTCTTGCTTCCCACAAGCTACAAGGAAGCTTTGAAGTCCTAGTGTGCTCTCTCTCATTCTCACTGGCCTCCCTCTCCCAGATGCCCGTATTACTTTCACCAGGCCAACCCAGGTATCCAAAAAGGAGTCTCTGACTCTCCTGCTACCCCTGTCCATGAATCCACACCCTCCTCTGCCCCGTGCTATCCAGAAGAGCCCTTTTCACTGCCTTCTGAACTTATGCAGTGGTCACTCTGTAGGGCCCCACCAAAGTATGCTGAGATGGGCAAGAAGGAGGCATGTGATGCCTGGCACACAGTAGGTACTCAGTGCAAGACTGCAGAGAGAGATCTCCCCAGACTCTTTGCGGGTGGACACACCCGTCTACAGGCTGTGCTCCAGCGCTGACCCTTCTCCACTCTGGGGATTTATTAAACCCTGTCTGAGTCTAGCTCTTTGCATCTAAGTTTCTCTAGTGATTATTCCTGCAGCACTCCAGGGAACACCTAAGCATATTGTCTTCCCTGTCCCAGGGCTTCAACTAAAATGGAAGGTCTCAAGACAGTTTTAAGGAATGAGGAACTGGATATCTGCTCTTTTATCGGCGTTTGTTTGTTTGTTATTCATTTAGTTATTTATTTGAGACAGCCATTTTATCTATCTATCTATCTATCTATCTATCTATCTATCTATCTATCTATCTATCTATCTATTTGTTATTTGGGACAGGATCTTATTAGTTCAGGCTGGCCTTTAGCTTACTATATGGCCAAAGATGTTGGCAAACTTCTGAACCTCTTATACCTATCTCCCTCACACAGAATTCCAGGTGTGGATCAGGTTTAACCTGGTTTAGGCACTTCTGGGGGAGAAACCAGGGCCTTGTGCATGCTAAGCAAACACTCCAACAGGGCTACACTCCCTGGCACTCAACTCTCTTCTTGAGTCACAGTCTTAATAAATTTCCCAGACTGTCTATGACTTCTTGATCCTCCTGCCTCAGCTCCAGGGTGCTAGGCCTGCAGGAATGCACCAACATTCCGAAAAGGTATTCTCTAATATTGCTAACAGAAGCAAGCTGACTGTGATCATCTCCTCAGACATCCCATGGAGAAGCAGGAGGACTTACTGACCTTGCATTATAACAGGGATGGGTGGAGTAAAGGGTCCACAGGCCTCTAAGACCCTTGAGTTCAGGGGCTATGGCAACCAGAGGGATTACATTACAGAAGTACTCTCTGCTTGGTTATTTCTTCTTTTAGAAACTAATAATGAGAACCCCCTACTTGTAGGGTTCCTAGACCACAGACCGCACTGGAATACCTACTCAGCATCTGGGCCTTTGTGTGTTTATGTGGCTTATGGTGGGGTGGGTGGAGAAGGGTGCTCAGCAAATGTTTGTGGAATGAATGGACAGCACATTCTAGCCAAAGTGGACAGTCTTCCCCACCCAGAAGTGTGGGTCACTGCCGGGCCAGGGCCACAGCACACACAGGTAGGCATCCTGATAGAGCAGACTGAGCTAACCTGGCCGAGAAGTTAGTGTTGCTAAGAAGCGTCCACCCTCTTGAAATGGCAGCCAGTTGTGTTGCAGCAATCAGAACATTTATGCTGTTTTGAAGGATGTTTAAATGTCGATGCCCCAAGATAAGAAACTAATAATAGCTAGTAATTCTTGAGCACTTCACTGCATGCACCAGGCATTGGTCCATCTACCAAACACAAGTCCCCATGGCAATCTCACGTAGTTGACATGGGAGACCCGTACTTCAAACAAGGAGAGCACTATGGACAGGGGGGAAGGCTTGCCTTCTGTGGAGCAGAAACTGCTCTGGAATGTGAGGCTCCAAAGCTCACACTCAAATACCAAATAGGTTAGAATTACTAGCTCAGCTATCAGCTCTCCTGGATGGCAAGGTATCCAGAGCCTACATGGATGAAGGTTTGAAGAGTCTCAAAACAGCAGAAGGTTCGAAGGGGAGGAGGGGGAAAGGGAGGGAGCTCCCTGCGCTGGGTTCAGTGTGAAGGAAATAATTCTTCATCCAAAACCTCCACTGGGAAAGATAAACAAGAGCCACAGGCAGGAAGCTGTCAATCTGAGGGCTTGAAAAGAGGTTTCTTATTTGTACTTATTTGCTTATTTACTCATTTATTTATTTAGAGACAGGGCATTACTCCATAACCCAGGCAACCTCAAACTTATGGCAATTCTCCTGCCTCAGCCTCCTGAGGGCAGTGATTGCAGAGGTGAGTTGCCAAGCCTGGCTCTGCTAATGTTTTTTTGTTTGGTTTGGTTTTTTTTGTTTGTTTGTTTTTTTATAATCTCAAAATAAAATAAATTTATTTTTTTTTCTTTTTAAGACTCAATATTATATTTTTTCTTTTTTGTTGAAAAATATATATTAAAGTAATTTATTTATTTTTATATTAGTCACAGGTTATATACTTTGTATCCCAGCCGTAGCCCCCTCCCCCATTCCATCCCACTCTCCCCATCCCTCCCTCATCTTCTCCCTGCCCCCCCCAAGTCCACTGATAGGGGAGGACCTCCCCCCCTTCCCTCTGACCCTAGCTTATCATGTCTCTTCAGGGCTGGCTGCAATGTTTTCTTTTGGGATCTAGTTAGGCTGCGCCTCCCTGGGGGGGGGGGGGCGGTTAACAAGCCAGCCATTGAGTTCATGTCAGAAATAGTCCCTGTTCCCCTTACTAGGATAACCAGTTGGGTACTGAGCTACCATGGGCCACATCCGAGCAGGGGTTATAGTTTGTATCCATACATGGTCCTTGGTTGGAGAAACAATCTCATAGAAGACCCCTGTGCCCTGATCTATTTGGTCTTTGTGGAGCTCTTGTCCTCGCCAAGTCTTACTAACTCCCCCTTTTTTCATATGATTCCCTGCACTCTGGCGATGGCTTGGTTGTGAGTCTTAATATCTGCTTTGATACATTGTTAGTTAGAGTCTTTCAGAGGTCCTTTGTGGTATGCTCCTGTCCTGTTGCTTGTTTTCTACTACATTCAATGTCCATCCCGTTTGTCCATCTAAACGAGCATTGATCATCCCAGCCTGGGTCCTCCTTCTTGCTTGTCTTCCCTAGGTGTATAGATTTCAGCATGCCCATCCTATCCTATAGGTCTATATAAGTGAGTATATACCAAGTGTTTCTTTCTGCTTTTGGGATACCTCACTTAGGATGATCGTTTCCAGGTCCCACCATTTGCCTGCGAATTTCATGATTTCCTCTTTTTAATTCCTGAGTAGTATTCCATTGTGTAAAAGTACCACAATTTCTGTATCCATTCCTCGACTAAGGGACATCTGGGTTGTTTCCAGGTTCTGGCTATTACGAATAAAGCTGCTACGAACATGGTTGAGCAAATGTCCTTGTTGTGTACTTGAGCATCTTTTGGATATATGCCTAAGAGTGGTATAGCTGGGTCTTGAGGAATCACTATTCCTAATTGTCTAAGAAAGCGCCAACTTGATTTCCAGAGTGGTTGTAGGCTCTGCTAATGTTAATGTGAAACTCGCCTCAGTCTAGACCAGATTCTCCTTTGCCATTTCCTTTCTTAAGTGGTTAAATCCTGTCACTCTCCTTATCCTCACCCCTCTCCCCTCCTGTTTTTCTAACTTCCTTCTTCAACTGCTTAGTTTATAAAATGGAATGCTTCCCACAAAGCCAGACCATAGCCTTTGAGGAGCTGGGAAGTTTCTCCATATTAGGATCCTTTAGCATGAATACAAAAAATATGGAATGCACAAGTCCTCTTATTCTTAAGGGTGCCATATCCTAGAATCCCCTAGAAGATAATGGAAACCACAGAGGCACTGACCCCCTATATGTGCACTGTTCATTTTTCTATGCACACATCCTTAGGCTAAATTTTGTTATGAATTAGACATGGTAAGATATTAATCAGAAATTAATTAAAAATTACAACCATAGACTGAAATTAAAAGTATATAAATTGGGATGTTTCTTGGAGTTTCCAATTACTATTTTCTGACCTCACTTGCCCATAGGTAACTGAAGTCACAGTAGCTAAAATAATGGAAAGCAAAGCCCCAAAGAAGGGGAGATTACTGAATTCTATGAGAGAGGAGAGCTAGTCAGGCATGATGTCCCAAGCCTTCAATCCCAGCACTCGGGAAGCAGATGCAGAGACAGGTGGATCTCTGGGAGTTTGAGGCCAGCATGCTCTACACTGAGAGGTCCAGGACAGCTAGAGCTACACAGACAGACCCTAACTCAAAGAACAGAGTGTGTGTAGTGGTGGAGGGGGAGGAATAGCTCAGAGGGGAATGAGAGGGGGTAGGGAGAAGAAGAAGGTCAGGGATAGGGACAGGGAGAAGGAGAGCAAAGGACAGGAAGGGGAGATGACAAGGAAGACAGGGAGTCAGAACACTGGCCTACTTTTTTTTTTCCACTGCAAGTTTCCCCATCCCAACCCTTAAGAACTAAGGCTCCTTTCTGTCACCTGGCCCCTAAAGCACTGTCAGCTCATACTGCCCCAGTGGCTTTGCCCAAATGCCACTCCAAAGACCCTTGAAAGCAAGAAGGTGCTTTTTCATTAAAACAAGGGGTACCTAACCATGATCCCTTTGCAAGTCCCAGAAGCACCTACAGTAAAATTCTGGAAGTGCTGTAGAGGGCTCTAAGGTTCCAGGTACACACATCCCCCCCCCCCAGAGGGGATAAGCACAGAGTGGACAACACTAGCAAGGACCTCCTTGCTCAAACAGCAGTGACCACGTCAGTACACAATGTCAGTCTGGGTTTGGCTGGGAGACAAGACTTTTTTTTTCTTCAGTGTTATTTGCCAGCAAAATAGGATTGTACCTGAATGGATATTAAAAGGGACAGTATACCTGGAAATTTAAGCTATCCTATTTGGTCTCAATTCTTGGAGTTGAAATATTTCTGTGTTGAGAACAAGAGACCCTTTAAGCTCGATGAAAAATACAGTAATATTGTTGTAACTCAGTGGAAGAAAAATCATACTAAACAAATAACTGAGGCCAGGCCCTCCCACTTATTGGGGTGTCCACCGTTTTGAGACTGTGGCAGATCATTGCCACCTGTGTTGTATCATATTCATAGCTATGCACATGGTATCTACATGTGGGCAGTTGGCTAAATGTTGGACATGACTGTGATCTAGCCAATTCCTTTGGCATGGAGTTAGGTCTGAGCTTTCACTTATTCCAGAAGTATTTATGTGGCCTGATTCTTAGGTGTATCTGAGCTATGGACAAGACAATCCTGGAGTAAGACATAGGCCTTGGTCTCTTCCAGACCAGCAGCTCAGCTAACCCTGGATCTCCTGCACCCACCCAGAAAGACATGGCCTCAGGCTACACGTTCTTTAATGACATGCCACAGGCCTGATTGGTTCCTGCTCATTAGCCATTCAAAGTCATTATCAAACAAACAATTCCCTCTATGCTTTTGTGTTTGTTTCGAGACAGGGTTTCTCTGTGTAGCTTTGGCTGTCCTAGACTTGCTTTGTAGACCAGGCTAGCCTCGAATTCACAGAGATCCACCTACCTCTGCCTCCCTGGGTTCTGGGATTAGAAGCATACGCCACTTTGCCCAGCATCCCTCCATGTTTTGGGAGTTTTATTTTATTTTTTTTTTAAGGTCCTGTTTGCCTAGGATGTAGTCTTCATCCATCTGTGGACACTACTGCCCCTAAGAGCCCTCCTGTGTGTTCAGGGGTGGGGTTGGGCCGCCCTCACACAAACAGTATTTCTGGTCAGAGTATATTTAACTCCTGAGCAGGAACCCTTCCCCCAGGCCACATCCCAGCACTGTAGAGCTTCCCGTTGGGACTGCAATTGTAAGCAGGAGCCTAACTCTAAGGGAAATGCTAGGTACCCCAGCTTCCTTGTCTGTAAGAGTGATAAAACAGTAGGGTGACATCTGGAGAAAAAGCAGAAACTCCGTGACCTCGCCCCCTGTGTCCCACCTGGCAGTAAACTCCCATTGCTTAATTAGCCTTATAACAGTCTCTGTATTTTGCAAAAATCTGGGAGAGTCCTCTTAACAGCACTTGGGAGGACTCACCCACTTGGCACTGTGGGGAAACTGATGAAATTAAATTTGGGCAGTGGGTCTGCCACAAAGGGTTCAGTCCCACCAACGACCTATTATTTTTACTAATCACCGCCATCCCAGCTCACCACTTCGGTCAGATCCCCGCCCCACCCCCCAGCCCCAACCCCCATCCCGGCCCATCAGACACCTGTCGCACTGTTCACAACCTGTGCTCACCTGGTCCCCGCCGGGAAGGCGCTGCGGGACCACGCGGAACAAGATGCAGAGGGGCAGCGCGGCCAGCGCCGAGTAACCCCAGATGAGAGCCAGCAGGGCGGCCTGCGTCCGCCGCCCCGGGCCTCTCAAGCCGCGCTGCAGGCGCACGATGCACACCATGCGCTCCAGGCTGACCGCGGCCAGAGTGAGGATGGTGACGCTGCCGCTCATGGTCATCACGTAGAAGAGCAGGTGGCAGACGACGGGGCCCAGCAGCCAGGCCTCGGTCCAGCGCACGACGAGCACTAGAGGGATGGCGCTGGTGAAGAGCAGGTCGGCGCAGAAGAGGTTGAGCACCAGGCTGGCTGTCGCTCCGCGGCGCCGACGGCGCGCCACCAGCACCAGCGCACACGCGTTGCCCAGCAGTGACACCACAAAGATGAGCCCCAGCACGGTGGTCTCCACGATGCTCAGCACCAGCCGGTGGTCGCCCTTGACATCCGAGAAGAAAGGGAAGTGGGTGCGATTGACTTGGTCCAGGGTGCGAGAGGGCCCGGGGCCCGTCGTCTTCGCGCACTCAGGGGACATGCCGGGCGCCCGGCCGCCCGCCGCTGTCTGCAAGAGCGCTCATCTGCAAGGTGACTGAGTGCCAAGGCGGGGAAAGAGGGAGGGAGGAGGTTGCGACACCTCCCCTCGGCCCCCCTCCTGCCCTAGTTGCCCGGGCACTGGGCGTAGGAGCTGTGTCCAGGGCTCACCGGAACGAGGAAGTGCCTGGCAACACTGATCTGAATAACGTGGGTGGGGATGTGGCCACCAAGGCAGAGGCTTCAGACCCTTGAGCAGTCTGAGAGCTGTTAAGCCAGTAAACTAAAGAATCCCAACCCCCCCACACACACCAACACCCCCTTACAGCCTACTCCATCTTTCACGGACACTGATCATTGAAAGCTCTTTAACCACCCATAAGCTAACCTCGATTGAAGAGTGTCAGAGTTGAACTCTAGAAAAGGTGTGGACCTGGGTAGTTCAGATTGCACTAAAGAGACCTCATGGGTAGGAAGGAGGCTGATCCCAAAGCAACTTGTAATAAGCCAGTGTTTATTTGACTTTGGGGTGAGTTAATCTTCTTATATGCCAGTTTGTTTTCACTTGTAAAACACAAAGAATTACTTTGCCTGAGAATTAGGTTCATTGAGTAGAGCATGTACCTAGTGTATGAGAGCCCTAAGTTTGATACCAAGCATTGAACTACAAGGATGGGTAAGTGGGGGAAGGAGGAGGAGGACGGAGGAGGAGGAGAAGGAGGAGGAGGAAGAAAGGGAAAGAGGTCAGGTGCACAGTCAAGCTGTGAATGTGCCCCAGGCTCCCAATATGAGGAGCACTGGACAGTCTGATTCTGTTAGAGGAGGAAACTGAGCCTCAGAAAGAATGACTTGGCTAAGGTGGCCTTTGGTGACTAATACATGTTTCTCCCTTCCTCCTTGCCGTTACCCACCTACCGCTGCTTTCTAGTTTCCTTTTCTAGAAAATGAGGTAATTAGAGAATTAAAAGTATGTTTGGGGTTTGAGATCTAGAGACCACTTCTGTAAACACTCCAACCACCTATGATCTCATGCCCTTTCCCTTTGCCACACCCCCAGGCCTCTCCTTTTGTCCGTCCTGCCTGGTGGTTGTTGCTGTGTGTTTATGAAGAACGGTGTGTGCCGGTTTGACGTGTCTGGAAATGCATGCATTTGTGCCTCTGCTTGTCACCCACATGTGAGTCTGGTACACAATGTGACTTCTAATGGGAGGAGCAGGTCCTCTGTCGGTGGGAGAGAGAGGCTCAGCTTGAGTTTTGACTAGCTTCAAGTGAGAAAGTGGTTCTGGACACTGCTAAGAAAGGCAAAAAGATTGAAATTAAGGGTCCTCAAAGATGGGATTTTGGAAACTGTCTGATTGGGACCAAGAGATGCCAGTTCTGTGAAGAGAGGCGGAGACGATGGGGGAGGGAGAGAAAGATCAGAATGGACAACTGAAAGGGACACTTTCATACTCTGGATTATAACCACACACATGGTCTGTGTTGTAAAAAGGAATCGCCAGATGCATACATAGATAACAGTTTCTTTGTTCTGAGTTAACTACCTCACGGTAGCCCAAATGTCCCTGGAGGCGTTCAAGGTAGATACTAGCAGAAACTAGTATCAGAAGCTAGCCTGAGCCCAAACAGCCCCAGAATGAGGGAAAAGCACAGACACCACAGTCCTCCAAACTGTGCCTGGCCACCTGACCAGAGGGGCGGAACTGAGCTTTGCCCCCTCCTCCTCTCCCAAAATAATCTGCTGACAGGAGATAGAATTAGAGGCACATTTCTAGGATATTCATGTACTGTCTTCTCGGCTTGCCAGCTCTCAGGATAACCCACAACTTTAAAAGACTCTATTTCCACTCCTTTTCATTGGAATCTGCAAGTCTAATTAACCAACTAGGGTGGCACATCTGGACTAGAAGGGTGTAACTATCAATACCTTCCAAGGGTCTGCCAGTGGTGAAATGATGTGGGCAGAGACTCCTAAACTTTCTTCACTCCCATCACCTTTGTGTACTCTCGGACCAAAGAGCTACTTGGCCCAAGACTGTCTGTGCTACTCCAGTGACAACCTGCTGGAATGCTACACCTTGGAAGCCCTAACCAGCTTTCAAAACAGGTATCAGGTCGGGTACCGCCCACCTCTTTTTCTACTACATAACAATTTTTGTGCTGTATCTGCTCTTTATCACAGTAACCCCTAAATGGTCCTGCTTCCTTAAGCTGCTCCAGAGTGAGTCTAAGGTTAGTAACCTAGAGCTTTCCTGAAGCTAGTGGTGTATGAAGAATATAACATGCTGAGTAGCACTACTTCCCTGAGATACCTGAGCACCAACGGTGGGTGCTGGGAACACAATCCTGACCACACAATTCAAGGTATGACTTTAGAATTTTTCATTCTTCACTGCCCCTACATATGAAGAAGAGGATGATGAAAGTAATGAGACCCTATAAGGTTTGGGAAGATCAAATGAAGTTTTTGTGTGTGATGTATTTAGCATAATAGCCAGATGGGGTCTTAGGCTCTCAGCTCTTTGCTCAACACAGTGTTTGGACTTATGAACTGATGAAACCACCCACTTTGCTAACAGTGTCAGTGTCTGAAATTTTTTTTGAACCCCCTTCACTCCCAATTTTGGAGGATAAACTGTTCTGGTTTGTTCAGTACTGTGGTGATTTGAGCGAGAATCCCTTCCATAGGCTCATACATGTCAATGTTTGTTTCCCAGTTGGTGGAATTATTTGGGAAGGATTAGGGGGTGCGGTCCTGTTGGAGGAGGTGGATCACTGAGGCATTAAGATTTTAAAAGTCCAAGATATTTTCCAGTGTCTCCTTTTCTGCCTCATGAGTGTCCCAACATGAAAGCTCTCAGCGACTGCTCCAATGCCTGGCCTGCTTACCTTCTGCTATGCTCTCTGTTATCATGGTTATGGACTAACCCTCTGAAACAGTAAACAAGTTTCCCAATAAACTCATTCTTTTATAATTTGCCTTGCTCATGGTGTCTCTTTACAGCAATAGAAAAGTAACTAAGATGCTTATATACATAAAAATCACCTCACTGTCATACATATTAACACATGTGAGTTTCCTGCAAGATGAGGCATTGCACTTGGAATCATGGCAGTTGCTTGGAATCATCCCCGAGTTGTTGCTTTTGCACCACCTAACTGGGTGTGTTAGTCCGTGCTCAATTGCTGTAATGAAATACTGAGCCTGGGTACTTTAGCTCAGTTTTCAAGGCTGACAGACCAAGGCCAGGCAGTTCCATCTGTCCAGCCTCACGGTGGATGGCATAACAATGACATTAGTGATTTCAGGAGTCATCCCATGGCGAGGCCAGAAGCCAGAGCCATAGCTGGGCTCAAACTCATGCTTCTCACCCTTGCAGGGACATATAGGGGAGCCCACAACAACTTCCCAGGGTAGATTCCCCAGTAACCTAGTCACTTTCCATCCTTAAAGGTTTCCTAACCTCAGTACTACCACATAAGGGCCAAGGTCCCAACACCCAAAACTTTGGAGAACGCATTGAAACTATACCAGGCTGCGTGGAGCCATGTTTTCATTGTTGTAACTGGGGTCAGGGGTTAGCATGTTTACTGGATTTCAGGGGGATGGAAGTCAGTGACGCCACTCACTATCCTACAAGGCACAGGAAGGCCCCTGCCACAAAGAACCGTCTACACCTTTGCGCAGTGTGCTGTCACCCACCTGTGATCCCTGCTCTTGGCCTGATGGTTGAGTTCAAGGCCAACCTGGGCTGCACAGTCAGCTACCACCTTCCTCTCTCCACTTATCTAGCCCCAAACTGGCAGCGGTGCTGAGGTCGAGAAATCCTCTTGAAACCTGACAAGATCACTTCCTACTGTCTGCTCTGTGGTGGAATCAAAAGCCTAGTGTGTGATCATTTTTGCCATAGAAGTTTCACTACCGGCTCTGGAAGCCCTTAGCCTACCAGCTGAGACTCGGTTTGTGTGGGTGGCACCAGCTGTGTGCGCTGCAAAATCCCCTTCGTCCACGCAGCTGGGTCGAGTCATCAGGGCATCTACACCTTCTGTAGACACCTAACCAGGATGCTGTGGGCTGAATGTCAACTGATTGTTCAGGGCCATTAATCACTATTAGCATGCTCTTTTTGCTTTCCCACTCTCAGGTGGAACCACAGAAACAAGACAGGGACCCACCAAGTGTAAATACAGACAGTAGGTTTCTGAGCCAAAGGGAAGTCCAGCGTTGTGAATGACTTTTGTTCCTCTTTCCCTCACATTTTCAGCCAGGTTGAGGGGGGAGGGGGAAGAGGAGACTTTTTCTGTGCACGATTTTATTTCTCTTCTTACAAAAGTTTTATCAAGTTTTTGTGGAAACGCTTACTGCTCTCTCTTGCCTCCCATGCTCTCCTCACGTATGATCTGCTTGTCTACACTTCCACTCCTCCTCCTGTGCTGTTCTCTGTTTCGAATAGAGTCTTGTTCACTGGAGAGTGCTTAGGTCCCTTGAAGAAGGCATAGTGAGCACTGGAGAGTGTGGTAGCCAGGGATGTAGCCCAGGTGGAAGAGTCCTTGCCTAGTATGTAGGGGCCCTGGGGACAATCCCCAGCATGACGTAAAAGCAGATGTGCCAGCACAAAACTGTGTTCTTGGCATTTTGGGGTGGGGAGGCATGAGGGTCGGAAGATCCAGGACGACTTAGTGAATGCAAGGCCGGCCTGGACTGTAATATGTGACCCTGCCTCAAAACACAAAAACATAGTAAACTCCCCAAATGGAGGAGGCAGGAGGAGCCTTGGAGTGCAAGGCAGACCTCCCTTTCTCAGGGCATGAGATCCTATCCTGAGAAGGTGAAGCAACTGATGCAGGAGGGAAGGGGACCCTGCCTTCTCTCTGCAGTAAAGCCTGACTTTGCAAGGGGAGAGACAGATAGCCTGCACAGAGGAAGCATCCCAGGGGTGGAAAAGCACACAGGTGATGCTCCTGTGTGCCTCAAGCCCGTGCATTTATACCTGACACTAAAGCAGTGTTTCTCAACCTGTGGATCACAGATATCCTGCATATCAGACATTTACATTATGATTCATAACAGTAGCCAAATTGCAGTTATGAAGTAACAATGAAATAATTTTATGGTTGGGGGTGACCATGACATGAGGAACTGTATTAAAGGATCACGGCATTAGGAAGGCTGAGAACTGCTGCACTAAAGGAAAGAAATCCAGGTAGAAACTAAAATGTGAAAAGGCCAAACCCAAAGTGATGAGCTACCTCTTTCTGAATGATTCACAGGTCAGAGGCCAGGGCAGGGAAGGGAAGCACAGTGGCTGCCCTACAAGATCCAGGAGCAGATAGCATACCAGCCCTTTACAGAACTTAGACACAGAAACTGCTGAGAGCAGACCTGTCAGAAGGAGCCTCACTCCTTCAAGGTTGACACAGCCAAGGCTCCGGGGTTGGCAAGCAGGGCCTAGCTGGGCTTACCCCTGTATAAGCAGCCTGAGGTCACTGTTTTCTACAAGTACAGCCTACACACTGGATAGAAGTGGCTCTGCCTTCTTGCTGATGGGTTTTGTCCAAATTCTCAAATCTCATTCCACTCTGTCTGTGTGTCCCACTGACCTGACCTCACCCTCCTGAGTATTTCCCCAGGTTCATTGTTGTGGGCATCTCACAGAGGAAAAGAAGGAGAACAAGGGCCAACCCTTCAGCAACCATGAGGACTAAGAAAGACCCCCACAGGACACCCCTGCCTGACCCCAGTCATGATGTGACTCAGCACCACCTTCCCTAGGACGTAAAGGGTTAGGACCAGTCCAAAGAGGCTGCTGCTACTCTCAGGAGGCCCCAAAAGTCAATAAGGGGGCAGCCTTCACTGCTGAGGTGATTCTAGGGAGGGGGAACACTGAGGGGCAGGCAAGGAAGGCAAACAAAACAGTAACCATAGGAACAAGAATCATATGAATGGCAATCACTCAGGTGTAATGACCATGCACCTGGCAGTTGTTAGCACTTCCTTACATGAATTCATTCACCATTCACTAAACTCCTGAAAGTGTGGTGGCTATAAACCACAGCTGCTCACTGAGTTCCACCCTTTGGCTTTCTTTTGTTTTGTAATGTCTGAATCATACATAGCCTCTTATAATCCCTCTATAGGGACCCATGAGGACCCATCTATATTTGGCTTCTTGGGCTCCTCTCCAGATTTTTTACTCCCTGGCCTTGAAGGTTGGGTTCAAAATGAAGAACCCAGGATTTGATTTCAGGCTCTTTGTCGATTGTTGGAATGGTTGGAATTTCAGTGTGAAGTTCCAGGTGGGTTTGAAGAAGAGAAAAAGAAAGATCACATCTGATCTTCAGGTTTGAAGGACAGTGGTCTTGTCTCAGCTGCTGGTCTCACTGGGTGCTGCAGTGTGGGGGTTGGTCCAAGGTGACCGTGCCCTTTTCTGAAGGACCAAAGAAGAGGGACAGGTTGACAGAAGTGATGGCATGCTGGACGAAAAGCATCTGTCCTGCTTGTCACATGTACAGGTCAGTCCCTGTGAGTTGCTTGTTGTTTTGCTTGATGGTTTGTTGTTGCGCGCGTTACCGTCTCGCCAGCAAGAACGACGCGGCACACACAGGATCCTTCTGCAGTAAAGCTTTAATGCATCTTGAGAGGGAGAGCATAAGCTTACAACGAGTAGAGACGGAGACCCCGAGCGGCAGAAACCCAGCCCTTATATAGAAAACTATCCTCCGCTTAGGATGTGTCAGCCTCTGATTGGCTGTAATTCATCAGGCGGGGTGACGCCACGGGAGAGGCAGAGCACAATGAGTGGAAATTTCCTTCGCACATGCACAGCTTTCTTGTTTATCGGTTTGGGACACAGGATCAGTGCCATCTTGTAATGGTGAATGTGAGTGCGGCCCCTCACAGTTTGTGTATTAGGAATGTGGGTTGGCAAAAATCAGAAAACCCTCTTCTTCCTCAGACCGATGATTTTTCTCTACCTTTCATTCTTCGTCTCTTAGTCCTTGCTTCCTTCTCTATGTCCAGCTGGGCAAAATTTCCACCCTTGTGTAAGAAGCTATTTGCAATTGAGACCTGCTGGGAAAGGAAAGATAGTTTTCTCTAATCCAAATCTCAGTGTCACTGAGTGTATCAATCACATTCAAGGGCAGGCCCCATGTGCAAGAGTAATTCACAAAAAATAAAACAAACTCCAGGGTTTTTTGGGGGAGGGAGGTGTAGTGTGTTTTTTTATGTAATTTAGAATTCTTTTTGTCTTATTGAGGATTTGGGGGGTTGTTTGTTTTGTTTTTGAGAGAGAGAGAAAGAGCGTTAAGTTGGGTAGGAGCTGGGATGAGTTAGAGGAAGGGGAAGAATGTAATCAAACAATATTACCACAAAAAATTTAAATACATTTTTAAAAATTAAAAAATCAGCACAGATGCTGAAAGACCAGGCTTATTCTGAGAACTGGCCAAAGCAAGCTATTGCCGTTCATAAAATATGTATGTGCACATAGAGATGAAATTATAAATCATACAAATTAAGGACGTTGAGCCTTTGTATATGTGTGGGTGTGTTGAATGCATGCGTGGTGTGTGAGGTGTGTGTGCGCAGGTGTGCACACTGTGTGTGTTCACAGAGGCTAAAGGAGAAGATGCAGTTTTCTCCTCCTCTGCCCCCCTCCACCTTATTCTTTCAGAGTCTCTCCCTGAACCACGAGTTAAGCTGGCATAAGCCCCAGTAATCCTCCTGCCTGTGTCCCCACAGCACCGAGGTTACAGGCACATGCAACCACACCTGACTCTTTTTTTTTTTTTACAAGGGTACTAGGGATTTGAACTCATGTTTACATAGCGACTATTCTTATTCACTAAGCCATTTATTTGCTTATTCAGGCCATTTCTTTGCTTTCTAAGATTTCACTATGCAGCCCAAGCTGACGTTGAATCTGTTATCCTCCTTCCTTAGCCTCCATCCTGTGCACCCAGTGCTGAAATTATAAGCACAAGCTATGACCCACTATGCCTAGGTGGGAATAGACTTACGAGGTTTTAAAAAGCCGTGTTTGGGGAAAACAAAGTTTCTCACCCTCCCTTGCTCTCACTGTGGAGGGTGGGAGCAGTTCATTTGGGATAAACTGGATTTGTCTGTCAATAACACCAAACTTGCTGACCGTGAGGACTGAGTTAGCCCCCACTGGACAACCATGCCTGACCACTGTCAGCGAAGTTCTGATGTGACTGATCTCTACCTCAGCTGGGTATATAAAGGACCAATCGAAGGAGGTCACCAGCATTCGCAGGAGGTCCTTTTTGGAAACAGAGCCTCCAGCCTCCGTCAAGCCTTCAGATGATCAACATCTGACTGAACCCTGTAAGAAGTCTCGGTGCCCAGCTTAAGCCCTTCCCAAGCACCTGGCCCTCAGAAATGGAGGTCACAAATGCCTACTATTGGTTTAAGATCTCAGATTTGAGGAGTAATTTGTTTCACAGAAGGATATGGCTAGTGCAAATCGGTGTTTTCGTCATCCACCCTTTGCAGATGTGGAAATGAGGTTATCGAGATTTGCCTACCATCCTGGGAAGTATGATTTGAACCTGAGCAGCCTGGCTCCAAGGTCACATCAAGATTCAGAACCATAAGACAGCAGGTTCTGTAGGGCAAGTAGGGCTCAGCCATCCCTGTGGAAAGATCCAAATCCCCAATACAAAAGGGCCATCCCTTTGCACTGAAATGGCAGCTTTTCTCTGTGGGCTTCTCTTGGCCAAGAGCCACATGGCTCACCTAGTGGGAAAGAGGTTCACTTGACACACACTGCTTAAGCACGTACTGCATGCCACCAGGGCCAGGACCACAAAGATGACAGGTGAGTGACGCCAGAGCAAGGCCAGAAGAGATGGCTACACTCCAAGACCCACTGGAACTGTGCAGGTCCCAAGGAGACCAGGGGCCAAGGTCTTGCACATGATTGCATGACTCCTCTTGCATTACCCTCCCCTCCCCCCCATTTTCTGCTCTTGGTTTCTTTATTTATTCTGTTTCCAATTACAAAATATAAGAAGTTAACCCAGAAAAGAAAATAAAACTATCCATCATTCCTCTATGAGGAATCCTCATTGGATTTTGCTGTAAAAGATGAGGGTATTTGTTCCATTCTGTGAGGCTGTCCACATGGACATGGTCTTGTACACAATGAAGGTCACAATGTAGGTACTTTTCTTATAATATGCTGCTGTCGTTTAATGCTATCCTAAAAGTTCTTGTGTTAGATGAACTACTGGTCAACTTTCCTATTTCTGTGTGGGTGCTGGTTAGAGGTGGAGTGTTTAGGAAGTGACTGGGATTGGCTGAAGTATGAAGGTGGACTCCCATGGTGGCTACAGTAGATTTACAAAACAGGAACACTTATTTTGTCTCGCCAGATGTCCTTCACCATGTTGTACTGTTATTCAACAAAATGGTCCTCACCAAATGCTAGCACCCAGAAGTGTGAACTAAACAAACCTCTGTTCTTTATAAATTACTTATATTCAAGTATTTTGATATAGTAACAAAAAACAGATGAAGACATATGTGGTTGAAAGTTTGCTTCTCCAGCATATTCATATTCTTTTCCTTCATTCTCTCTCTCTCTCTCTCTCTCTCTCTCTCTCTCTCTTGGTTTGAGGCAGGGTCTCTCTGTGTAGCCCTAGCTGCCCTGAAACTCACTCTGTAGAATAGGCTGGCCTCAAACTCACAGAGCTCTTCCTGCCTCTGCCTTTTGAGTGCCTCGATGCACATAACTGGCACCTTTAGCTTTTCTCCCAGGCGTGACTGCAAGGCGAAAGGACACATCCTCCAGTGGTGGCTCTCAGACACCAGTCAGTGCGTGTCTGTTTCCGGTGTCTAAAGTGAAAAGGAAATAACAAAAACCAGGCAGTTTTTCCCAAGGCTACAAAACCATGTTTTTCATAAAATGATTACGTCCTGACTTTTTGTTAAAGACAGAGTGTTTGTATTGGTCAGGGGAAAAGGGATTCTGAGAAGAGAGAAAGAGAATCTTAAGCTTACAAAAAAAAGGCAACCAAGGACAACCAATAGCTTAGCAGTTAAGAGTACTGGTTGCTCTTTCAGAGGTCCTGAGTTCAAGTCCCAGCACATACATAGTGGCTCACAACCACCTATAATGTGCTCTGATACCCTCTTCTGTATGATGTTCTCTTCTGACATGCAGGCATGCATGCAAACTTGTCTGAGTTCCAAGATCTTGTTTTATTTTCTGAGTCTCACTATGCAGTTCAGGTTGGCCTTGAACTTTCAGTGATCTTTCTTGTTTCAATTCCCAGGTGCCGGAATGATGGGTGTCAGCTGCAGCATTCAGCTGAGTTACTGAGATTTATAGGAGAAAACTATTACCCAGATCTGTGCAATACTGAAGGTAGGGACCAGCTTGAGGCTGGTCTTGGGCCTTATCAGCCTTGCACGTGGTGATAGGAATACTCTTACTTACACAAGGAGAAACCATAGAATTTAAAATCCCTTTCCTGGAGCTGGGAGAGAGGGTAGCCCAGTCCTAGGGCACTTGTGCAGCAAAGTCTTGAGTTTGATACCAAGCACAACCAAAAAATTAAAAAAAAAATCCTTTCCATTTCCATTTATGTTTTTTACCCCCTCCTGCAGACAGCTGTCCAGGCAGACAGGAAAGTCTCCCACTTCCCAGATGATGCCTGTGGAGGTACAGCTGAATGGGGACTGTCTGAACCACAAACCCAACAAGGAGCCTCTTCAGAAGTAGCCTCCTGGCTCTTCCCGGTTCTGTAGCTGATCGGCAGCACTCCCCTGGGCAAGGAAGGCTGCTTTCCTAGACCACTGATTTCCATCTGTAAAATGGGAATGACTCTGGTTCCCTCACAAGCTTATGAAAGATAATAATGCCAGACCTTTGGAAGAGGAAGGATTTAATAAACATTGTGGTTCTCATTTTTTTTAAGTATTTAAATTAAAAAAGTATTTAACACATAGAGATGATTTAAATATTTTAAATGTTTAAATATTTATTTATTATTATTGTGTATACACTGATGGGGATGGTGCATGTCATGGTCCGTATGTAGAGGTTAGAGAACAACTCTGTGGAGTCTGTTCTCTCTTCCAACCTGTACAGGGATCCTAGGGACTGAACTCAGGTCTCCAGCCTTGTGCGGCAGCGCCTTCACCGGCTGAGCAATCTTGCTGACTCAAAATCTTTTTAGATAGCTGAATAATCCAATGGATGAGTGAAAAGAAAAATCAGGTTTTGTGTGTCCTCCAGGCATCTCTTTACGCCAGGTGTCGGGGAGCTGCAGCGAAGGTACACAGCGACAAAGAGGGGAGGGGCCAGCCACCACCAGATGAAGCTCTTCCCGCTTCCGCTTCCGCTATCCTGAAAAAACACTGGATTTGAAAAGCCAGGCTAGATGGAACAGTACACAGAAGTCAGTCCGAGGAGGCAAACACCGGATGATGTGGAGA
>CM053762.1:49856408-49872613 GCA_028658305.1 Pachyuromys duprasi | reverse complement strand
CATCTCTTTACGCCAGGTGTCGGGGAGCTGCAGCGAAGGTACACAGCGACAAAGAGGGGAGGGGCCAGCCACCACCAGATGAAGCTCTTCCCGCTTCCGCTTCCGCTATCCTGAAAAAACACTGGATTTGAAAAGCCAGGCTAGATGGAACAGTACACAGAAGTCAGTCCGAGGAGGCAAACACCGGATGATGTGGAGAGATGACCTTGGAAGTGTCAGCCTTCAGGATGGGGGCAGGTGCAGACAAACACAGCATTTCACACATGTGAAAACCATTACGACGGTCACCAGTTAGCCAGCTGAGGCTTCTGATAGCCCTAACTGCTTTGGACCGCGTTGCTTTATCCCCTGGCCTGGGCCCCGTGCAGGCAATTTCTCAGCGCTATCTGTCCCACAAACTGGATTTCATCTAAAGTGAGTCCAATCCCAGCTTTAAAAATTGCTTGTAGGAGCTGGAGAGATGGTTCGGCGTTACAGATCATGAACTGCTTTTGCAAAAGGCCGAAATTCCTTCCCTAGCACTGACTCAGATGGCTCACAAGCACCTGTAATTTCCAGTCCATGGGGATCTGGCTCCTGTGGGCACCTGCACATACGTGATTTTTACTCAAAAGCACACAATATACATAAATAAGGGAATCTTTTTTTTAAAAATTGCTTCTGTGTATGTGTCTTGGGATTACATTCGATTATCTTTGAGGATTTGTTGACAAGGTCCCTAAAGCCAGGGCTTTTGTGGCCTCTAATAGGGCCTCAGGGAAGCTAGAGGGTTGAACCCTAAGGGAGAAGGGGTTATAAGTCAGATCCAAACTGCCCCTCCTCAGAGGTGCGGGGAGTATCTTCCCCACAGGCCTGGCACATCTTTGAAGGTGTTTCACTATTTCACTTAAAAGGCAGAGGAGAAGGCGGCTCTGGGTCCACATCCGAGGTGCAATACTGGCTTGGCAAGCATGCCACAAGCAGAGGGTAGCTGGGTGGTGCTTGGAGCAGTGATCTGAACTTAGAAAAAGTGACAAATAAGGGAACAGTGTTTTCTGCTATTGGTGGTGGCTTGAATGATGGTTCTTGGTTTTCTAAAATCCTAGGAAGGGACCTAGATACAGGTCATATGCTTACTTTATATGTGCATACACACATAACACAGATTCTTGGCTGTGAGGTGTATATCATACTTAAAATGTTTCTTTGAGGTACAAGGTCAATACTACTTCTCCAGCCCCTTGCAACATGGCCTCTTTCCTGAACTTAGCCCATTAGACACATCACGAGAGATGGGCATTTCAGGAGAATGAGGAAGCTAGATGTGCACAGAGGCAAAAGATGGAAACACAGACACAGTTGTGGGCTGCTGGGATCCAGAAGCACACCATCAGCAACGGGGGTGTGCATTAGAACAACCCCAGCCTGGAGACAGTGTTTCAGGCCGGGGTATCTCCAGGGCCAGTCCTCCAGTCCTCCCACTGGAGAATCTATGAATTACAGAATCCCCTTTCCTGTTAATGCAGCCAGCCTGTATTCCTCTGCATGCGTGTGGGAGCTCACGTCCGTCTCAGTCCTGCTGTGCTAACATCTGGCTGAGCTTCCTAGCCTTTGAGAGGCTTGGCTTCATCATGCTCTTGACGCCCTGCTCCAACAACCAATCTTGATGGAACAGGTCCCCAGTGCCGGCCCACGTCCTCTACTACAGCCAGTGCAACCCCGAGGCTCTGAGCAGCCTGGCTAACTTTCCCCTAGATTACTTTCCTTCTTTCCAAACTGTATTGCAAAACCAGTCTTCTCTGTGCTGCCCACAGCTGCAGCTCCCATGCTCCTTGCCCAGTTCTCCTGCTGTTTCTGATTGACTGCTGACACAGAGGCTTTGGTTTTCCCTGGAACCATCACAACCTAAATTGGTATTCTGAGAGGGTGAGAGAGTATGTGTGTGTGTTCATGTATGCATGTGCAGATGTGTGAGAAAGGCGGACACTGAAGCCATAAATTCTGAACTCTCAGCTTCCTGATGAACTCATCAACCTCTTTTCTCACTCTTTCAGTTTAGGGACCTCTCCCCTGGATTTCCATGAGTGGAGGGGTTTTGCGTCTGAGTGTATGTGCGTTGCATCTGCTGTTCCTTTTCTGAAATGTTTTTCTGATTTCAGCCTTTCCTAAGGCCTTAGAAGTGATGGGTGACACTTACTGACCCCTCAGTGCACAATAAGCTCCATGCTTATCATGATAATGGGGTTCTGCAAGTATCACTGCCTGTGCGGAGGCTGAATGGTATGATCCCCCTCGGTCTAGTCAGGAGAAAACTAAGGTTGCAGAGTGTATTTCTTTCAGGAAATATTTTGTTGATAGCTAATGGGAATTCAACCAGAAAAATAAATCAAACCAGAAAAATAGAGGGTGAGAAAAACAAGAAATGGTAGGAAAAGAAAAAAAGGAAAACAAAGGAAAATTGTCTCATAAGCCCAAAGTCAAGAGGCAAATCTGCTCTAGGCATATCCGGATTGACTGAGCTATCCAAAGACATGGCGGAGTGGCACCTTGCTTCCTCCTCTGAACTGGCCTTGTGTCAACACCCTGTTCTCCAGGGGAAGCCACGGCAGTGCTTGCCTGCCTCTTGCCCACACCGCAGACTTTCTCTAACACAGCTGGCAGGATTCCAAGGCACGCTCTTGATGGTGGGGGGGGGGCTATAGTCACCCACATCTGGAGTCTGGACAGAGGCTGGAGATGTCAAGTTCCCAGCGCTGACAGCACCGAAGAATGGAACGACGGACTCTGGGTAACTAATAGCAGGGAGGTGGCTGGCACATCAGGAGATGAAGTGGCATAGAAAATGGATTCTCCAAATCCAAAAGCAAGCGTGAGCTTGCAATCTACTATGACAGCATCTGCAGGCCACGAATGGACCTGGTGATCTTCCCCAGCTGCCAGTAATTAGCCAGGTTAGCTTTACAGAAATGACACTGTGGTCCAATCTTCTTGTCTTACAGATATCAAATTAGACCTTGAATTAAAGAGCATTTGAATTAGACCTTGACTAGACCTTGACTTAAAAAGAGTCAGGTATAAGGTACTTTATAGTCCCTATATGTACCTGTATGTCCCTATGCATACCTTCCATCTTGGTTGATGAAATCGACTTAAATCTGCCATGTTTCAATGTATAAATAAATCAAACAAAAGCTTATATCAAAAGTAATACCTGGGCCTATGAGATGTTTCACTGGGTGAAATCACCTAGCTCACAGATCTGATGATCTGAATTGAATTCCAAGATCCCATAGTGGAAGTAGAAAACTGATACCTGAAATGTGTCTGTCCTCTGACTGCCAGAGTATGCCACAAGCATGAACCCACACAACTGTACCTACACACATGTACATGAACATACAACACACACCTAGACAAATAATAATAATAATAATAACGTCTTTTGTGTGATTTAAAAATACAAAGAAAAAGAAAAAAGGGAAATGAATGGAGCAACGCAGAATCCTCCATCCTGAGAAGAATATTGTTAACAGCTTTTTAACTCAATGTTTACCATTGTGATATCCTTTATATTTTAAACATTGGCTCCATAATTCCTTCCCTTAATAATACTGAACTGATGGAGACTCTGTCTTCTGTCTGTCTCATTCAAAGTGTCCAAGAGTTTTGTCTACATAAAAAAAAATGGTATGATATGGTGTGACTTTTACAGAGAAAATCTCCCTAAGCTGTCTGTGTATAAAAGTGTGTGTGTGTGTGTGTGTGTGTGTGTGTGTGTGTGTGTGTATTAGATATCTGTTTGGCCTGCCTACCTCATAGGCCATAAAAGACCATACTTGGATTGGGAAGTTGGGGGGTGCTGTACATTTTGCTCACCTGTATTTGCCCACAGAACTGCCAGTCTCTAAGATAATTCCCAACAAAGGGTGGGTCCTGGCAGGCATCCTCCTATTTGGTCTCCTCCCCTGGCATCTAGCTTGGTCTTGTGGCCTTTTCCAGGTAACAGAATGCAGGGGATGTGGCACCGAGTGGCATTCAAAGCTAGGCCACAAGATGATCCAACTTCAAGTAAATGAGAGGCTGAAGGGGACCAACCAGCTGAGTCTGTCAATCCAGAGCAAGTGAGAGGGAAGAGAACATTGTTACAGGCCAATAGATTTGGGCCAAGAACCCCCACCACTGTTTCCAGGACCCTGAATCTGTGCCCAACTAAAGCTTACTGGTTAAAAACCTGTTGCTTTTGGAATTGGAGAGACAGCCTGGGCTGCATTTTCTCACCATCACCCCAGCAGCTAAATGATCCCTCTTATAGGCGTCAGCAAACAGGTGTAGAAATGCATCCTCAGTAGTGGCAGAGCTGGGTCTTTAGATGTGGTGTCCTGCAGAATTAATCCCCCATACATCTTGGCCACAGTGGTGTTGACCATCCTTACTGGTAATGTACCTTACTTGTTCCTTAATTAGTGTGCCTGGATTTCTTAATTAAATTTTGTGAAAAGTATACATCAAGCTACCCTGTGTTTTACTGCTTTTAAAATTAATTGGTTTGTTTTGTTTTGGTTTGTTTTGGTTTTTCAAGACAGGGTTTCTCTGGGTAGGGCTGGTTGTGTTGTACTCATTCTGTAGACCAGGCTGGCCTTTAACACATGGAGATCTGCCTGCCTCTGCTTCCCAAGTGCTGGGATTAAAGGCATGCGTCACCATACCTGGCTTTTTAAATTAATTTAATGTAATTATAATTACATTATTTCCTTCCTTTCTTTTCCTCCCTCCAAACTCTCTCATATACCCCTCCTTACTCTCTTTCAAATTCATGGCCTCCTTTTTCATTAACTCTTATCATATGCATATATGTATACATATATATATTCTTTAATATAACCTGCTCAGTCTGTATAATATTATTTATATATGTTTTTAGGAACGGCCATTTGATATTGGATAACCAACTCATATATCCTTCCCTAAGGAAGTCTGTTTCTCCTGACCTCAGCATTTCTTACTTGACTGTAGTTCTTTGTGTAGGCTTTAGGTCTCACTTGCTTCCCCTCCACTTTGGCATGCCTATGGTTGCTGTCCATGTTCAGCTCATGCTTGGCCAGTCATGTTGGTGAGATTTTATGGGTGTAGTTTCTAGCATTCCTAGAAGACATGATCTCAAAGAAAACTCCCTGATCCTCTGGCTGTTACACCCCCTCTTCTACAATGTTCTCTGAGCCTTTGGCGCAGGAGTGTTTTTGTAGCTCTATCCATTGGGACTGGGCTCCACAGCTCTATACTTTGATTGGTTGTGGTTTTCTTTAAAGGTATCCCTCTGTTGCAAACAGAAGTTTCCTTGACGAGGGGTGAGGACCACACTTATCTGTGGGGATAAGGACAAATGTTTAGAATGTAGAGAGGGGTTATGCTGCTTTAGTCAATGATGATTGTAGGTTCTCCTCCAACATGGCTAACTCGGGGTAGGCGAGGTTTCCCGTACCAAACATTGTTTCCCTCTTGTATCAGCCACCATTGCTGTGATACCTCCTGACCCACATAAGAAACTTTTAACACCAGTCTTTGTCGGACTTTCAGTTCCCGTCCCAAAGCTATTCTAAGACATTTTGCGTTTCCAAAGGTCAGTCCCCTTAAAGAAATGCTTTGCCCAGGTTATGTCATTGATCAAATATTGACTTTATTTATGGCTACATACTTGAGGTCTACTTTACAGTCTCTTTTACAGCCTTGTTTGCTTAATGGCTGATTCATAACCCTTGTTCTACCATGATTTTACTGGAAATTCTAAAGACAAAAAGCTAGGCATATCTTAGACACAAATGGTTGAAATCGTTGTAAAAGTTGCTCATTCTCGTTAGGATCCATTAAAACATCTTGTCGTCCATACCATGGGCCAGGCATGAGAGATGGGAGGCAACACAGCTTCTGATTTTATGAAACTTACAGCCTTTGGGCGGATGGGAGGGTGATAGGATGAGTGAAAAAATGGGCATGGTAGTGAAAGAAAAGGACTGTGAAGAAAGGCACAGCTAGGCAGTGGTGATGTCTGCCTGTAACCCCACCACTCAGAGGGCAGAGGCGGGCGGATCTCAGGTTCAAGGCCAGCCTGGTCTCTAGAACTAGTTCCAAGACAGCCAGAACTACACAAAGAGACCCTGTTTTAAAACAAACAAATAGGGGCTGGAGAGATGCTCAGAGGTTAAGAGCACTGACTGCTCTTCCAAAGGTCCTGAGTTCAATTCCCAGCAACCACATGGTGGCTCACAACCATCTATGGTGAGATTTGGTGCCCTCTTCTGGTGCACAGGCACATGTGCAGGCAGAAAGTTGTATAGATAATAAATAAATTAAAAAATACAAATAAAAACAGAGAGGCATGAGGGAGAGAGAGGAGAGGAGAGGAAAGAGACCAGAGAAAGCACGGAAGCCCAGAGGAAACTTTTTTTTTCCTCTACGTCCTTCACCAGGCTTCTGGTCTGGCAGGGGGATCCACTCACAGGTCCTTTCTTCCCTGGCATCTCTGAGTGACATATGTGGCATAGTGTGATGAACACATCACACCATTTCCTTTCCAAGGGGGATTCCTCTTTCCAACTGCCTTTGCAGTAAGTGGAGCCATGGGACCAAGTTCTGCCTAGTCAGAATATGCGTCAGGTGTGTCCCCTCCTGTCCGAAAGTTAGAACTAGTGAGCCATTCCATCCCTCTCTTTCGGCTTGGAGGCCACACTATAAGATGAAGGAGCACCCCAGCACACAGAGATTGTGACACGAACAAGGAAGAAACCCCATTGCGCCAAGATACTAGTCAGTAGCACACAGGGACATGCACCGTGGAGTTTCTGTATAACCTTTTTCTGATTAAACTTCCCATTTGTAGTAAATGGATAGTTCAAAGGGAATGAATTAACCAGCCACAACTCCATCTAGCTATCTTCATGGTTTTAGATAGAGGTCTGACTAAACTGTGAGAGCAGGCGCTGCTGTAGCCCCTGTGTGCACATGAAGAAAGGAGCAAGATGACAGAACTTAGAGATCTGGTCTAAACTGGGATTGTCTGGGGCCATACTTCATCTTACCATTCCGAAAGTTTTAATTAGCTTCTTAATTATTGGGGCTGGAGAGATGGCTTAGAGGTTAAGAGCACTGGCTGTTTTCCAAAGGTCCTGAGTTCAATTCCCAGAAACCACACAGTGGCTCATAACCATCTATAATGAGATCTGGTGCCCTCTTCTGGCATGCAGGCACACATGTGGACAGAATACTGTATAAATAATAAATAAATCTTAAAAGAAGGCGGCTATGGACTTCTTAATTATTGGGGTGGGGCACATGTGGGCCACAGTGCATATCTGTAGCTCAGAGGACAATGCCCAGGAGTCAGGTCGAACTTTCCACCTTGTTGAGGCAGGGGATCTTTTCCCATTTCCAGTGTCCTGTGTATTCCAGCTAGCTGGTCAGAGAGCTTCCAAGTTATTCTCCTGTCTCTGTCATCTGTATCACTGTTAGAATGTTGGATGCTTGGCGCCCCACATCTGCCTGTTCACATGGGTCCCCCCGGGATTAAAAGGTTGTCAGCCTGCTGAGCCACTTTCCCAGCCAGTTATTTGTACTATTTTTTAAACTTATTATTGTTGTATATGTGTATTTTTTTATGTCTGTGACCTATGTGTAGAGGTTAGAGGACAGCATTGCAGAGTCTGGTTTCTCCTTCCACCTTATATGGGTTCCAGGAATTGAACTCAGGTCACCAGGTTTGAACAGCAAGCTCCTTTACTGGCTGAGCCACCTCACTGACTCACACACACTCTCTCTTAAGAATAAATGTCTCAACTGTGTAGTTCTCCCCAGTTATTCATATTGGATGTCTCTGCACTGATAGTGGACAAGTGTGAGGAAATGCCATTAAAATGGCTAGGCAAAATGAATGGAGGCTCTCGGGGTCAGGTGTCCTTACCGTCTTCTCCAATATTCTCTCTACCCTCCATTTACATTGTAATCATCGCCAGAAAGTAGACTATGTCTGGGTGCCATTCTCCATCACCTGTTTCTGGCTTTGACTGTTTGCAAAGCAGTAGCCTGATTTGGGGATGGAAGGTAGCAGCTCAGTCTCTAGAGTCAAGATACTCATGGTCACATTCTAGTTGTCACTGTCTTCACTGTCGCCTTGAACAGTCACTTAACACTCTTCAAACACAGCTTTGTCATCCGCGTGATGATCATAGAATTTCCACCCAGCATGACTATGGGAATAAATCTACATGGCTGGTCCATATGAGGTGTCACTGGGCACACACAAGAATCTCCAATATAAAGCAGACCTTGATCGTACAAGCATGCTGGCTGGGTATCACCATTCCTATCTTGGAGCTGCTGATACTTCAAGCATAGGGAGGGTTAAGTGTCTTGCTCAAGGTCGATTAGCACTAGAATTTCAACCCGGGTCGGTAGTTTTATGTCCAGGTTTTCCCCAGGGGATTGTGCTTCGCTGATGCTAAGACACAAAAGAAACTTTCAAAACAGAAGTGCTTCTCTCCTCATCTGCAATAAACTAATTTCCATTAAGTTCAAGGGAAGAAATCATTACTGCAGCGTGTATGTAACACATGGTTAAAGTCCTGGAACACACTTAAACCTAATAAGCAGCTCATTAAGTTTATATTGATGATGATATGCTCAGGACAGCTTTGCTCTTGGTCCTGCTGTCTGCTGCCTGGCATTTACCGCTACCTCTTGAAGAGGAAATGAAGGGTGCTTCTTCATCATCTATGTCTTCATCAAGCATGGGGGGTGGCCTGCCCTCATTGTCCATGTGAAGATGCTTGCCTTTTGTCACTCATGCCTTCATCATCCACACCAGGTTATCTGCCTTCATCACCCAGGGGGAGGTGGCTTCCCTTCATCATCCACACAGAGAGGCTGACCTCTGTCTTCAATATGAGGTGGCTCATGTCCACTAGCATAATTTGTGGCTGAAACAGCCAGGTGACATTTTATTTGTTTTTCTTTTCCTCCCACAAAACCTCCAGTTAATTTATCTCCCTGTATAACAGGTCAACATTTAGGTTTGCCTTCTTGAGACTACGTGGCTCCCAACTTTAAGTTACTAGGCTATGGGAAACACCCTTCATCAAACAGAATCTGGGTGAAAGCTATTGCCCTTTCCCACAGACCTTGACATCAGAAAGCTACCAGCATAACACAGGCCAGGTTTTCTTTAAGCTCTGCTTAGAGATTCTCTTGTGACAACAAACATGCTTCTTAAACAGTGTGAGTCCTTAACTAATAAAATGGCCACTGTCTTGTTTGGAAAGTCTATTGTCTCTCAGCCTTGGGGACACGTCAGGTGGGGCCCTCTGGCTTCCTCTACAGCTGTATGGCCCCTTATCTGCTGTAGATGGTTACACATTTGCTGGTTAGGTGATGAGGTCTGGGCTTGGTCTTTTCTGGGCAGATAAGATTCTTCAGGAAAAATGTCAGCTTTCGGTCACTAGAAAAAATAGCTAAACTCAACTGATGAAGACAGTTTTATTCTGGGTATTTCAGTCATAAGTGCTGAGCCCTTTTGCTTTGGGGCCTGTGGCAAGGTGAGAACATCATAGCTGGCAGCACGTGGCTGGGCAAAGCCACTTTCCTCATGTCTAAGAAGTGGAAAAAAATGGGGGGGGGGGTTCAAGACCAGAGTCCCATAATCCCCTTCAAGGAAATGCCACAGGATCTGAAGCTCTCTCAAGAAACTTGGTCTTTTAAAGGTTCTTCACCTCCCAGTAGTGACACCCTGAGGATCAGTCCATTAATGCATATGCCTTTCTTTGGCAGGGACCTTACTTGTAATGCCTGCTAAGTGACTGTGTCTGGGGTTGAGAGAGTGAAGGCGTCTGTCAGAGGCCAACCTGTTCCTTCTGGCATATGCTAGTCCTTCTCTGGCTGTCTGGTTTGGGTGACACTATGTGAGTTTGATTCTTTGGGGACTCCCACCTTTTCAGGACCGTGAGGCAACCCCAGGCTTTGGCATCTCAGTAGTCTCTACATAAACTTTGTCCTTGGTCCTTGACCCCTCAGCCGTGTTTGAGTCTTTGAGCATTATCACTAGAAGCAGACAAGAGGGTTCATTTGAATTCCAGCCTGGTATTTCTCATTCAAGCATCCAAAGCCAAAAAATCACTAGTGCACAAAGGAAAAATGTGAGTGAGGACTATATACGAGCAGACTTGACTTAGGAACACAAAACACCTGAGATCTCTAAAAGAATAATTTTTCTGGAATCATAACACACAAGGCCAGATAGCAGGACATCTATCACCTTGAAGAGCCTTGGTTCTTCCCACTTCCACTAGCTATGTGACCTTGGGTAAGTGACTTCATTGCTGGGATCTGTTGTGTCACTAAGTTGGATTAGTTTTCAATCTTCAGTAATGGCCAGTGCTCTAGAGAACATTCTCCCAAATACTCAAATGCAGGCATGGGAACCAGCATTTCCAAAAGACTACAAGTGCATTTTCTGGACCCAAAGCAGGTCTTGAAGCCAGTTCCTCTCACCACTGACCTTCGCTGTGGGCCCGGGGTTGCGGAAGGTAATCAGGAAGTGCTGGCTGCTAGCCAGCTCTGTCCAGAAATGTAGCCATTAAAAGCTGCCAGATGGCAGGTGGCAGGGAAGGGTGAGGGAGGGCTGTATTTGCCATGTTGCTCAAACAGCACCTGTTGGACTGAAGTGGACACTGAAAAACCTCAGTGCTCATGTGATAGGCAGGGACTTTCCTTGGCTTCCTTCCCAGCTCAGGCAAGTCATCCTTCCTTTGTCCCATGCAGCTGTTCCACAGGTCACAAACTGCATTTCTGTTGTGGCCCACACTCTTAATATTTCATTAGCTTTGGACTTAAAAATAACTGGGAGGTTTCCTATTCTAAACTTCCAGGCTTCTCTGAGAAAAAGAAATCTAAAACTTCTTTTATCATGGTGGTTGAACTGAGAAATGTCCTCCCTAGGCGCCAGGATTTGCTGGTGGCACTGTCTGGGGAGGTTGGGGAGGAATAGCATTGCTGAAGAAAGTGTGTCACTGAGGTGGACTTTGAGAGACCATAGTATTGCTCCGCTTCCAGTTAGCTCTCTCTGCTTTGTGCTCGGGGTTAAGATGTGAACTGTCAGCTTCCTGTCATGCTGCTCCCGGCCATGATGGACTCTTAACCCTCTGGAACTGTAAGCCAAAATCACTCTCCCTTCTAGAAGTTGCCTTAGTCATGGTATTTATACCAACAGAAAAGTAAATGGTACAGCTGTGCTGTATTCATTTTTCTGAACAGAGCCCCCGGGAGTATATGCACTTCCGTCTCCACTGCAGCAGCTGCCCCCTCCCATTACCCACCAGGCCCCTAAGAAGCAGGGATGTTATGGTGCTCCCACTCTAAAATGTGGCTGGGATAAACACAAAGAGCTGGACGTAGCCTGTCCCTGAGGACTGGTGAGTTGTCCTGGGCCTCAGGTTTTCACCTATGTAGAAACATTAAGAAATCAGTGGTGGCTGGGTGCAGTGGTGCTCTCCTCTTATCTCAGCAGAGGTAGAGGCAGAGGCAAGTGGATCTCTATGAGTTCAAGGCCAATCTGGTCTACAAAGCAAGTGCAGGACAGCTAAGGCTACACAGAGAAATCCTGTCTCAACAACAAAAGAATCAGTGATACACTTGCTGCAGAAATCACTGGGCAGTGTACCTGGCTCTTCCTGTGGAGGCTCATTCATAAAGAATTCCTTTAGCCACTGAAAAATATTGTTGAATAGTTGTCGGTTAAAGGTAAGTATCACCTATTGCGACCCACTGTAATTATTTCCCTAATGGAAATGAAAAAACAGACCCCCCAAAATGTATGCTTAAGAGGCTTGGGATATAGTTCAGCAAAAGCACATACACAGTATGTATAAGGCTCTGGGTTTGATTCTCACACTACCAAAACAAACAAATACTCCACAACACTTATGCAAGATACAATGCAAATTCCTACCAAGGGAAGTACAGAAAACTAAATTATAGCACATTTATAAAATGAAATATTATTCAGTTATTAGAAAACAAATTATATGTACATAGAAGTGCATGTATTTGTGTGTGTGCGTGCGCGCATGCGCATGAGAATGAGTGGGCATGTACACATGTGCAGGTCATCAAGAAAGTAGAAAAGTATCTTTTTTAATTTTTAATATTATGTACTTTGTATCCCAGCCATAGCCCCCTTCCTCATTCCCTCCCAATCCCACCATCCCTCCCTCCTCTCCTCCCTGCCCCTTTCCAATTCCACTGATAGGGGAGGACCTCCTCCCCTTCCATCTGACCCTAGTTTATCAGGTCTCTTCAGAATTGGCTGCAATGTCCTTTTCTGTGGCCTAGCAAGGCTGCTCCACCCGGGGGAGGGAGGGAGGGTCGAAGAGCCAGCCATTGAGTTCATGTCAGAAATAGTCCCTGTTCCCCTTACTAGGGTTACCCAGTTGGATACTGAGCTACCATGGGCTATATCCGAGCAGGGGTTCTAGGTTATATCCATAGAAAAATATCTTAAGAGGGAGAAGGAAGGGAGAATAATGCAATGTATGTACATGAAAGCAGAGTTCAGCAAGACTATCTGGGGGAAGAAACTACATTATTAAAAAAGTAGCATGGCACATACTACTTAAACATACTATGATGAAACCCATTACTTGTATGCTAGCGCACACTTTTTTAAAGTAATGAAAATTTAAAACATAAAAACATGGAAAAGTCTGAAAGCACTGATGAGTCAAAAAGAAGCAAGATCCAAATATGTAACTCCATGTATGTGAATTAAGACCTTACAAAACCAACGCATGGACAGAGACGAGACTGCCTCTGAGAAGGGATTCTGGACTGAAAGCAGCCTAAAGACACTTTCAGGAGTGGTGCTGTGGTCTGCACTACTTGTATAATGGTTACAAGGATGCATGTCAATTCATTAACTTGGTGGATGGAGAGATGGCTCTATGGTTAAGAGCACTGGCTGTTCTTCAGAGGACCCATGTTCAATTTCCCAACCACACAGCATCTTACAGCCCCCTAAATTCCAGTCCCTGGGGATCTGATGCCCTCTTCTGGCGTCTGTGGGCACTATACACATGTGGTACACAGATATCCATGCCAGCAAACAGACATATAAAATCAAACCAAAATCTCAATTTAAAACTTTTTTCTTAATTTGTATATTTAATTATGCATAAAATGTTTTTTTCGTTGAGATTTTTGTCTTTTGACATTTCAAAGAGTCTTGCTATGTAGCCCAAGCTGGCCAAGAACTCAGGAGTCTCCTAAATCATCCTCCTGAGTGTTTGGATTACAGAGGTGTGCCAACATGCGTGGCATAACGGCCAAGGGGAGAATCCTAAAATGACAGCACCAGTGTGTCTGCTAGACAAAAGAACATAACGACAGAGATAGCTCCTTCCCTAGAGACACTATGCTTTCCTGTACAACAATGATGACCCTGGGTGAACTGCTCCATCTCTGAATGGTGCTGGTATTAGTAAGTACTTCACAGAGCTGCAATTAAGAAGTATGACACACCTAACAGTTTCTGGTCAGCAGCCATGTGACCATGTGCCATAAAAATAAACAGAACTGGTCAACTCGCCAAGGGTTTTCAGGTCTTAAGCTCTTGACAGATCCTTGCTTCAGAAACATGATCCAGGAAAAAAAAATAGACTTCTTGTTCTAATCATCTACAAATGAAAATATGCAAAAAAGCTGCTGAACTCGAGGAAGGTTTCAGAGACCTGTTCCTTTTCTTGACGTCTTCCCAAGGTACATGTTTATACTGGTGCACAGATGGGGGTTGAAGCATGGAGGGAAATGCCGAGAGCCAACTCCCCAGTGCAGGCTCTGCCAGGGTAGTGTGGCTTCTAACTCTACCTTCTGGCTATAATGTCCAGGGAACCCCTTAATCCAAACATTCTCTATTAATGAGTGGGCAGATCATCATCCACTAAATGAGCAAGCCATTTTCCATATCTGTAAACTACAGGCAATGCCTGGCTTACTTAGAAGTTGTGTATGAAGCAATTTTTTTATGGCATACATAGAATTAAATACTGTGGTCTTTGATAGTTCAGAATAAGAACTACCTAATTGAAAAGTATTTCTGTAGAAGATATTAGGAGTCTGGAATCATTAACTCCAAAGGCAAATTTTTATTTACATTAGCAAATATATACATTTTTTATGCCCTAATATTCAAAAACTAAAATCACATATCTCTTCACAGGCTTGTTGTTTTGCCTTTACAACAAACAGCTCAAAAATATTTATTGATCAGCAGAGGTACCTGAAGTCCCCACTCCTTAACCCCACTCACAGAATGACTCTGGTGTCTTCTCAGTTCCCCTGTGACCTGATAATGTGTTATCTATTCGGAACCCCAACACAGTTCTGTGACTAGAGATCTTAGGACTATATATGTACACAAATACACACTAGATGTGGTAAACTTATTAAATTATTTTATTTTACTTCCTCCTTCATATTACTAATAGTAGCCCATGTTTAAGCATGTTAGAAAATCTGAAAAAATAAAACACCTTTTGGTTTATATAAAGCATATATAAAAATATCTATTTAGAAAACAAGTATCTGATAACTACACTGCCCATCCATCTTTTAAAATGCCAAAAAATAAAAACAAACAAAAAAAATCACCAAGATAGGAATATAAAATACCTGCAAATTAAATGAGGAGGAAATATGTTTTGTCAAAGTTTTGTTCATTTTGGCATTTTAGGAAAGCGACCTGTGCTAATGAAATTTAAGTCAAAGTTATGGTCAGATAATATGAATGAAAATGTGCAGCTACTTAAAGGCGTTCTTCAAACAAAGCCTGCTTGTGCTTAGAACAGTTAACGGCAATAACAATCAATTACAAAACTCCCTAACTTTTCTAGTAACTGGTCTACAATAGCAAGAGGTATCAAATTGCAAGGGTCAGTATACTAAGCACTTACATAAAAAAATATCAGCACAGTAAGACCCACAGTAAGACCTTTTGATTCTCTTAAAAACCCCAAGGCATAAAATATTTGCTTGCTGGTCAGTAGTTTTAAGCCATAACCAATAACCCAAATAGCTCTTGTTCCTTGAGTATACGAGGAGAGTGAAGTGCTAGCTATTGCAACAGTATGAAGTGCTAGTAGTCTGGATACCTGCTGCTCACCACAGTCTATCACTACAACCTGATGATGACGCAGCTCAGGGAGGCATCACTACCAAGGAAAATGCAAAGTGGTCAGAAAAATACAAGGGCACACAGTGGGGTTCTTGTGCAAGTGATGTAATCTGTAATTCAAAGTGCCCATAAAAAAAACAAACACAAGTTACAGTGTGGACTTTTTCAGCACAAAGGCAAGCCTGGCTCTGCTATTTCGTGCAGTATTCAACATGGACAAGCAGGTCTCGATGTTCGGTGGCTGGGTACTGTACACTGCACTTGGGACATTCCACCAGGCTTTCGTTGAGTGCAGCACTAGGACTTTTGGGTGAGGTACCTTTCACTCTGTTTTCAGATTCTCCTTGGAGTGGGAATGCGTGCTCTGTGAAGGCAAACCCATGTAGCTGCTTCTGCAAAACAAATGTCAAATGCATACCGTTTGAACTGCTTCCTACACCCTCTGCATGCTTCAGCCCAACAGTTTAGTCTGAATTCCTGTTCAGATATTTTAATGGTGACATATGAGGTAGTCATGAATAGCTTGGATAATATATTGCAACTACTCAGGAAAGTACTGAGTTAGTGTTCATATAGATAGGCTTTGCTAAGAGGCACAGTCAAATGTAAAGGGAAGACCATTCCTTTTAACTTTTTTTTTAATTCACTGTATAAAATAATGAGACTCATCACAACATTTTCAAGAACAAGTATACATTTGCCAGTTTCGTAAAACAGAAGTAACTTAAGGAATAAAGAAATACAAAGACAGCCAGGAACAGTGACACAGGCCTGTAATTCCAGAACTCAAGGGGGCAGAGTCAGTCAGATTGCTGTGAGTTCAAGGCAGCCTGGTCTACAAAATAAGTCAAGGACAGCCAAGGCTACACAGAGAAACCCTGTCTTGAAACAGAGAGACAAAAAAGAAGTATAAAGACCTCAGTACCTGGTCGGTTGAAGTGGGAATGTTGTTATAATGTTCTTTTGAAATGTATACACCTTACCCTTGTTCATTCAAATGCTGATTTCTCCCCCCCCC
>CM053762.1:49838169-49855908 GCA_028658305.1 Pachyuromys duprasi | reverse complement strand
TCACCTTAAAGAATGCTTATGCTTTTAACACAAATGTGTCTACTGCCTTTTCTACAAGGTAGATTACAATTGTGATGCTAATGTGCCTAAAGTTTTATCTCCTTCATAAAACTTAAAAGTAATTCTTGTAAGCTGCAGGAAATCCACCTCTCAGGTCAACTGGGCTCCAGATAAGTACTGCACTTATTGCCTATCTCAGAGGGTGGGATTCCTCCCCTTTCTCTGATTTTGGGAGTTCCCTTTCCTGGCTACTTGATTGCTACATGAAGGGAGCAAGAGGCACATGCATGGTGGTATATGCCTTAATTCCTTTACAGTGGCCCAGCTCCTCTGGGTTGAGTCCTCATGAGGACTTCCAGCTCATGTTCAAATTTAGTTCTAAAGAACACTGTGTGCCACAGGGGTTAGTGATGCGTGCCTTTGATCCCAGTACTTGGAAATCAGGGGCAGGCTGATGTTTGTGGGTTTGAGGCCAGCCTGTTCTACAGACAGAGTTCCAGGACAGCCAGGGCTGTTATATGGAGAAGTACTGTCTCCAAAAACAAACAACAAAAGAACACCTTGTGACCCAGAGGGTGCAGGTGAATTTCTAACTCCCTAATAAATTAAAGTACTTCATATTAAAGATAGCTAATTTTCTATCAACCTTTGTATTTGTCCATCTTTAAGAAGTAGCAACACAAATAATCTAAATCTACATTAGATGATCCTCAATGTTTTTTAAATGAATCTGTTCATACTTTACTGAAGCACATGAACTAAAAATATTTTTAAGTTACAGGCAATTAATGTCCCAATTTAAAAATGGGGTACAGAGCTAATCAGAGAAGGTGGGAAGGAATCAGTCTTCCCTAGGGATGAACCCCCAAACTGGATATCCAATACAATGGTCAACCCTAAAAACATATACATATGAGCAACATTAAATGGATTCATCAGATTGTGTTTATATATTTCTATGTACCTATACATGTAACAAAAATTAAAGAAATCTTTTTAAAGATTTAAGAGGTAATACTCTCAAAAGCCACACGATGGCAATGTTACTTAACAAAGTAAGCTCTTACAGCCCCTACCTCTGTCTGGCTTGGCCTCAAACACACTATCATAGCCCAGGCAGGCCTTGAACTTAGATCCTACTGCCTCAACCTCTTGAGCAGCTAATACTACAGGTCTATGTCACCATGCCCAGCTAAGCAAACATTGCTTTTCACTCCAATTCTTGTATATGCATCCGCCCTTTCTTTAAAACTATAAATGATCAGAGTAGAAAGTTCTCAATAAACATTGATACTAGGTTTAAGTTTTCAGACATCACATTAGCTATTCCTTCTAGATTTGTGTCACCTATACGTACAGCAGGCATGCACTTAAATTTCCATCTAAATTACCAATTACATAATCTTAAAAAAAACTTGGCTAGCGATCTGCTTAGTCTGTGGACAAAAATTTCAAAATAGATCAAAATGCAAACTGTACTGCAGTAATAAAAACTGTGAGCTCATTAATAAAACTGGATTAGCAGAGTAGGTTAACTAAAAGTAACTATGTCTGTGTTAAATTTACTTAGTTCCTGTTTAAGGTACAGGTAGGGTTAAATAATTACAGATCTGTGCAGCTCCCTCCTGAATGGTTTAGGAATGTGTAGGTAAAGGGTAAGAAAAAAAATACAAAAACGAGCTTACAAAGGTCATGAACAGTTAAACTCAGGAAAAGAGTATAAAAGTGATACATGTATCACTCTCATTCTTAGAATTTTTCTATTAATTTATATTTTCTAAATTAAAAAATTAAAAATTACATATCTTCTCTAAGTTGTTTGAAAATCCAATTTTGTAACATTAAGACCAAGAAATGCCTACTACTTTCAGCTGGTTTTCTAGTCCGTATAGTTTGTACAAAAATGGTAACAGTATTGACATCTGACAACATTTATAGCACTGAGAGTTTCCTGTAGAAAGACTGTACTTCCCAGCGTCCTGTGCAGGCTGGAAGACAACCCCAGAAGAGAAGGAACTGGGTATATATGGGGTAGTCGGAGCAACCTTTCCCATGGGCATCCTCTCATCTGCCTGCATTGTGTGAGACACAAGGCTCAACCTCCAAAACACCACGCAGCACAGCAAAACGCCAGGACAAGGTAATCTGTTAGACTTAAGGTGGAGGGGCCAGGTTTGGTCTGGCGTTCACAGGATCCCCATTATCTTTGGGATCCCCCTATCAGTCAAACATTGCAAAAGCTTCACTGACTAATGCTGGCTGAGAATTCCTGAAATTCTCCACTGGCTCAGTGGCCTCTTTGAATCTGGGATGACAGGAGTAGAAGATGCACCGTGTATTTTTATGGGACATACGGCCCAACCATTCACATGGATGAGATCATGGCCCCTCACCGTAGATCCACCAATAAACACAGTTCTGCCTAAGGGCAGATACACTTCTCTTTCTGCCTTTCTGTCTCTTTAAGATGCCTAAGAAATCTAATAATTATTACCAGGTAATTATTTCAATAATTATTTCAGGCCTAAATGGCAGCTGGATACTTTAAGAGACATTACATCTACATGCATTCTAGAGCTTATCATACATAACAAATACCAATTCTTACAGACCAGCCTCTGAAGTACTTCCCAGGAACTGAGATGGAACCAGAGTTTCCAAGCTCTCACAAGGCAAACTTGCCAGTGTATACTGAGGAGAGAATGTCTCTTTCCTGCTTCCCAGGTCTCCCAACTACAATTTTCCTCCTCAAAGATTTGCTGATAGGAAAGATCCAGTGTCCTGGGCACTGGCAGCCGCAGCACTGTAGGAAATGCAGAATTGAAGCCCTACCCCAGAATTTTTAAATCCAAATCTACATTTCAAGAAAATCTTCTGGATTCACAAAGCCTAAAACCAGCTTAGATTTAGCTTGAAGGTGAATTGGATTAGATTTCACTGCATTTGTGTCTTTCTCATGTACATAGAGGGCCCAGCCAGAGGAAACAGAAGAGAAGAGGTTACTCCTTTCAAGGAGTGGCTGGAAATCCAGCAAGAGGGAAGGTACATAAGGTAAGTCACCTAAATACATGCTTCTGATCACTGAAAAATATGACACTGAAAACCCCGACTTTGTAATTTTTTAAAATTATGTTTATTTCAATTAGCTCCAGGTAAATACTTTGATAAAGGTTCCACAGCATCCTGTATAAACACTCAAGATATTGAAATTTTTCTTTTAAAAATCAAACAGACTTCAGGGGATATTTGCTAGATTAAATAAAAAGGAATCTTTAGAGTATGCTTATCAGGCATCAAGGTAGATACACCAGTAATGTTTCTGTAATCAGAATAGCTACCTGGTGTTCTAATTAATAATAAAATGTACAACTTTATATTTCATATATTTAATCTGAAACTTGAAAAATGCAAATAGTCCTGTACCTTCAGTGCATTCAATTTCCAGCAAAATGTACTTATCTATTTATTAGTTAGAAATAACAAAATTTTATGATACATCTAAAGTAACCTTATGTCCAATTCTAGAGAACTACTAAGTACATATAGACTGTGTTCCCTTTCCAGTTGTTCTAGGTGAAAGATTTGAAGATAATGAAATTCATTTTCAAACCCAAGACATACGGAGGTGCCTATTTAACATATCAAAGTGGACTTGGCCTCTAGGTTCTCCCAGCATCCCTCAGTATCTGCTACAACATATGGCTGGCAAACCCTGCTCAGGGGCTATTCACTATATAATCCAGACATTTCGGTTGCCAGCCCTCTTTCTGTATCTTTGGCCTTCTGGCTGCTGTACCTGATTCCTCTCTTCCCTTCTCCCTCACTCTCCTCACATGGCTCAGGGTCATGACCACTCTGGACTCTCCCAGATGCTTCTGCCTCTGGCTATGCTCTTCCTTTTACCTACAATGAACTTTCTCCTCCACTATGCCTAGGAGCAGTCCTGTCCTTCCCTCCCTACCCTTTTTATTTCTTTGTTTCATTCAAAGAATACATATCAAATAGATAAACAAAAAGAAAAGCATAAATTAAATTGCAAAATCTCAGCAAATCTTTGAGGAAGAAAATTGTGGTTGGGAGACCTAGAGAGCAGGAGAGACATTCTCTCAGTGTACACTGGCATGTTTGCCTCATGAGGGCTTGGAAAATGGTTCCATCTCAGCTCCCAGGTCTGTAAGAATTGATATTTGTTATGTAAAAATAAGCTCTAAAATGCATGTAGATGTCTCTTAAAAAATCCAGTTACCATGTAGGTCTGTCAGACATTTTGAAATAATTCCTGGTAATAATTGTTAAATTTCTTAGGCATCTTAAAGAGTCAGAAAGGCAAAAAGAGGGGTGCATATAAAAGCATTAATTAATGCAATAAAAGCATTAATTAAATAAGCAACTATTTGGGCAAGTTAGATTTAGGTAAAAAAGGAATGCTGCTAAAGTAGTTGGAAGCTTAACTCTAGGGCTTTCCAATCTATAGGTTCTCTTAATAATAATCGCAAATACTCACTTCTGCCTCATCATTACATTTTTTTTAAATTCATAACACTAATGCTTTAATGTCTATGAAATTTAAGAAGATATGAATTAGGGCTCAGCAGTTAAGAACACTGGTTGTTCTTCTAAACACCCTGAGTTCAATTCCCAGCAACTACATGGAGGCTCATAAACATCTGTAACGAGATTTGGAGCCCTCTGGCTGGCTCACATGTAAAGAAATACTGTATAAATAATAAATAAATAAATCTTAAAAAAGAACATATGAAATAGTCCTCTTTACCCATTCTTTAATCAAAAAATAATAAAACTTACATCTTTCAGCTGCATTTCCTTTTCATGAATACTATTCATTGATGAATTGAAGCAGTTTGCAGGCATGCTCTGTAAAGAAGCCAATATTAGTTAACATCATCAACTTAACAATAAAAGTTTCATTTTATTTAGTTCCACAAAAATACAAAATATTTCTCAAGACATCCCAAACACACCTCTACTACTGGTGAGAATTACCAGGAGGCTACTGCCAGAACTAAATTCCCAAGAGGCTCCTAAGCCAGTGATTCTCAGCCTGTGGGTCACGACCCCCTGGCAACCCTCTATCTTCAAAAAAATATTTACATTGCAATTCATGAGAGTAGCAACATTACAGTTAGTAGCAACAGAATAATTTTATGGTTGGGGGTCAGAACATTAGGTAGGTGGAGACCCACTGCCCTAGGTGATCTGGACTTCAGATCTAATTTTACTCTGATCCCAAATCCCCAGAACCTTCAGTGCATACAAATACCCCACTGAGTTCACACCAGGAGTCAAACAGCGAGGCTATTTCAAAGAAATGAACAAAACTGCCAAAGATAGAAACTCTTTTCTAGAATTACATTTTATATTAGTATAGGTTAATTATTCCTAAACTAAAAATACCAGAAACAAAGTGTAGACTTTTTGGAGTTTGGAATATTTAGATACATAATGAGATATAATTGGGATAATTGAAATTCATTATTTTTATTTTATTTTATTTTTCCCAAGTAGCCCTAGCTGTCCTAGCACTCATTCTGTAGACCAGGCTAGCCTGAAACTCAGAGATCTACCTGCCTCTGCCTCCTGAGTGCTGGATGCACCACTACCGCCTAGCCATTTGTTTCATATACACAATTTTATATAAAATATATAAAAGCTTGAAGATAATTTTTTAATGTTTTTTTTAATAATATTTTTTTATTTTATTTTTTTGTTATCAATCACAGGTTAGGTACTTTGCATCCCATGCACAGCCCCCCCCCTCACTCCCTCCCACCCTCCCTCATCTCCTCCCCGCCCCCTCCAAGTCCACCAGCGGGGGAGGACCTCCTCCCCTTCCATCCAACCCCAGCTCATCCTGTCTCCTCAGGGCTGGCTGCAATGTCCTCCACTGGGATCCAGCCAGTGTGTCACTCCCCAGCTTGTATGGGGGAGGGTCAAAGAGTCAGCCATCAAGTTCATGACTGAAGCAGTCCCTGTTTCCCTCACTAGGGTCTTCAGACCGACACCAAGCTATCATGGGCCCCATCTGCACAGGGGTTCCAGGACACATCCACACGTGGTCCTTGGTTGTAGAAACCGTCTCATACAAGGGCACAGGGGTCTTGTATGAGAAGATAATTTTATATAAGATGTTCAATGTACCTAGATTCTTGCTGTGACGGATATGTGAGGTCAGGTGTGAAATTTTCCATTTGTTAACATCAAAAAAGTTCCAGATTTGGTAGACTATAATATTAATTAGTAACACTTCATATAACAGTCACAGAACTCAAAACATAATAGCTCTCATTTCTTCATTCTTCCATAGAGAAAAAGAGGAAAACCAATTGGCTACACTAGCCAGCAAACTCTGAAAATCCTGCTTTTCAGGGTTTGGAGTTGGCAACTGGGGTTTTTCCTAAACATCCACAAGGAAAGCCTTGTGTAGACCCGGGGGTTGTTTGGGAAGGTTACTGAACCTGTAGGGATAGAGTCTTGCTGCAGGTAGTGGATCACTGGAGTCAGGCCTTGAAGCTGTTTAGGCAGGGCTCCACGTGCTCTCCCTTTGCTTCCTGAGTGCTAAAGCAAAGTAAACACTTGGCCATGTCTTTCCCGCCATGACAGAATGATCCCCTTAGACTAGAAGCCAGAACAAACCATTCCTTCCTTAAACTGCTTTCCTCAAAGTACTCAATACAGCATCACACCACTGAGAAACTACAACATGTATTCTGCTATGATGGTGTTACTAGTTGTCAGTAACATTTAATGTCAATAAAGCCAGGCTTCCTGCAAGGCAACTTGCAATCATTATCACATGTGACCACCAGTGCTCTTGGCCCAGTTTTAGTGACGTGAAATCAAGGCTTAAAAAAGAAGATTGGCAAACTCCAGCATTGTCTCTTAGGCCAGAGAGGCTAAGGGATTTGCTCAGTTACATGATATCTGGTGGCAAAACCAAGACTTAGACTCATGATTTTCACACAGATCCTTGTTCTTTCTGAGACATTGCTCCTCTCAAACAAGTGGGAGAGAAAATGTGCAGTTACAAAAGATATATTCATTATAACTGTTTATCTCAAACATGAAAACTAACCAAAAACTTAAACCTATTTATATAATACAAACCATTGAAATAAAATCTGAAATAAGAACATAAAATCTCAGCAAAATCTTGACCTCTATAGCTACAGCATGAACTGTCTTCTGAATATTCATCTGGGTGAAACGATTCTGTGGGCAGTGCAGGGAACCATATTAACTATTTTTACTTATGGAAGAGGGACAAACTGAAAAAAACAAAAAAGATGAATGATCTGTAGGTGCACTAAGGTGTCATATTATTTCACAAACATTAAAAAACTCATTCTGCATAGGAATTATACATTGTTCCAGGTAGGAAAACTCTCTAAGCTGAAAGCCAGTTTTAGTACCTGTGACAGATGGAGCGTGCTGGCTTTGTTTTCAAGTTCAAACAGCCTTTTTGTCATGGCAGACAGCTGCTTTTTTAGGACATCTGTCTCTTTGGATAAGGACTCCAGCAGCTGCTGCTTCTTCTCACATTCCTTTGTTTTATCTTCCAGCTGTTCAAGCAATGAAGAAGAGCTATATTTTGCCTTTAGCTGGTTTTTGAGTCTCTGTATTTCTTTTTCCTTCTCTGCGAGGTAATAAACATTCTTCTCTCTCTCAGCTTCCAGAACTTGAATTTTCTAGATAGAAACTAAGAAGAATCTTAGAACTAAGCCAAGGTTAAGCATTCAGCTAGACAATATATTGCAACAAGCCTTAATGAAGTATTTACTACAGATGAAATTTTATTTTATGTTATCAGGACCAAAAATATAAGATGAAACTCATTTCTATGCTCAATTCACTAATGCCATCTGTGCTCTAGTTAACATGTACACACAATGAATAGGCAGATACAAATACAAAGAGAGGAAAAATCATCTATATTAAGGATGGTAGAGAGAGGCTAAATCGATGCTTGTCACATCGCTGTGGCAAAGAGGAAGGAGCCAAGAGAAAGATGATAAAAACAACTGTCACAAGGAGCAGGCTCATGGGGCAGCCAATATGAATGATAAAATGGGTTTCCAAACAATTGCAAGAAAATCTGAACACCATTTGACACTTTGAAATGGATATTCAAGGTATTATAAATGCACTAACCAAAAACAAAAAAAAAAAAATCAAATCATGTAATATTTGAGTAAAGATTTTTTCCTCAACTATAGTTTAAAAACAAAAATAGAATAGCACAGTATCCTTCTAGTATCCCAAAAAGCATGGAAACAGACCCTTCTAAGTTATATAGCCAATAAAAATTATAAATAGAAAGCCAGTATGTTTTACAGTCTTAAACACAACATGGTGTGGTTTAATATGATCCCTCAAGTTTACATAACCCTCAGCATAACAATGTTAGAGGTGATGGGGTTACGAGGGCACAGGCCTCATTAGTGAATTCATGTGGCTGTCATGGGTTACTTATCAGTAAAAATGAGTTCAGCCCTTGGCTCCCATATACCTCATATGCTTGCCTGGCCTTCTTTCATATGATGACACAGCTTGGAGACCCTTAACAGATGCACTGTGCTTTTGGATTTCACAACTAAATCAAACAATCAATCTCTCTCCTTCCTTCTCCCCCTCTCTGGCTGTCTGCCTCTGTCTATCTGTATCTCTCTCTCAAATCACTCAGTCTGTAGCACTGTGTTTTAACAACACAAAAAGACTGATATTATATAAGAAATTTTTATCAATAATATTGATGTAATTAAGATGAATTGGGCTGGAGAGAAGGGCTCAGTGGTTAAGAGCACTGGCTGTTCTTCCAGAGGATTCAGGTATTTAATTCCCAGCACCCAAATGGCAGCAGACAACTGTCTGTAATTCCAGTCCAGACATGCAGGCAAAACACCAATGCACATAAAATAATCAATCAATCAATTAATTTAAAAAGAATTATCAAAAAGTTACATGACAAATGCCAAATTAGTTTTTTGATTTGTTTTCAACATTTGGAAAAACATGGTAAATGTTACAACACAAACCTATAATCATAACACTTGAAGGCGGAGGCAGGTGAACTAGAAGTTTAAGGTCATCCTCCGCTAATAGCTCAAGTTCCAGACTAACCCGTGCTACGTGAGACCATACGTGAAAAAATGAAACAAACAACAACAAAAACTGTGAGGGTCTGGGTATGGAGAGTTGTCTCGGCCTTTGCAGAGGAACTATATTTAGTTCCTAGCACCTGCATGGTAGCTAATAACCATTTGAACTCCAGTTCCAGGGAATGCAGACATACATGCAGGCACAACACTCATACACATAAAATATATCTTCTAAAAGTGAGGGGAAATATATATATCATAAAATTATAGGTACAAAACTATTAATCACAATGTCTATATTTCTGAAACAGCTTAATACCCGATAACTTCAAAACACATATTTAATTACATTTTAGAAAAGAATTAGTGCCAAGCATAGTGGTACATGCCTTTAATCCTAGTATTCAGAAAGCAGAGGCAGGTGGATTGCTCTGAGTTTGAGGTCAGCCTGATCTGCAAAGCAAGTCCAAGACAGCCAAGGCTACCCATAGAAAAACCTATCTGGAAAAAGAATATCCTAAAAGAGAGAGACAAAGACAGAGAGACGGAGAAAGAGAGAAAATTAGTAATAACTAAAGTATGCCTAAAGGTTAGTAAAATCAAAGTAGGAATTTAAGATTCTAAATTCAAAATCAACTTTGTAGAACTAAAAAGAACAGGTCACAACAGGACAATAAGAATAGGAATGCAGCATCTTGGCCAAACTTTGGGCAGAGTGCAGGGAGTCTTATGGAAGAAGAGAGGGGTGGGGATAGAGGGACACGGAGGGGACAGGAGCCCCACAAGGAGATCAACAAAGCAAAAGAATCTGAGCCCAGGGGGTCCTGCAGAGTCTGATGCACCAATGGAGGACCATGCATGGAACTAGAGTTACTAGAGCCCCAGCTCAGATGTGGCCGTGGAGACTGGCAGCTCAGTCTCCATGTGGATCTCCAAGGGAGGGGCGGTCTCTCTCATGAACTCAGTTGCCTGCTCTTTGATCACTCGCCCCTGGTGATGCAGCCTTGCCAGGCTACGGAGGAAGAGGATCCAGGAAGTCCAGATGAGACTTAACAAGTTATGGGCAGATGGCGATGGTGGAGAAGTCCCCCTTTCAGTGGACTAGGGAAAGGGGATGGGGGAAGAAGCAAGGAGGATGGAACTGGGGAGAGCTGAGGGAGGGGGCGTCAATTGAGATATATAATGAATAAATTGTGAAGAAAAAAATTAAAATGAATAAATAAATAAAAGAATGTAGCATCAGAAAGCCAAACACACTGCTTTCTAGAATGTGTATATCCTACAGGATTCAACAACCATTTACCTCCAAGAGTCTGCATCTGTCTTTATCAATCAGTTTTCCTTTCCCACTGGTGATTTCATCCAGGGATGTTTTAAAGGCTGCGATTTCTCCCTTAAATTTTTCTAATGCAGTGTCCGATTTGGAGCTGCTTGGCCTTGATCCCCATTTGCTTTTAATTAAATCTTTGGGACTTCTGGAAGACATCTTTGAAATAATCTGTGAAAAACAAACAATTTTACATTCAACTGCATTTTAAGTCAGTTTTGGAAGAGGCCTTATAACCTATTTTGCTCTAAAAAGAAGTGATTTATCCAATCAGTGGGGTCCAGAAAGAAAACTGAGCAAGATTTCTAGGGTGTTGTAATGAAAACAAACAAACAAACAAAACACCTCAGGTTGTGGATTCAAGGGAAATATCCACCTTCTAGAAATAAGACAACCCGAATACTCATATTTGCTGTTGAGAACAGATCTGATGTAGCCCAGGCTAGTCTGGAACCACACTAGTAACCAGGATGGCAGTGAACTCACAATCCTCCTGCTTCAGCCGCAAGGTATGGGGGTTACAGGTGTCTACCACTATGCCTAGCCACGTTCTGTAAATTAACAGAAAAATTTTGTTTACAATCAATGGAAGGGTCCCCAAGCCTTACACTCTCAAGGAGATATTATACCCAAGAACAAAAGCCTGATGATAATCTACTTCTGAGTTTATGGGCATTGAAAGGTCACTCAACATGTTTTAGAAGGTATGTCTAGTTGAACTCTTAATAGCCTTTTGGGAGAAGAAGTGAGGAAATCTAACATGAGACACTTATTTTTTTAAAAAGGTTTGGAGATAAAGGAATTAAGGGGCCCATTGAAGTAAGGGCAAGTTTCATATCTGCGGATAGTAATAAATGGCAGATTAGAAGCAAATGTATAATACAGATTCTACCAGGCAAATGTGTAGTAAAATATACTGTACATATAAATAGTATATAAAATAGCTCTCCATTAGGGAGGTTAAAGAAACAAATATTTTTCTACCTTGTCTGTCCTGAAATAAAACATATCATCTGATGCTAGGAATCCTTTAGTACAGTGAGGCAGGCAACAACAATGCAACCAAAGAAACCGAGATTCACATTTTCTCAAACTGTAATAAATACTAAGAGGAAATAATCGTAGTCATATAAGCTACCAGTAAAAGCAGGGAGATGTACATGGGGTGATCTCCTTACTTTTTTATTTCGTACAAATAATCTACGAGGGGCCAGGAATGAGACGGGAAAATAAAAACTGCAAAGAGAAGCGCTTGCTAATAGCAAAGGCCGAGCGCACGAGAGACCTGGGTCAGGTCACTGGCCTCTCGATACCTGTTCGTTAAGGAAGCGAAAATGCCGCAAAGTTGAAAGGAATCGACGGGATGACCGGAGGACAAGCACCCAGGGTGGTGTCTGTCAGAAACGAGCGTGTATTCCAGCGAGCGGAGGCGGAGTCCGGCGGCCGCGCTCTGCTCACCAACGGCGCCTCTCCTGCGGTCCAGTCCGGCCCTGGGGCTGCCGGCCCCACCTGTCCTTCCCACCCTCCCCGGCCGAGGCCGGAGCCTCTCAGTACCTGAGAAAAACACAGCGCTGCGTCAGACCCCCTGCAGCTACCCAAGCCGAGATACCGCTTCCGGGAGTTTGAATCCCGCGGCTACAGGGCGGGAAGCGTCACTGCCGGCTTGGAGAAGGGCGGGGCCTGCAATCTGAGGGCAGGAGAGAGGGCGGGGCCTGCAATCTGAGGGCAGGAGAGAGGGCGGGGCCTGCAATCTGAGGGCAGGGGAGAGGGCGGGGCCTGCAATCTGAGCGAGGCGGAGGCGGGGCCTGGTACTGGAGGAAAGAAGAGAAAAAGAAGCCTGGAGCCTGAGGGCGGCGAAGGGACGACCCTGGCGCCCGGGGATGGGCGGGGCATGGCCTGGAACCTGGCGATAGGCGGGGCGAAGGCGGGCTCTGGAATCTGAGGGCAGGCTGGGCGGGAGCGAGTCTTGAAATTAGCGGGCCGCCGGGCTAAGGGCAGAGCCGGAACCTTGAAGGCTGTCGGGGTGCAGAGCCCCACGGGGGCTAGAACCTGTCCCGGACTCGGAGGAGGACCGTGTGTTGGGGTGGGGCGCGTGTGGAGCCGGGGGCAAGGGGACGAGGTGTGTGTGCATGAAGTGCGGGGCTGTTGGGTCCTGTGGGTGTAACCGAAAACAGGGCTAAGAACAGATTGGGACGCCTGGTTAAATCTGGGCCTGCTTACTTCCTCTGTGGTTTCGGACACTGCTGTTCTACTTAGGACAAGCTCTGGGACCTCGTCTGTGCTCAGTTTCTCTTTATGTAAGATGGAGCCGCTCCATCTCCTCGATTACTGACTTCCACACGGCCGCCTAGACTTCCCGTTGGACCACTTTTACCCTTGCCAAAGTCAGGGGCGGAGCAAGGAGGAGCGCCGCTGGGGAGAGCTGATAAACTCCCAGTTTGGAAACAGATTGTGAGCCCCTGCGGCGATTCCAGATTGCTGCCTTGCAGGTTGATGTGTCTTTATCGGTCAAGTCTGGGTCTTGGTTAGCTTCCTTGAGAACTTTGTTGTTTGCTAGGGCGTGTCTTTCTTAGACCTCGCCCAAGCGTGCTAGAAATTTACAACGAGAAAATACTCAGTAGCATCCTAGGAAATTTGTGTTTGTAGTACAAGGGTTACACTCCTGAATGCCTCTTGTTAGATGTGTGACCTTGAGTACAACATTTAACCTCTTTGAGACTCAGTTTCCTGATCTTTACGAGGATGCAGTGTGGCTGTGAGTGTTGAATGATAGAGTGCGTGGCAAGTGCTTAGGGTTTAACAAATGTAGTTAGGCACTGCTAACTAAAAGGCAATAAGCCCATGTGCTACTGAATCAAGTGAATGAGAAACCATGTAAGGAAGTTTAGATTTTTTTTTTTTAAGCAGGAAGATGGCAACCCAAGAAACACGAATACTCTAATCACAGGGTTCTGCTTCCTCCTGCCTGAAGTTTATGTATGGATAGAGGCAGAGTGGTGGAGCAGCCTGTTCTGGTGTGCTGACCAGTGCATACCTTACTTTCTTTACAAGGACCGTGACGGGTTTGATTCAATGCTTTTGTTTTGATTATGTTGCTGTGGCTAGCTTTTTTGGCAAGCTCCCTCTCTGGCAAGTTGACCTCTCATCACTTGGGACAAGGGAGGGCTCAGGAAGGGAAGGATCTCTGTTTCTAGCTAATTTAAGTGAGCAGCCCATCCATCGACAAAAAGTGGATTTCAATGGGCAGCTAATTCTGGAGAGTGCTGGATGGTGCAAGCAGAAACGAGGGTATTGTGTATGCTATGCGTTTATTTCCAGGGAACAGTTCTGGGTTTTTCATATTTGTGTTCAAATTGTCATGTGAGAGGAATTAGGGGTAGGAGAAAGTTTGTCAGAATGAAATCAGGATGTGAATATTCACTCTCCAGACTCCAGATAAGAGGCAACCGTAGAATCAAGCAGGAGGAATCACACCCACCCACGCTCACACTCATGCATGAATGCACACATGCACATGCACGATGGGGAAGGAGAGAGCTATCTTTAAAGCCAAATGGAAGTAGAGAATAGAGGAGGAGTAGGGAACGGATGGTGGGGAGAGGGTAACACGCCCTGTGGACTGACACTTGGTACTAGGCCAGTGGGACCAAACACTGCAACCCTCCATGACCTTGGTTCTTTTGGGAGCTGCCCTATGAATAGGGGCTATTGAGAGAGGAGCAGACTGGAGGGTCATTGGGAGGCTTGGTTAATTTTATAAAGGCCCCTGTTGGATCTAGACATCAATGTTTGTTCTTTAAAGGCAGGCACAGCCAGTCATGATGCTTCAAGCAGCTGGCTGTTTCCATAACATCTCAAGGTGATCGCATTTCCCCAGGTGATGTTGATAGTTCATTCAGGGGTGTTCTTGGGTAAGGATTCATCTTTATTCATGTAAGGAGAAAAAAATGGGACAGGCAGCAGAGTAAGTCTTTATCTCAGCAGGAGAGCTCATTTTCTTCCCCCTAGGAAAGTGTGTTTAGGAAACAGTGCCAGACTTTCTAATTGGGAGTCTGTTGTGATGTAGAGGGTTGTATCTTCCAAAGGACCCTGCCTGCTGACAGACCTGTGTGTCTTAACATTCTGCCACAACAGAAAGCTTCCCATGCTCTGTCTAGTACGGTAGCACTGGCCACATCTGGCTGATGACTGCTTGAAACATGGATGCTGTGAGTGAGAAACTGAGTTTCAGATTCCACTTAATTTTGTCTTAGAACTGACAATTCCATTACTGGAAAAAAAATTAAATATGTTTGAGAAATGTGGGTATGGGAGCTAGTGAGATGGCCCAGTGGGTAAAGGCTCAGGCCACCGAGTCTGACAACCTGAGTTTGATCCTCAGAGTCTACCACATAGTGGAAAGAGAGTATTGACTCCGTAAGTTGTCCCCTGAACACACACACATACACATACATACATAAATGTGAGTTGTAAATCTTATAAAATATAAACATAGGTCAAATACTTCTGATGAAAACTTTGTGTCCAAGTTGAGCTCTGATATATACATGGCAGATTTTAAAGATTTGGTATAAAAAAATATATAAATTGTACTAATATTTGTTTGTATTCTTACATATTAAAAACCATAATATTCCAGATTGACTAGCTAAAATAAAACTTTGAAATCAATCTTACCTATTGTGTTTAGTTTTTCATGAGACTCCGTGTTATATTCCTACAGGACAGTGCTGGTATACACATAATAAAAGATCTTTATTGTAGGGTGTTTTTCTAGTTTTACTTTTTAAAATATTGGTTGAGGTATAGCTCAGTGATAAAGCACCTACCTAGCATGCATGAGGCTTTGGGTTTGATTGCTAACAGACAAAGAAAGAGATGGAGGAAGGGGGAAGAGGAGAGGGAAAGAGATTTTTTTTTATTAAGTTCTTTATTAATTACACCTTATTCACCTTATATTCCCCTGTAGTTCCCTCCCTCCTCCCGTCCCAACCTCTCCCTTCCTCCCCCCTCTGTACCTGTGTCCCTCCTCAAGACCACTGATAGGGGAGGTCCTCCTTTCCTTCCCTCCAATTCCAGTCCATCAGGTCTCATCAGGAGTGGCTGCATTGTCTTCCTCTGTGGCCCAGCAAGGCTGCCCACCCCCGCAGGGGGCCAAAAAGTAGGCCAATCAGTTCACATCAGAGACAGTCCCTGTTCCCATTACTATGGAACCCACTTGGACACTGAACTGCCATGGGCCACACCTGTGCAGGGGTCCTAGGCTATCTCCATGCATGGTACCTGGCTGGACCATCAGTCTCAGGAAGGACCCCTGTGCTCAGACCACTTGGTTCTGTTGCTCTCCTTGTGGAGTCCCTGTCCTCTCCAGGTCCCACTAGGGAAAGAAATTTTTAATCGTTATTTTATTGTTTGTATGTGTGGGTGTGGGCACAGGCCCTGTGCACATGTGTGAGCATGTGGCAGCAGGAGGTCAGCCTCAGGTGCTTTTCCTTGGAAGTCATCACTTTGTGTTTTGCTATAACATCTCTCCCTGGGCCAGCAAGCCCCAGGGATGTTCCTGCTGCATTTTCCCAGAGCAGCATTAGGATGGCAAGTGCCATGGTTCTTTTCTGTGGGTTCCAGGAGTCAAACTCAGATCCTTATAAGTACAGAGCAAGCATTTTACAGATTGCACCATCTCCCAAGTTCCTGGTTAATGCTTTCTCAGAGAAGACCATGTTCACTCCTATAGTATATTTAGCTTCCTAAAGTATCTTGAATAATGACAACAAAGCCAAAAATTCTGAAATACTTTTTTCTTCCCCTGACTTCTATGTAGACTCAGTCACTGCCAGCATGTCTTTAAAGGAATAAAAGTCTTAAAATACTATTTACATTTGGTTCACCATTTTTATGGATTTCACACTCATGGATTCAACCAATTATAGAATAAACAACAATAACAACAACAAAAAACAGTATTGAATATGTATATATGTATTGAATAGCTTCATTGTCAGTCTTCCCTAAACAATACAGCACAACAATCTACAATGTTACAATGTGAGTATAAGTCATTCTTGTAGTGCATTCACCTAGTGAGATTCAGTGCAACATCCTTGGAGAGTGTTTCCGCATCTATAAACTCTCACCCAGATGGATGTTCTGTGCCATTCCTTGAAGCACTGTCTTGAATCCAGTTTCCTGAGCATGGCACAGCCATTGCCATCAGGAACTGTCAATAACTACAGACGAACACGCTGGTTCTGCACAAGAACGAAGCTTCAGCAGCCAGGCTTGGGTGGAGGAAGGCCTCAGGAAGCCCTATTCCTCCTTGATGGACCATTTGCTGCTGATATCTTCAAGGAGAGGAGGAGCCATTGCCTTAGTGTGTACCTGCTGCTGATTCTACCAGGCTTCAATGTAGTCCTAATTCAGTGGTCCCACACATGGCTCTTCGTAAACTAGATGGGTTGCAAACTAAAAGGCATAAATGTAGGAAAGGAGAGAGGAAAAACTGATCAAAGTAAAAAGGGGATAAGAAAGGGCTGGGAAGAGCACAATCAGAATGCATTATTTATATGTTTGAAGCTGCCAAGGAACTAAATAAAGAAAAATTAGGGTGATTTTGTGGTGGACAAAAGTTGTCTGTGACATGCAAGGCACACCTAGGGACTTGTGAGGTATGATATCCTCTGTCTTGACATGGAGGATTCTTAAGTGGTCACATTTATGATGTATTTATTTCTAGAGAAACGTTTCACAGTAAAAGGTGGAAAATCAGTCAAAAATAATGTTCTCTGCATTTCACCTAGCCTCTCTGTACCAACTCAACGCAATTCTGTATATAACTCCTTACTTTGTATAAGAATTTGAGAAACTTACTGAGATAGAGTTTCTTAGTCCTACTTTCCTGATACACTTGAACTGTCTCCAGTTCTTCTTGATTGTATGGCAGAGGCAAAAAGAGGCTATGGTTTCCACAGCCTGATATGATCACTCTGAAACACAATAATCTGATTTACCAACTTGGCATTAACAGAAAGACTAAGCCAGGTGGAGGTGGTGCATGCCTTTAATCCCAGCACTCGGGAGGCAGAGGCAGGCAGATCTTTCTGAGTTCCCGGCCAGCCTGGTCTACAGACCAGAACAGCCAACGCTACACAGAGAAACCCTGCTTTATAGAGAGACAGAGACACAGAGAGGTAAAGAGACAGAGAGGAGAAAAGAAAATCATAAAATTATAGCAAGATGCATGTGATTTTCTAGATGCTTCCTGCCAGGCCCCACAGGACTTGCATCTTTTTTTTTTTT